>OY856409.1:1357888414-1358388414 GCA_963693085.1 Alisma plantago-aquatica
TCTATGTTCTCTTTCAAGAGAAATTCGTTGTTACCCAGGTCATCCTCATGTGATGATTGATGGTTTGGTTGATATCTTTCTTGCTTGAACTTCCATTTATACCAAGATCAAGAGATTAGTTGTAAAAATGGATAAGGGATGCTAGTTTGGATCCAAATATGAAAGGAAGAAGCCTAAGGGAGGATTTGTCGAGAGCACATGTAGGAGAGATCCTACAAAACCTTAGATCCGTTCAGGTTCACCTCTACCCACCCAGGTTCATGGTATGTGTTTTTCATAAAATCTCTATTGTTCCTAACATATTTGAATATTCTGGACCTTAGAGGATATTTGGGATATTCAAGATTGTTGATCTGTTCTCCTTGAAAGAGGACTTGGATCCTTGATGGGAATTTAGTCACACTATGCGAGAGCAAGTTGGATGACCCCACAGGAGAATCTACCACAATACATGATATGTTTGGATGATAGTTTCTTTCTAGGGTGTTTAATGGTTGTCTATGACCAGGAAGGAGTGCATAAACTACCCAACTTGTGGTTACATAGTCAGGAACTCCTTCTCCCAATTAGTAGGATTCAACAGAATTTGTTTTCTTTACTTTATTTTGTTTTCTTTCATATCATTTTGCTAGACTTGTTCTAGTTCTTTAAATATATCAATTACCGGTTTTGCTTAACTGATGCAAGTGCGGGATCTTAAGCATCTTAAACGTTCCTATGTTCAACCCCATATATCTACCTAGATCTCGTATTGAGTTGTGGGGGTCCTTGAAGGTTTCAGGTTATAAATTTAAAAGTCCTATTCATCTTTGGAAGCATGCCTCCACTTTTGGGAGTGTTATATTAGGGCCAATTAGGGACCCTTTCCCATGGGAATTTGGTCAGAGGCCTTTTGATAATATTATATTATTGGTATAATGGAGTAAAATGTCTAAAACATGTGTTTTTATTTTGCTAAGTAGTTATCTCTTTTGCTCTTATTTGTATACTTCTACAAACTTTTTAAATTCTAAAAACCTTAGATAAATGATGTTTATTCCACATACTCATCACCTTGTATGTTGATATGCTTGTTTCTCATATCTCATAGGTTTAGAGATATCTTAGGAGAAATTGGATTGTGAATAAGTGTTCAGGTTGTACTTGTTGTAAGTTTCTATTTTAGTGTACATGATTAGACTTGTATAATGTACTCTTGATTTTGTAATTAGAATCTTGTAAATGATGTTGCTAATAATAATGGTTGTTGAATGTTGAGTATATTTACCATGCTAGTCTTTTGTTCATGTATGGTAAGATATTACCCTCCCACATTTGCACTTTGATATTGCCATGCCAGGGACGAACCTTCAAGTCCTTTCAACATTGACTTACTAGTCATTGTGAGTTTATGTTTGGGTAGTAAATGGTTCCATGACATTAACATATTACATGATCATGAATAAAACCCAATTCTACATATACGGTATGGCTCCCACCCTCCTTGTCCTCAACCCTCATAAACTACCTCACCCCAATATCCCCTTATAGAAACCTCTATCCCACCCTATTGGGAGAACTATGGGGTGGTTGGGCGAGGTACAAACTAAACAGAATAGCCATACCAAAGAGGTGTGGTCATACTTATCACCATATATATTATTCACCAACCTACTCCCTCATCATTTTCCACTCTCTCTGCACTATTATTTACCTAATCCTTCCTCATACATGGTTTTATTCTTCTCCATTTTCATTTCTTCTCCATGTCTCCCCCGATCAATAAGCACATGCCAAAATGCATGTCTAGTTAGATTGTTTTAGACCACATACTTATGATAAAAACCAATAGAGGCCCCTTTATGAATAATAAGTAGGCCGTCATGCAAATACACACAATGTGGGAAACACACATGCCTTTCAGTCATCGCTGCATTGTAATGCATCAAAATAGTTATGGTCTTCCATGTGTTATTTAGTGCATAACCTTGTTTAAGTTCATGAAGTGGGAGAAAATGACACATATTCTTTTATCTTGGGCTTGGAAAACATCACCATGATGAAGAGGACAACCTTAAGATATTTATACACATATGAACTCCAACATTGACTACTTTTGGTGCACATACAATAAGAATATCACCAAAAAAATATGTTGTTTCTACCAATACTAACATCACATGATGCATAAGCACCACATGCCATATATCATTAATTTCATGCAATATCAAGCATGAAGAGGAAGTAGGTAGTTGCAATAATGAGGAGAATGAAGTTTAAAAAATAAAAGTCATGAGGCTTCTTCTAAGTATGGTTGGGAATATTTATAATGATGATAGAAGAACTATAAGAGCCATATGACTTTTCCAAGCTAAGATTTAACAATAATGTCTTTTTTAAACTAATCCTAGATAAACTTCAACAACTTTTTCACCATTTATTCATACCAAACTACAACAAAAATTAAACTAAGACATTGAAAGTCTACCTACAATGCCCTAGGCATGTATGCAATGGGGGAAGTCATGGTGGAGGACATAAAGTAGAGGAGGGTGATGTATGAGCATAGAAACAATAGAGGATGTATAAAAAGGGAGATAAATATATTGCGTAAAGAAAAGAAACCCTAGGATAAGTATTTGTAATGATCCATGAGGATTGAAGTATTAGGAGAAAAAGGACTAGGAACTTTTCACGCCAAGCTTGGTTGATTGGAAAGGATTGATTGAAATGTACGGTAGGAAACATTCCAATTATATATGGTCTAGAATGGGATTCTCATATCCAATCATACATTTGGATGTAATGATGAAGATATTAGTGACAATGAGATGATTCCCTACTCACTGTTTAAAATAGAGTTTCCATTAGTGCCTATCATTTCTAAAGCTTTGATCTTAGAGGTGCCATTATATTGAGACTACAAGGGTGAATCATTGATGGGTTGGTGAGGTGCTACTACTAGGGACCAGTTTAGACACATAACGATATGAATGAAGAGGAGTAATTCAAGCATACTTAAATTAAATTAAACTAACCCCAAAAATGTGAGAGTTCATGTTGGGAAATTTTGAAGACTATTAATGGATTTTTTTGTTCTTGCATGCACAATGGACCCTAGCATATTCTATCTTTACCCAATCTTTTACTTTCTTATCATTTGATGGTCCACACATTTGTAGCAATAAAAGTTAAATGGGATGAAAGAAGAGTGTGTGGTATCTGGCATTAAACATTTGTTGTTACGCTTTGTTCCTGTACACAATGAAATGTTTAGGATGTTGATTGAACGGATTGAAGGTGATAAGTGGCTGATTGATAAAATAGGAATGTATGATGAGTGATACCTCATATTCCAATGCATTCATAGGGTAAGAAATGGTTATTTGTGACTTACTATATCGGTTCAAAACTGATGGCTAGGTGAGGATCACAAACAATAAGAAACTAAGGAATCTATAGGCCACAAATGCCTTCAAATACATAGCAACAAACTACCACCTTACTTTTATATGTCATCTCGACTATTTATAAATACTCTGACATGATATGAGGAGATCAAAGAAGCTTGGGTGATAGCATTATCTATCACATCAGCTTCCACAGACAAAATTGATACAATAGTTATAAATATGTAGAGTTCTAACATATATAGATTAGGCACATCAGTTGCCTTATTTTATTTTTGGAAAATTTACATTTTCATAGGTATAGCATCAAAATTTCCTTATAAATTTCACAATAATTTTTTTAAAGAAACTTGAGACCTAGAATTTATAGATCTACGAACCAATTGTAGTTGTTGTAATAAGGCCCAAAATATCTAAATGTGCTACAAACTTCAAAATAACCCTAAAGCACTACAAATAAATGATATCAACAATTAAACCACTTCAAAAAACATCAAATTGCATAGTTTAACTAGGCAAACTTACGAAAATTTGACAATCTCTAAATCTCCAAACCACTTCAAATAAACCAAAGAGAGCCTATAGATACCCAGACCACTTTAAACAATAACCAAATCACACAATCATAACCATTATAAATTAATATTTATACATTCATGTCGGATCACCAATGAACTAAACAATCAATATCATATATGAACATGCACAAAGCACTCATTAGACATGAACCTACACTCAATGAGGTGAACCCGTTCAAATCACTCAAAACTCACACTCTAGCCATGTACCCATATTTTGATGAAACCAATTCAAGTGACCCACAAAATACATGATTCACATCAACCTACATGAATATCAAGCAAAACCTAGCAAACTACCAAAAAACCACACAAAATGCACATATACAGAAACTATTGAGAAGCAATACAATAGTAGACAACCACCAAGGGTGTACGGACTTGGTTTTCTTATCCAAAGAAGACCCCACTTTGATCGCCCCTTAACTTTACATGGGTTTAAGGTTTGCGACAATCAACTTCTCTCCCAACTTGGGCTTACCGTAATCCTTGAGAGTCTCCTATGTTATCAAAAAAATGTAATAGTTCACCATTAAGACAAACACTCATATAAAGATGAACCAACTTGTCATTAGTATAAAAAGTACCCAAAATCATGATTCAATACTTCCACCTCCAACAAAACAATATAATATGCATATAGATCTCGATGAATAATTATATACATAAACAAAAGTACATTCACCAAGAATTATGAAGAAACCTTAGATTAAAATTTCAAAGCTAACTTGTCAAACATGTTAAAATGTGATATCTATTCGCCCATGGTTGGATTATACAAGATAATGGATTAACTAGTGTTGGTATTCATTATTCAATACAAGAAAGGGGAAAAATAGATTAGGAGAAGGAAGATATTTTATATGCTTTTCAAAAGCTCAAGCTCCTACTTGGAGTGACCAAAGGTCTCCTCAACACTTCTAATCCCCCATCACTAATAATTTTCTCATTTTTCTTATAAAGTCATCAAGTTCAAGACTTAATTACTTTAATTAATATGTATGAAACATATATATATATGTGTGTGTGTGTGTGTGTTTGTCTGTGAATGACTGAATAAAATATTAATAGTTAAGAATTGAACATATATAAAATAATAAGATACATACATCTAATTTAATTTGTTGATATTTGCCCATTGCTACTATTAGTTTTATATTTCTTTTTCTTTTCCTTTATTATCTCTAGAATGAAACTTGATAGTAGTGTATGTCTATACATAATAGTTCTATAATGAATCAGTGAGGTATTCCTACCTGAGTTAGGAACCTAGACATATTAAAGAATAATGAAGAGTATTAATTAATGATATAATCTTAGTACATTAATCACCTATATGCTTGTCTCAATTTTCCCCCACCCTGATTAGGTTCTTATATAAGTCATACAATCCAACCCTTGTTATATTTTTTATCCATCAAAAGCACAAAATGGTGGTGATAGTAAATTTTGTTACAACATTAATGTTAACAAAGTTTCCAACCATTGAAGTTGTTACTTCTACCACAATCACCATTATCCTTGAATACATCTGCCTCCATCTTTGTCTCCGCTATTTTTGAAGTAGTGACCTTAAGCTGCTTGTTGTCCTCGCTTACCCTACTACCCTTCTTGTTCCTCCCACTAAATTTTCTACCCTGGTTGTTGTCCCTTCCTCCATCGTAGGAGAATCTCACCATCATTTGAGGTACCAATTGTTTGTTGCTTACATAATTAAAATGCATGTGTAATTTTATGCTTAGTATAATTGCTTGTTTTGTTTGTATAGCATGTATAATTGCTTGTGAAATTTACCACAATATGCATGTATAATTGTTTTCTTTATCTTGAATGTATGATTGTATAAATTTATGTATTATGAATGTTCCTTTATTCTATATGTTGTATATTGTTTAACTCAAATATTTTATGTATAAATAATGACATCTAAGAATTAAGCTGATATGAATTTATCTAAATTAACTTGATTTAAACTTAAAATGATATGAATTTATCAAAACCCTAAACCCAAAATCCTAATACCTTAACGTAATCCTTGAACAGTAATCCATAATCCCCAATTGTAAAACCTGAAACCTAAACGTCAAATCTGAAATCATATTTGACTAGAAACACGTGCATAATTTTTTCATTATGAATAAATATTGAATTTTTTCTTATTTGAATATGTTCTTGAACACTTAATACCACTTAGGATTTAAGTATATATTGTGTGTTTGGTTTTTACAAAAAAATTGATAGCTATTTTCTCAATAGTTCTCTAGGTACATATGTAAGTGGGTATTTCTCGATCTACATTGGTGTGCTTGGGGAACTATGGAGAAATTCTATCAGAATATTTTTATAAACTAAACATATATTATACACTAGTGATACTAATTTTTCAAGAATGGGATAGGTGGTACATATTCATCAATGTGAATGTTAAATACATATATCATGTTGGGTTAGAAACCTATCAAAAAAATTTACTCATTAGGATAAAATCGTAGATAATCCTCAGTTTGAGAGTGTTCTTGAACACTTAGTTTCACTTAGGATGTGAGTGTATAATACATGTTTGGTTTCCGAGAATATTTTGATGGTTGTTTTCCTATCTTTTCTCTGGGTATGTATGTAGGTGGGTATTTTCCCATCTACAATAGTGTACTTGGACAACTATGGGTAAACGATGCACAAATAATACCAAACACACATTATACATATACTAGTGAGATTAAGTGTTCAATAATGATATGGGTGGTAAAACTCATCACTGTGAATGCTATATATTTTTGTAAAAACTAATGAATAATTTGGTCTCCATTCAAACATATTTTGACTTAGATAACACAAGATGAAAGCAATACTCAGTGCAAGGTCAGTTTAGGGACAAAATGGGTCGATGTTGGATGTTTATTCCAAATTGCTGCACTAAAGAATTTCAAGAGATCTTGATGAGTTTATAGATTTGTAGAGGAACATATGAGACAACCTAGACATAGGTTCCATTGCCCCTATAGGAACTATAGTAACAAATTAAAAGTCAACATTGTTGATGAAATAAAAAATTATGTTATGTGTAATGAGATTATCTAAGACTATAAATAATGGTATTGGGATGAGATGTTCCTATTATGAGATCAATACATGTTGATAGTGGAACTTATGAAGAAGAAGAAATGTCCAACAATGATAACGTGAAGGAACAAATTCAGAAAGACACGGTTTATGAAATTTTAGATAGTTGTGGGGTAAATTTTAGTGATCCATCTTACTTAATTCGAAAGATTTTACATGATATTGAAAAATCATTATATTATGTAGTACTAAGTTTACAAGACCGAGTTTTGTGTTGAGATTGTATATAATAAAGGATAACAATAGGTGAAGTGACTAAAGTTTCATGTCTCAGTTGTATTGGCTAAACGAAATTATTTTGAAGACAACAAGCTTTGAATCTTGACATATGAAAGAATAATGTTGTGCCCAATGGGAATAGAGGCTAAGAAAATACATGCTTGCCCAAATGATTGTTTGTTGTTTCAAAAGGACTATATTGGTTTGAAAGATTGTTCAAAATGTGAGACATCAAGGTACAAAATGATGACTTCATTAAAGGATAAGATTGGTTCTCCTACCAAGGTGTTGTTGTATTTACCTATAAAGCCACAATCCAACACTTATTTGCTAATTTGATAGATGCACATAATTTATCTTGACATGCAAAGGCAAAGACTAACAACGATGATGTCCTATGACATGCATCTGATTTCCCACAATGAAAGAAAATTGATCTTATTATACCCTCAATTTAGTGAAGAAGGGAGGTACATAAGACTTGGACTTTATAATTATGGGATGAATACATATGGTATAACCAACACAACACTTGGTCAGTTATGATTTCTATATATGATTTTCCTTGATTGTGTATGAAAAATAAGTATGCAATGTTGTTAATATTGATACCAAGGATCAAACAACCTATAAATGATATTGATGTTTACCTTGAAACTCTTATTAATTACTTAAAGAAACTCTAAGAAGAAGGCATTATGACTTATGATGCTTCATGAGGAGAGACCTTTCATTTGCATGCTATGTTCTTTTGTACGATTAATGACCTTTGAACATACATGAATTTATCTACATATGACATAAAAGGAACCAAAGTGTGTCTTATATGTGAGGAAAATAATGATTTAATATGACTAAAATATAGCATCAAGATTGTATATTTTGGTCATCAAAGGTTTTTCCTAAAAGTGCATCCATATCAAAGTTGCACAAACAATTGACTATCTCAACTAGGGAATAAACCTAAGTCAAAGGAGGATGTTTATGGAAGTGCAAAAGGTATATTTAATGAATTTGGTAAGAGACTATGTACTACTCCCACATGTGATAAATATTTTACATAAGAGGTCAAAATTCATAAATATTTCTTTTTAAAGTTTTTTGACAATTAGGCATTATATCAATGTCATACATGTTGAAAAGAATGTATGTGACAACATCATTGATACTATGTCAAAACTACCTGGAGATACTAAATATGAAATCAAATTCAAAATGGTCCTAATTGGAATGGGTATAAGGAAAGAATTAACAATAGATATTATCAGTGATTGTTGCACATATTGACCTCCTACTTATTACACTCTGTCTAGACCTAAGAAAAGATCTTTTTGCAAGTTTTTGGTTGATGCTAATGTACTATAGGGATACTCTTTCCATATCCTTCCATTGACATTAATGAATGATTTGAAGATGATAGGTCTAGATCTTATTACTGTCACACTCAACTGCATCAAATTTTGCCTGTGGCTATTTGATCTATATTGCAAAAGCACGTAAGGTTTGCAGTCATCAAACTTTGTTTCTTCTTCAACACTCTATGCAGCAAAGTTATAGATCCCAAGAATCTTGATATGTTACAAAGACAAGTGATCATTACCTTATTCTATCTTGAGATGTATTTTTCTCCTTCATTCTTTGATATCATGGTACATTTAGTTGTCCATTTGACTAGGAAAGTGAATATGTTGAATCTGATTTTCTTGTATTGGATGTATCCTTTTGAACAATACATGAACATATTTAAAGGTGATGTTTGAATTTGTTATCATCTAGAAGTAGATATTATTGAGGGTTATCTAGATAGGGAGGTAATAGACTTTTGTAATGATTTTCTAACTTGCAATGGAACTCTTATTGACACAAAGTCTAGTCACATGGATGTTTATTCTAACAAAGGGACTTTAGAAGAATCAGTGAAAGGAATTAGTCATGAGCTATGAAACAAGCACACTTGTACATTTTACACAACATTCACCAAGTGGGTATTTATACCACCAAACATATCAATTTTATCAAAAGAAAACTCCCTCGAGCGAATTCAATATGACTTTCTAGAGAGCATGACTTGAACATTTATTATATGGTTTGAAGATAAAGCCTTCCATCAACTTCCTCAATTACCAAATGATGTTCTTGAGAATATCACATGACCCACCTTTAAAATGAAAATGGATGTTACATCTTATGAGAATAACATAATTTTTGTACTACACAAAATGTCAAGATGATAAGAGTGTCATACAAAATAGTGGGGTCACCCTTCAGGTGTTTTTATTTTATTTTTCTAGTGCAAATGATAAGAGTCCATGAGAAGGTAAGATGTCTTATTACATTATCATTGAAGAAATATGGGAATTTAACTATGAGGGATTTAGAGTTCTTGTCTTTAGGTGTAATTGGATTGATAAAAACAAAGGAGTTCAAGTAAATATGTTGGATTTCACATTAGTGAATTTTGAAAAGATTGGCTAGAAGGATGACCCATTCATCATGGCATCATAGACAAAGAAAGTATTTTATATAGATGAACCGGCATATGAAATCGATATGTCATTTTTCATGAGAAAAGACAGTTTATTTCATATCCTATAGATGAAGAAAAGTATTACGAAAAGTATAATGAATCCAATCTATTTGTAGTTGACTTGCCAAGTGTAAATGTTGAAGATAACACTAATGAATACTATATGCATCAAGATTATTTTGAAGGATTATTAATTTACAAGTGATCAAATGAATAATAGAGGAAAAACTATTATAAGACAAACAATACACTTTTCTAGATGCTAAGTATTGTGCATGTTAATATATCATTTATATATGTTTATATGCTAGATGTTCATGTTTCTAACACTTATTATTTATATGTTATATTATAGATTGCTATAGCATGGCTTTTGACCATGAGGATGTTGAACACAAGGATGTTGAGCTCTGTGAGGAGGATGAACATGATGATGTTGAGGAGGTTGTTGTTGAGATTGTTGCCTCATGTAGTAGAGATGTTATGCTCATGCGTAGGTTAACGATGCTTAGAGACAAAGGTGATAAGTTGGCCATTTCTTATGATGATGTAGGAAATTCTATAGGGGAGAATCATAGTGCTTCTAGACACTACTGTGTGGTTACTTATAGTGGCAAAGTGCCAAAAGTCATAGAATATGGAGATAAAGTTGTTTCCCCAAAAGACCTCATCTAGAAGGACAAAATTGTGAGTTATATGTTTTTATACTAAGTTTCTTAATTTCTTCTTATTCTTTTGTTTGTCATTTGTAAAAGTAGTATAACTACTTTTGCAGTGCATTTTTCACATTGATGAAAAATGTCATTGTAAAATTTGGTATAAAATTGTGGGAAGATGTGGAGGAATTTTAAGATAATCTGATAAAAGAATACATAAATAGCAATAAGAGAAAGAAGTTTGTGACTGAGAAATACATGTATCTTGATGATATTGGGTATGAGAGGCTTTGTGCTTTGACGAAATCTAATGATTTCAAGGTATGAAGTAATGAAATATACATTTAAAGATTAATCAGATGAGTTTAAGGTATTAAGTAATTAAAATATATTTTGCATTAACTAAACACATATGAGGCTAAAAAAGAAAGACGTGTAGAGAATGTGCACGTCCATTGCTTGGGTCCCCATGGTTATGCCTTTTTCCACCAAAATACGAAAAAAGTACAATCATCAGGGGAAGAATCAAATATAGCTT
This sequence comes from Alisma plantago-aquatica, assembly GCA_963693085.1. Taxonomy (NCBI): domain Eukaryota; kingdom Viridiplantae; phylum Streptophyta; class Magnoliopsida; order Alismatales; family Alismataceae; genus Alisma; species Alisma plantago-aquatica. The sequence continues at coordinate 1,357,899,442 of OY856409.1, forward strand.
CAAGTCCACGTCCATCACTTTGATAAGAGGAATGGATAAATGTTAGAAGAAATATCTCAATAGTAATTATTAACCTCATAACTATTGAGGTGGCTCAAAATGGTAAAGTTCGACCCTCACAATGCATGTCTATTTTCATTCTGATAGTTAGATTTTATTGACTAGTTCCATTGATGATGATTAACGAGATTTCTATGAGCAAACAAAATAAGGCAAATTCATCCTTGAGGGCCATATTGGTAGTTTCTCTCAGTACTCAAGAGCATCTTGACAATATTAGGAGTACAAGCGTTAGTTTTGGGATAAAAGCATATTTTTACTCATCAAAACAGCTATGTAGATCTACCAAGAGTGGCGGTATGTCACAGGCGGAGATACATGAACTTATATAATAGAGAATACAATAAGAAGTGAGAGATTTTTTTATCCATATCAATCTCAACCAACTCAAATTGTAGTACACCTCTCTTCTGATGAGGTGCACAAGGGTATTGGGAGTAATTACATGGACCCTCTAGACCCGCCCAATCATGTAATTTTTTTGTGATATAATAGTCTTACAATACAATATATATTTGTTGCTACTTATATATAATACTATACAAAATTGTAAGTGGCTAAAAAAATTCTATCTTGCAATTTATGACATGTAATTAAATACCACAGATGAGGGAGAGGTTTTTCCACATGGTGATGGTGTGCTCCATTTTACTTCAATGACAGATGATATGGTATGTATGTCTCCCCAACTTGTATAACCACTAATGAAAGAAATGCTATTATCGACACCTCACACTAAATACAATACGGTAACAGGTTTAAAAGGCAACATGATTCTATGGCCCAAAAATTGCATTGTCTATGGGAAGGTATGACAATTCTATATTGCATTTGTGTTTCTAAGTATCTTTTATTTATTTGCATGTGTTGCCAATTGATACAAGAAGAATAGTAGACCAAAATACCTAAGAAGCCCCCTATGGTTCCTCCTCTAAGGCTTCCTACACCTACTTTGATTCTGTTGGAACTATTTGAATCACTAGGTCCTCAGTTCTAGATCTTATGTCGATGATTAGAAAATGTTTGACCAGGGTTGAATATGTTGATCCATATTTCAGAGGATACCATAGTAAAAGATCATGAAATGAGTGTTGCTTATATATCCTAAGAGCCATCATGTGATGATTGTAAAAGAGATATTTTGTACTTGATTTGATTATTAATAAATGTAATTATAGTCACTATGTTTGTTTCAGTATTGACTTAATGAATAAACATAATGATTCCCTAGGAATGTTTAACTCAATAGAATATGGTTTCAGCTGAGGACCTGTATAGGGAAATGTGGCAATAGAGATGGTAGAAAACACAAAAAAATTCTTTTATTATTCCCCATAAACAATAGATCACGTCAATTACTATGAAATGGGAAGGAGGGTGAAAAGTATAAACCTGGTTCTAGATCAAATCTAGTGACAATCCTTGTAGAGTTGTGCTTCTTTCTCAAGCAGCATAGGGGAGGTGGTCAATGACATCCTCTTGATATGACAACCATGGACAGTGTTTGACAGTGTCATCCTAGCATGGCATAAACAACTTTCACGCCACCACATACTCCATGCAGACCACCAAGAACTCCACGTTGCACTTCCCAAGTTGATAGGAAGGAGTTTTCCTTTTGTTGTCAATGTGCTAGCGAGGACTTCCTTTTCCCTTGTTGTCTCTTTGTTTCTTAGGTAAGACTGGTTAGGCTCTCACATTACCAAAAAATTGAGAAAGTTGTGTCTAGAGCCTTGACCACCACCTCCTTATATAGGAGTGGATGGGCTAGGATTTATAAAAACCCATTGGATATGAAAGGCCAAATCTCATGGTTTGGCAGCTATTACACCCACCCATTTGGTCGACTAGACATTGCAATTGATTGAATGGATACTCCACTCGATCGAATGTCATGCAGTCAGTGGAGCAACTATATTGTCTTCAATATGATGGTTAATGCATATAATTAATTGTTTAACTCTGTCAAAATTGGTCATTTCACATTCAATCGGTTTATCTGACATTCCAGCCCATCGACTGGTAGACCATTCGGTCCTGGATATCCAGTAGATCAACTCGCAAATAATGCTGCTTAATTTGATTACCTAAACACTTCTACTAACCAAATTAAACCTTATACATGAGTAAACTCTTATTACAAGTGTATCCTATGTGTGTGACCATGTAGGTCTCAAATTACATTGGTAGTGAATATCGATAATAAGATTATGACATCATAATAAATGAGTTGTATCTAGCAACACTTCATTATTACCCAAGTAATTAGAAGGTTGAAGAACAAATTCAATCTATAATTTGTGATCAGTGTTGCTATGATTGTATAGCCCCTTTTTCTCAGATATCTAGATTGAGTGTGAGGCATGGAATTGTCATCCTCTTAATACTCAATCTATGTTTCTTAAACTAGAGCAGACTATTGAGATGCATGTGATCTCACATATCACATATCACATGAGCATGGCCATGCATTTCTCATTATCGCTCATTAAGTGGCCATGATATCAACTCCAGCGGGATGGAAAAATCTTATCTACATCACTTATAGTAAATCTGCATCTTTCACAACGTACCTGAGAACCACTTTTATGGAAATCCTTATTTAAGGTCACCTTGGATTGTATCATAGTTCATCGAATGACATGTAATGAGTGCAATGGCTTTAGGTCTAAGAACCATAATCACCACTATCACTTTGAGAGATGTTTCTTACTACCATATAATGATTCCATGTATCACTCTCAAATTGGGTCTATCTAGTACAATGTTCTCTAATGGGTACCTAGGTATTTGACTTGATATCCAATATCGTGACTAATGAGACTATATCATCAATCAACACATAATTTAGTCTTATGTATTATTGTCATATATTTTGTTTTCACAATAATATCTGACTAGGGACATAACAAGAATGTATGTACTCTTATCATACATATGATCTCATTGTTCAAGTCTTCAATCTGAAGATATGCCATTGAGTATCATCATTTATTAGATATATATCATGTTATCTCATTATCTCATAATCGAATAAACATAATAGATGGAATTACCTTTATTAATATCAAATCAATTACATTATGTCACATTAAAATCATCATATGACATGCTCTCTAGGTATACATACCAATAGACTCCCACTTGAACTTACGGCCAATCACCCACAAATCTTATCCCAAGTGACCTAACACAACCATCATGTTTTCGTTGTGAAAGTGCCTTTGTCAATGGGTCAACAATATTTCTTTCAGTTGATTCTATACAAATCTTCACATCTCCTCATTTTATAATCCCTCGTATGAGATGGAAGTGTTGAAGTATATGCATGAAACACTAATGTGATCTAGGTTCCTTAGCTTGTGTAAAAGTTTCATTGTTATCACAGTACAACTGTACTGCATCGCTAATGCTTGGAGCTTCTCCAAGTTCACTAATGAACTTATTAATCCAAACAACTTCCATTGTTGTACTTGAGGTAGAGATGTACTCAACTTCCTTTATAGAATCAACAATTTTTTCTTTCTTGGAACTTCTCCAACTCAAAGCTTCGTTGTTAAGGTAAAACACAAATCTAGATTGTGATCGATAATCATCTTTGTCAGTCGAGAATCTTGTCGGCCTTTTGGATATGACACACTCAAATTTTGATGATGAAAATATTTCCCAAATGGTGTTACTAACATGTGTATTAAGTATTTCACATGATCACATAATTATATCAGTATCCAACTACCAAGACTATGGAATTCTATATGTTTGGATGCTTGCAGGCCAAGTTGTACCATGAATATAATTGTACAAATGTTTTTTTCATACAACTTGATAGATATGATGTAAGAACAAGTGATGATCCTCCAAAACCCTATCCTACACTCACATGAAAACTTTAGGGTTGATAGGCTTCATATAAGTCATTAATGGGACCTCACATACATTGCAATTCTTTGCACACAATCCTTATCCGTCAACACAATTGTCAACTGAGACTCCCCTCAGTCAAGGACTCAATGCACTGGAAAAATATTTACAATACACTTGCTCTAAGTCATTCTCGGTCAAATAGTTGATCGACCAAACCACATCTGGTCAAATATTTTGTTGATCAACTATTGATTGTTAAACTATTTGACCAAGAAGTCAAGACAACAACTAGCTGTTAGAAACAAACTTGATCACTTGACCACACTCAGTCTACCAAATTCTTGATCGAGACATTGTTGGTTGAAAAAGTTGTCGACCGAACTGGGTTCTGGAATGATATTTCTAGAAATGAAAAAATAAGTCATTGCACCTAACTTGACTCAACTATAACAACTATTTCTCATCCAAGAACTGTGATGTCCCCAGATTTTGTAAAACTTAATCTGATGTGTGACGTTCAAATTGAAAACCTCACCTCAGTGAGAATCCCAACTTAAACACCACACACTAGGCTAAGAAGAAGAAAATCAGAGGAAGTCAAAAGGAAACAATCAGTAGCACATGCACATGAACAATAATAAAAACATACAACACATGTTCACCATTCAACATATAATTACAACATGAATTGTTACAACATTTGATATTACATATTGAACAGCAAACTCTACATGTACATGTACTACCACTAAACTACAAGATCTTAAGACAACAATTCCACCTGTACATCAGCTCACCACACAACTCTCAACTATCCTGGTCTTCAAGATCATAAGCCACAACCTAATCAAAAGATTACATGTGGTACACGTCAGCACAATATTCAAGAATATTGTACTGAGTATGCCTACGTGTCTTTTATATACCTCTCATCATATCTTGGAAATAAGATAAAACTAATACTTGGTAGTTATAAAGAAATATAAGGAAAAGCGTATACTTGCACAAATATATTCATTAACAAAAGAGAACACATATTTTAAGCTGATTTTCCATTATATATCCATGCATTTCCCACCAAGTGCTTGAATGCATTAAGGCATTTATGATCACTACCAAAGAGTTGGATCATATGTACAATGTGACCACTACCAAAGAGTTGGGTCCAAGCACACTACCAAAGAGTTGGTGCTTCCATATGTACAATGTGACCACTACCAAAGAGTTATGTCACTTCCAAGCACACTACCAAAGAGTTGGTTCTTTCATATAATGGAACATAATAAATTATGTTTGATGTGTTCATAGCAATAAGTATGGAAAATCAAGCAACATATCATACAAGAACAATCAATTCAATCAATACCATATACCAAGTCTTTACTACCATATAACACAAGCATATTGTATAATAAGCCAAGTAAGAGGTAACGGTGTACCTTGATTAAGACAAACCTAATCATCAGATATCCCTCATGTCAACTATCACTCTTGTTAAACCTGATTAAGACAAGATCATGTACTATCATCAGATTCTCATCATCATAACCCTAGTATGTCCATTTTAGGGTTTCGCTTAGTCTTATGATATTCTCTTCTTTATTATAGATCTTCTCATCTTTACTTGTATTATTTTCTTGTAACTATCTTACTGATGTTATCTTCCAAATTGTGGTTCATTGTCTAAACATTAGGTTCGATATCCTTTTTGTGCACATATTAACCCTAGGTTACATCATTAACCTAAATTAGGATTTCATAACATGTATTAAGGGTCATCTTCATATAACATGGATTATATGCATCTAACTGATATCCAATTTTCATCTCATCTTTAGATTACAGATGTGAACTTACTCTGTAAATTTCATCAATTATTGCATGTATGTATTTATTGCATTTTATTTAGCCTTATTAGCCCTAATTAGTCATATAAAGCAAATTACATAGTTTTGTGCATCAACATCATCATATCTGACCCTATATGGATTACAAATACCATTTATGAGTTATAGGATTATTCTCATAATTTTAGGCCATTGTTTGATATTTATTATCTATTAGAGAAGAATTACACATCTTACATGATATCACTATTATTAATGCATCAAAAGCCTGATATTATCATTATAATGTGTTCTACTCATTTTTTTGAGAATTTTGGTATATTATATGTAATTTTCATATAAACGAGCTAATTTCAATGATTTATGCAAGATCTGATAATAATTGAATTTCCTACCTTTTTGGGCCAATCTAGTGGTGACACGGGGCCAAGAAGAGGCACAACTCTTTGCTTGAGCTAATTAGTTCTTTGGCGGTTCACGTGCCTGGACCTGGCTGAGTCAATCCTCTCTTCTCTCGTTGCGTGCTCGTCCGATGCTCCTCCCCATTCGCGTGACTCAGGAATAGAGCTACCGCCATGAGGCTCGACTCCGGTGAGTAGGCAATGACGCCAAGTTGTTGGGCGTCAACTTCAAAGGGCACCATAGGCTTCGTAGTCATCAGCTAGACCTTCATGGCTAATCTCTCCCTGGGACACAATTGTGGAGCTCGATCTCCACAAGATCGCTGGTGATGGCCGTCGCCGTGGTGCTAGGAAAGGGGGAAAACCGATTTGGCCATCGCCGTGGAGCTAGGAAAGGAAGAAAACCGATTTGGCCATCCTGGATCTGGTCGAAGGCTTCCAAATAGTTCACACAACCTCCATGAACTCATATGTATCCCTTCTTTTCATTGAGGAGCCTCAGGCACAAGCGACCCTACTCATGCTGCAATTCCGGTGAAGTCCCCCTTGTTGGCCATGGAAGAGACCATGAAAACCACTGCAAACGCCTGAATACTCCTCCTGTAACCCCGAGCTTCATTTTCCATTTCTTAATGTAACTCGAAGCCTCTTCTGACTCTGTATTGCTCTCCTACGCCCAAGCTGCTTTCCGCAATCGAGAAGTAGTGGAGAGGATGAGATGGTTCTCTCTCGTCTGTTTACCAATGGGCACTTGTAAAGGGTTGTATAATAGTCCTCGGTGAGTCGGTCTTAACTGACCAGTCACCTCTTTTGTTCGATGCATGTTTGGAGATCATGATGGTGTGGGTGCTTGCACACCTCACTCCTCTAAGACTCCTCAATATCTGGAGCTTGGGGATAAGTTGATTGTCGTCGAATCTACATCCAATGGTTATGACAGGTCACTCACGAGACCTGGTCTGTGGCTCACTCCTCTAGGCTAACAACCACTGGATCGAGAAGAATAAAGGGCCATGATTTGGCCATGTAGCCTGGCTCAACTAAGGGGTGTGACACAGATATAAAATCACAAACTTAGGTCTATGAATCATCAAGTATGCACATTATTTCAAAAATTTCAAACCTAAATAACTCCTTCTAGGAACATCCAATTTCTACCAAATTTTAATCATAGTTTTCCTACCTCTCAAGGTACATTCTACTCCAATTCGGTGACAAAACTCAACTATTTGAACATCTGATTTAAATTCCTCAAAAGGCATAAGCTTAAAGATCCTAATCATGATATACTTATGATTTGCCCTCAAAACTTTGACAAAACACCTAGGACTCTCAAACAACTCAACATGCATGACTTCACTTATGTCATTGGACATTTAGGATTCCAAAAGTCCACTCCATCACATCCTACACACCTTAAAAGAAAATTTGTCCTCGAAATTAAGCCAAAATCCACTTTATCACGTTATACACATCTGAAAAGAAATTTCTTCCTCAAAATTAATCCATACTCATACTTCCAGGGAAAACCTTATCTTTCCTTCATCCACATATAAGGCACTATTTTAGGTGCATCATATCCAAAAACAAAGCTCCACAGTCATATCCAAACCACTTTTAGGAGGTTTTAAAACATCTAAGGTGAAACCTCACTTCATAGAAGGCTCACACAAGGGTTTAGAAGCTTAGGTTAAGTGATTGCATATCTCATATATTAGATTTGCTTCCTTATATTTAGCCATGCATTAGGGTTCCCACATCATATTAGCATGTTCTAAAGGAGTTAACTAACATTAACTCATACATCAATGTGTCATCAACATTTTATTGATATAATTATTAGAACATGTTCAACATTAACATATGCCCTTTAGGAGGGAGTTAACTAAAGTTAACCCACTTTATCCATATAGATCATATCAAGGTGTCATAATCATTATGTTGTACGAACTGTCAAACTATATATATATATATATATATATATATATATCATCTTTATTAAGCATTAAGATTAACACCTCATGTAACATTTTTCATTCATATGATCTTATTTCATTTCTCATGATAATTGCAACATTTGAAAGTGATTTCATTATATATTAGCCAAAATAATTCACATTATCAACATTATTCATGTATATGCTTAACCATTTGTGGATTTATATCTATTGAACCATCTCTAGGTTTCCATCATTTCATGTCTATATATCATGTCTTGAGATTAGATCACATCCTTACAAATATTACATCATGGTTGTGTTAAACAAACTTATGTGAGTGGCTAATCAAACACATATCATAACTTTATCTAGTCCAACTGAGGTTCTCCTAACCCATACCATGAGGATAGTGCCATGCTCAGTCTCTCTGAGCTAATTCCTCTCTATGAGTATCTCATAAACAAAAACTTATCTTCCCTCTCTTAGTCTAGGGTTCTCAGGTATACCTCATTGGCACTAGAGATAGCCTTACAAGCTCAAGCCACATAAGCACAAACCAAAACACGATATGATATTCTCATCATAGATCTCTACCCATGAGACATGCTTACCCAAAACTCTCTTATATATACACCACTAGAGTCCTACATGGGGAACCACTAACTCGAGCATGAGGCTTCATAGAAACTAACATAGCTACCTCCTCTAGGGTCTTGGGCTCTCTCCCTCACCCAGATGGCAGGCACTCATATTCATATTCACATATGCACATATAACCAGCCTCTCTTTGTCTCTAGGGTTTGGTATTCCCAAGGACATCTAGGGGTCACCAAAACTATAGGAATCATGCATAAATCGACTCAACTTAATTACTCAGGAGTAGTCTAGTTTAGGACATAACATATCACATATATCTCACATTTCTCATATCATGGAGTCTAGGTTCTCTAACCTTCTCCCTGTGGGTCTCTCTCTCTCTCTTGAGCTAACCCCAAAACTGGTCCTAACACTGAGGTCCTCCTTTGTAAAAGAGCTTGAGGCTCATGCTGACTCACAACCTTGTCTCGTCTTAATATATCTTATCTCATAAAAGCCTAGTTAGTTGCATCATCGGAACTTATCTCAAATCCTAAAAGTTGAACTTTAATCCTTAAAGACAAACATAGATCATCATGATCATCTTATATCATCTCTATCAACTTACATCATATCATCAAAACCTATTTCATCTATTACATCTATCATATATTCCAACAAGGCTTTAGACATCTAATCTAGAACTACTCTCTCTTCTAGACTGATGTCATTCACTTTCACTTAGGTTGCATGATCACCTTCTACTCGTACATGTGTGGGGACACATTTTTGTAATACATATATATAATAAAATATTATACAGTTTTTCTCCGATAAAACAAGCGTCAGAGAAAACTATCGAGGTTTGATCCGTTTGGAGTCAAAAACCAAATCCTGAAAATGAGTATCCCACACATAGTAGAGAGTACAGTGCCATAAAAGCTAGTGAAAAGGGTGAGAACAAGGAGTAGACTGGTGTAGCTACCCAAAACATAGATGCATCATATGCCAAAGGTTTCTCTTCATGTGATGTACGTCATTTCCAAATAATGCAACATCCCATACCGCTGCACTATAAGGAAAGCATGACATCTAAGGACTTGCTATACAACAAGCACCAGTCTAAACCTAGTTATCAGACATCTAGGTGCTAACCTAGAGGCTAGGTCAGATCTAGTCTCTAGAAGATGACTAATATAATCCTAAAGATTATTAAGTTCAAGGTTCTTTAGTTTTGAGTTGCATAATGAGAAAATGTTAGGCTTTGCTATTTTTCATGCTTTGATACCACATGTGACATCCCTAGATTTTCTAAAACTTAATCTGATGTGTGACGTCCAAATTGAAAACCTCACCTCAACGAGAATCCCAACTTAAACACCACACACTAGGCTAAGAAGAAGAAAATCAGAGGAAGTCAAAAAGAAACAATCAGTAGCACATGCACATGAACAATAATAAAAACATACAACACATGTTCACCATTCAACATATAATTACAACATGAATTGTTACAACATTTGATATTACATATTGAACAGCAAACTCTACATGTACATGTATTACCACTAAACTACAAGATCTTAAGACAACAGGTCCACCTGTACATCAGCTCGCCACACAACTCTCAACTATCCTGGTCTTCAAGATCATAAGCCACAACCTAAATAAAAGATTACATGTGGTACACGTCAGCACAATATTCAAGAATTTTGTACTTAGTACGCCTACATGTCTTTTATATACCTCTCATCATATCTTGGAAATAAGATAAAACTAATACTTGGCAGTTATAAAGAAATATAAGGAAAAGAGTATACTTGCACAAAGATATTCATTAACAAAAGAGAACACATATTTTAAGCTTATTTTCCATTATATATCCATGCATTTCCCACCAAGGGCTTGAATGCATTAAGGCATTTATGATCACTACCAAAGAGTTGGATCATATGTACAATGTGACCACTACCAAAGAGTTGGGTCCAAGCACACTACCAAAGAGTTGGTGCTTCCATATGTACAATGTGACCACTACCAAAGAGTTAGGTCAATTCCAAGCAAACTACCAAAGAGTTGGTGCTTTCATACAATGGAACAAAATAAATTATGTTTAATGTGTTCATAGCAATAAGTATGGAAAATCAAGCAACATATCATACAAGAACAATCAATTCAATCAATACCATATGCCAAGTCTTTACTACCATATAGCACAAGCATATTGTATAATAAGCCAAGTAAGAGGTAATGTTGTACCTTGATCAAGAAAAACCTAATCATCAGATATCCCTCATGTCAACTATCACTCTTGTTAAACTTGATTAAGACAAGATCATGTACTATCATCTAATTCTCATCATCATAACCCTAGTATGTCCATTTTAGGGTTTATCTTAGTCTTATGATATTCTCTTCTTTATTATAGATCTTCTCATCTTTACTTGTATTATTGTCTTGTAATTATCTTATTGATGTTATCTTCCAAATTTTGGTTCATTATCTAAACATTAGGTTCCATATCGGTTTTGTGCACATATTAACCCTAGGTTACATCATTAACCTAAATTAGGATTCCATAACATGTATTAAGGGTCATCTTCATATAACATGGATTATATGCATCTAACTGATATCCAATTTTCATCTCATCTTCATATTACTGATATGAACTTACTCTGTAAATTTCATCAATTATTGCATGTATGTATTTATTACATTTTATTTAGCCTTATTAGCCCTAATTAGCCATATTAAGCAAATTACATAGTTTCATGCATCAACATCATCATATCTGACCCTATATGGATTATAAATACCATTTATGAGTTACAGGAATATTCTCATAATTTTAGGCCATCGTTTGATATTTATTATCTGTTAGAGAAGCATTACACATCTTACATGATATCATTATTATTAATGCATCAAAAGCTTGATATTATCATTCTAATGTGTTCTACTCATCCGGCCATAGTAGCCTGGGTGGTAAAAGCTTGGTAAGTCCCAATGAAGGACCCGAGTTCGAACCTCACCGAAGGCACTTTGCGAATGGCAACTCACACTGATTAGGCACGGGAGGGGGGTGACTGGACCACACCCTCTCATGCCTCGAGAGTTTACCATGTCGGCTTCGCCCGGGGTGGGTTCTCTCGGTCATAACAAAATGTGTTCTGCTCATTTTTCTGAGAATTTTGGTATATTATATGTAATTTTTGGATAAACGAGCTAATTTCTACGATTAATGCAAGATCTGATATTAATTGGATTTCCTACCTTTTTGGGCCAATCTGGTGGCAACACGTGGCCAAGAAGGGGTGCAACTCTTTGCCTGAGCTACTCAGTTCTATGGCAGTTCACATGTCTGGACCTGGTTGAGCCGGTTCTCTCTTCTCTCATTACATGCTCATCCAATTCTCCTCCCCATTCACGTGACTCAGGAATAGAGCTGCCTCCATGAGGCTCGACTTCGGCGAGTAGGCAATGACGCTAGGTTGTTGGGCATCAACTTCAAAGGGCACCATAGGCTTTGTAGTCCTCAGCTAGACCTTCGCGGCTAATCTCTCCCTGGGACACAACTATGGAGCTCGATCTCCACAAGATCACCGGAGATGGCCGCCGTCGTGGCACCAGGAAAGGGGGAAAACTGATTTGGCCATCTTGGATCTGGTCGAAGGTTTCCAAATAGTTCACACAACCTCTAGGAACTCATATGTATCCCTTCTTTTCATTGAGGAGCCCCAGGCACAAGCATCCCTACTCCAGCTGCAATTCCAGTGAATTCCCCCTCATTGGCCATGGAAGGGACCATGAAAACCACTGCAAACGCCTGAATACTCCTCATGTAGCCCTGAGCTTCATTTTCCATTTCTTAATCTAAGTCGAAGCCTCTTCTGACTCTGTATTTCTCTCCTATGCCCAAGCTTCTTTCCACAATGGAGAAGCAATGGAGAGGATGAGATGGTTCTCTCTCGTCTGTTTACCAATGGGGACATGTAAAGGGTCGTACAATAGTCCTCGACAAGTCGATCTTAACTACTCAGTCACCTCTTCTGCTCGATGCATGTTCGGAGATCGTGGTGGCATGGGTGCTTTCACGCCTCACTGCGCCAAGAATCCTCAAGATCTGGATCTTAGGGATAAGATGATTGTTGTTGAATCTGCATCCAACGGTTATGACAGGTCACTCACGAGACTAGGTCAACGGCTCACTCCTCCAGGCTAACAACCATTGGATCGAGAAGAATAAAGGGCCAGGATTCGGCCACGTAGCCTGGCTCAACTAAGGGGCGTGACACTGATATAAAATCACAAACTTAGGTCTATGAATCATCAAGTATTTGCATTATTTCACAAATTTCAAACCTAAATAACTCCTACGAACATCCAATTTCTACTAAATTTTAATCATAGTTTCCCTACCTCTCAAGGTACATTCTACTCCAATTTGGTGACAAAACTCAACTATTTGATCATCTGATTTAAATTCCTCAAAAGGCATAAGCTTAAAGATCCTAATCATGATATACTTATCATTTGCCCTCGAAACTTTGACAAAACACTTAGGACTCTCAAACAACTCAACATGCATGACTTCACTTATGTCATTAGACATTTAGGATTCCAAAAGTCCACTCCATCACATCCTACACACCTTAAAAAAGAAATTTCGTCCTCAAAATTAAGCCAAAATCCACGGTCACATCATACACATCTGAAAAGAAATTTCATCCTCAAAATTAAACAATACTCATACTTCCAGGGAAAACCTTATCTTTCCTTCATCCACATATAAGGCACTATTCTAGGTGCAGCATATCCAAAAACAAAGCTCCACAGTCATATCCAAACCACTTTTAGGAGGTTTTAAAATATCTAAGGTGAAACCTCACTTCATAGAAGGCTCAAACAAGGGTTTAGAATCTTAGGTTAAGTCATTACATATCTCATATATTAGATTTTCTTCCTTATCTTTAGCCATGCATTAGGGTTTCCCACATCATATTATCATGTTCTAAAGGAGTTAACTAAGATTAACTCATACATCAAGGTGTCATCAACATTTTATTGAGCTAATTATTAGAACATGTTCAACAATAACATATGCCCTTTAGGAGGGAGTTAACTAAAGTTAACCCACTTTATCCATATAGATCATATCAAGGTGTCATAATCGTTATGTTGTACGAACTATCAAACTATATATATATATATATATAATCTTTATTAAGCATTAAGATTAACACCTCATGTAACATGTTTCATTCATATGATCTTATTTCATTGCTCATGATAATTGCAACATTTAAAAGTGATTTCATCATAAGATTAGCCAAAATAATTCACATTATCAAGATTATTCACGTATATGCTTAACCATTTGTGGATTCATATCTATTGAACCATCTCTAGGTTTCCATCATATCATGTCCATATATCACGTCTCGAGATTAGATCACATCCTTACATATATTACATCATGGTTGTGCTAAACAAACTTATGTGAGTGGCTAATCAAACACATATCATCACTTTATCTAGTCCAACTGAGGTTCTCCTAACCCATACTATGAGGGTAGTGCCATGCTCAGTCTCTCTGAGCTAACTCCTCTCTGTGAGTGTCTCATAAACAAAAACTTATCTTCCCTCTCTTAGTCTAGGGTTCTCAGGTATACCTCATTGGCACTAGAGATAGCCTTACAAGCTCAAGCCACATAAGAACAAACCAAAACATGATATGATATTCTCATCATAGATCTCTACCCATGATACATTCTTACCCAAAACTCTCTTATATATACACCACTAGAGCCCTACATGGGGAACCACTAACCCGAGCATGAGGCTTCACATAAACTAACATAGCTACCTCCTCCAGGGTCTTGGGCTCTCTCCCTCACCCAGATGTTAGGCACTCATATTCATATTCACATATGCACATATAACCAGCCTCTCTTTGTCTCTAGTGTTTGGTCTTTCCAAGGACATATAGGGGTCACGAAAACTATAGGAATCATGCATAAATCGACTCAACTCAATTACTCAGGAGTAGTCTAGTTTAGGACATAACATATCACATATATCTCATATTTCTCATATCATGGAGTCTAGGTTCTCTAACCTTCTCCCTGTGGGTCTCTCTCTCTCTTGAGCTAACCCCAAAACTGGTCCTAACACTAAAGGTCCTCCTTTGTGAAAGAGCTTGAGGCTCATGCTGACTCACAACCTTGTATCGTCTTAACATATCTTATCTCATAAAAGCCTAGTTAGTTGCATCATCAGAACTTATCTCAAATCCTCAAAGTTGAACTTTAATCCTTAAAGACAAACATAGATCATCATGACCATCTTATATCATCTCTATCAGCTTACATCATTTCATCAAAACCTATTTCATCGATTCCATCTATCATATATTCCAACAATGCTCTAGACATCTAATCTAGAACTACTCTCTCTTCTAGACTGATGTCATTCACTTTCACTTAGGTTGCATGTTCACCTCCTACTCGTACATGTGTGCGGACACATTTTTGTAATACATATATATAATAAAATATTATACAGTTTTTCTCCGATAAAACAAGCATTAGGGAAAACTATTGAGGTTCGATATGTTTGGAATAAAAAACCAAATCCTAAAAATGAGTGTCCAAAACATAGTAGAGAGTACAGTGCCATAAAAGCTAGTGAAAAGGGTGAGAACAAGAAGTACATTGGTGTAGCTACCCAAAACATAGATGCATCATATGCCAAAGGTTTCTCTTCCCGTGATGTACGTCATTTCCAAATAATGCAACGTCCCATACCGCTGCACTATAAGGAAAGAACGACATCTAAGGACTTGCTATACAACAAGCACCCATCTAAACCTAGTGTTCAGACATCTAGGTGCTAACCTAGAGGTTAGGTCAGATCTAGTCCCTAGATAATGACTAATCTAACCCTAAAGATTATTAAGTTTAAGGTTCTTTAGTTTTGAGTAGCATAATGAGAAAATGGCAAGCTTTGCTATTGTTCATGCTCTGATACCACCTGTGACGTCCCCAGATTTTCTAAAACTTAATCTGATGTGTGACGTCCAAATTGAAAACCTCACCTCGGTGAGAATCCCAACTTAAACACCACACACTAGGCTAAGAATAAGAAAATCAGAGGAAGTCAAAAGGAAACAATCAGTAGCACATGCACATGAACAATAATAAAACCATACAACACATGTTCACCATTCAACATATAATTACAACATGAATTGTTACAACATTTGATATTACATATTGAAAAACTAATTCTACATGTACATGTACTACCACTAAAATACAAGATCTTAAGACAATAAGTCCACCTGTACATCATCTCTCCACACAACTCTCAACTATCCTGGTCTTCAAGATCATAAGCCACAACCTAAAAAAAGGATTACATGTGGTACACGTCAGCACAATATTCAAGAATATTGTACTGATTATGCCTACGTGTCTTTTATATACCTCTCATCATATCTTGGCAAGAAGATAAAACTAATACTTGGCAGTTATAAAGAAATATAAGGAAAAGTTTATACTTGCACAAAGATATTCATTAACAAAAGAGAACACATATTTTAAGCTTATTTTCCATTATATATCCATGCATTTGCCACCAAGGGTATGAATGCATTAAGGCATTTATGTTCACTACCAAAGAGTTGGATCATATGTACAATGTGACCACTACCAAAGAGTTGGGTCCAAGCACACTACCAAAGAGTTGGTGCTTCCATATGTACAATGTGACCACTACCAAAGAGTTAGGTCACTTCCAAGCACACTACCAAAGAGTTGGTGCTTTCATATAATGGAACAAAATAAATTAATTTTGATGTGTTCATAGCAATAAGTTTGGAAAATCAAGCAACATGTCATACAAGAACAATCAATTCAATCAATACCATATGCTAAGTCTTTACTACCATATAACACAAGCATATTGTATAATAAGCCAAGTAAGAGGTAATGGCATACCTTGATCAAGACAAACCTAATCATCAGATATCCCTCATGTCAACTATCACTCTTGTTAAACCTGATTAAGACAAGATCATGTACTATCATCAGATTCTCATCATCATAACCCTAGTATGTCCATTTTAGGGTTTAGCTTAGTCTTATGATATTCTCTTCTTTATTATATATCTTCTCATCTTTACTTGTATTATTGTCTTGTAACTATCTTACTAATGTTATCTTCCAAATTGTGGTTCATTATCTAAACATTAGGTTCCATATCCTTTTTGTGCACATATTAACCCTAGGTTACATCATTAACCTAAATTAGGATTCCATAACATGTATTAAGGGTCATCTTCATATAACATGGATTATATGCATCTAACTGATATCCAATTTTCATCTCATCTTCATATTACTGATATGAACTTACTCTGTAAATTTCATCAATTATTGCATGTATGTATTTATTGCATTTTATTTAGCCTTATTAGCCCTAATTAGCCATATTAAGCAAATTACATAGTTTCGTGCATCAACATCATCATATTTGACCATATATGGATTATAAATACCATTTATGAGTTACATGAATATTCTCATAATTTTAGGCCATCATTTGATATTTATTATCTATTAGAGAAGAATTACACATCTTATATGATATCACTATTATTAATGTATCAAAAGCCTGATATTATCATTCTAATGCGTTCTACTCATTTTTCTAAGAATTTTGGTATATTATATGTAATTTTCAGATAAACGAGCTAATTTTGACGATTTATGCAAGATCTGATATTAATTGGATTTCCTACGTTTTTGGGCCAATCCAGTGGCGACACGTGGCCAAGAAGAGGTGCAACTCTTTGCTTGAGCTACTCAGTTCTCTGGCAGCTCACGTGTCTGGACCCGGTTGAGCCAGTCCTCTCTTTGCTCATTGCGTGCTTGCCTGATGCTCGTCCCCATTCGCGTGACTCAGGAACAGAGCTACCGCCATGAGGCTCGACTCCGACGAGTAGGCAATGATGCCAGGTTGTTGGGTGTCAAATTCAAAGGGCACCATAGGCTCTGTAGTCCTCAGCTAGACCTTCGTGACTAATCTCTCCCTGGGACACAGTTGTGGAGCTCGATCTCTACAAGATCGTCAGCGATGGTCGCCGCCTTGGCGCCAGGAAAGGGGGAAAACCGATTTGGCCATCTTGGATCTGGTCGAAGTCTTCCAAACAGTTCACACAACCTCCAGAAACACATATGTATCCCTTCTTTTCATTGAGGAGCCCCGGGCACAAGTGTCCCTACTCCAGCTGCAATTCCAGTGAAGTCCCCCTCATTGTCCATGGAAGAGACCATGAAAACCACTGCAAACACCTGAATACTCCTCCCATAGCCCCGAGCTTTATTTTCCATTTCTTAATCTAAGTCAAAGCCTCTTCTGACTCTGTATTGCTCTCCTATGCCCAAGCTACTTTCCGTGAAGTAGTGGAGAGGATGAGATGGTTCTCTCTCATCTGTTTACCAATGGGCACATGTAAATGGTTGTATAATAGTCCTCTGTGAGTCGATCTTAACTTCTTAGTCACCTCTTCTGTTCATCGCATGTTCGGAGATCGTGGTGGCGTGGGTGCTTGCACGCCTCACTGCTCCAAGACTCCTCAAGATCCGGAGCTTGGGGATAAGCTGATTGTCGTCGAATCTGCATCCAACGGTTATGACAGGTCACTCACGAGACCAGGTTTGTGACTCACTCCTCCAGGCTAACAACCACTGGATCAAGAAGAATAAAGGGCCAAGATTCAGCCACGTAGCCTGGCTCAACTAAGGGGCATGACACTGATATAAAAGCACAAACTTAGGTCTATGAATCATCAAGTATGCACATTATTTCACAAATTTCAAACCTAAATAACTCCTTCTAGGAACATCCAATTTCTACTCAATTTTAATAATAGTTTCCCTACCTCTCAAGGTACATTCTACTCCAATTTGGTGACAAAACTCAACTATTTGATCATCCGGTTTAAATTCCTCAAAAGGCATAAGCTTAAAGATCCTAATCATGATATACTTATCATTTACCCTCGAAACTTTGACAAAACACTTAGGACTCTCAAACAACTCAACATGCATGACTTCACTTATTTCATTGGACATTTAGGATTCTAAAAGTCCACTCCATCACATGCTACACACCTTAAAAGAAATTGCGTCCTCAAAATTAAGCCAAAATCCACTTTGTCACAAGAACCCTCTAGACACTTACCTAAGGTGTCCTAGCCACTTGCATCCCATTTCTATAAATAGGAGTGACCTTAGGACACCTAGATAACAAGTTTGCATACAAGACTTGAGATCTTACACACAAACTTCAGTATACGACTACTTGATATCATTCTCAAAGAGCTTAGGTCTACACTAAACCTTGCCAGCATTATAGACTAAGCCCTAGGATCAATCATAGTATTCTCTCCACTTGATACTACTTTGTTTAAACCTTTTTGGAGTGGAACATTGTCACTTGTCCATAGTTCTTCACTGTATATCTTGTCAAAAAGTGTTGTAATATCCTTCTTCCTTTCTTGTTCTTGTGTTATGGTTCATTGTTGCTTCTTACTACTTCAAGGAGGAAGGTTGTGGTGAAGCTTTCTTGGTGCTACTTCAAGGTTGAAGGTTGTGACCAAGATGATCAATGTTCTTACGCATCCATTCAAAGAAGAGGTGAAGAGGGTGACCTTGACCCGTCAAAGAAGGTGGGAGTTCTCCTGGAGCTAAAAATGAGGTTAGTCTTAAACCATAAAAGACATTGGTAATTTTTTTGTATTGTTTATCAATATACAAAAGGAATAATATTAATGTGTTACAAATCTTAATTAGAAACAATCAAGTAGTGGACTGACGTCATTTGACGGAACCACTCTATGTCATGTGTCCTTTTTTAGTTGCATCTTCTAATTCTGTTACACTTTAAGTTGAATAAATTTATTTTTATAAAATTATCATAAAGCTCTATTCACCCCCTAGATCTTTTCAATTGGTATCATAGAAGGTCTTCGAGGAATCCTAACAAGTCTTGAAGCATGGGGGAGAACGTGACTAGCCACCTCAACTTGGAATGGGCTCATGGAAGAAGGCCATCAACGTTCGACTAATCCAAAAATGATTGAAAATGGTGTTTTGAATGTGGAATGAGAGTCCACTTGCCTTTTGAATTCCTAAAGATCAAGAAAGGTAAGAAGTCCTACAAAAGTTCATGGGAGAAATCAAGTGATGTTAGTAAAAGAAGTAAAGAGGAGAAGGTAAAATGTCACATGGCAATAATAGATGAAGAAGAAACTAATGAGGTAAGTATTTTTTATTTATCTAATAGAGGAATTAGTTAATAGTCTTAAAGAAGTTCATGACACATATATTGATTGCAAAAGACAAAAGAAGAAACTTGCTAAAATTATTGATGAACTTCATGTGAACCTAGATAATCTTAGCTCTAAAAATGATACTTTAAAAGTTCAAATAGTGCACTAATAGAGTCTATTTATAGTTATGAGACTCAAATGCTTGCTCTTGAAAATAACAATAGTCTTCTTTCTTAAGAAAAGGTTGACATGCTAGATAAACTAAATGATTATCTAACTCAACCTATTTTGTACAATCATTTAGATTATGATGTTGTGGTAAAGGAAAAAGATGGTTTAATGTCAAATCTTGATCTGTTGAACTCAGATATAAATAAGAAGCTTGTTGAAAATGCTGAATTACAAAAACAATTTTCTAAATTAATGCAAGGGAATACTAGTCTTCATAACATCTTAGACAATGCCTCTAAACAAGTAGGAATGAGAGGTTTAGGATATGTACCAAAGAACCAATCCTCACATATGCCTAAAACCAAAAAGTCATATGCTTCCAAGACGAACTACATATGTTCCTAAGATTAAAGTTGTAGATTTTCAATATGTTGAAAAGAGAAACCAAATATCATTTATGTCATGTCATTATTTTCAACGTCTAGGACATTATTCTTTTTTATGTGAATATCGAAAGAAAGGAGACCCTGACATGGTTTGGGTTCCAAAATCCCCAACTTATAATGAAAAAGGAAACTTATAGAGATTTTACCCATGCTTAATTTGATATAACTATGTCTTATCTCAGCTTTATTTGATGTAAATGTGTGTATATTTAATTTAGTTAAGTGAAAATCCTTTTGAAGATAAACATACTTTTCTTTGCAATAACATATGCCTTCCTGTTGTTGATACTAAAAATTAATTAGCTGACTTTTTCACAAAACCCTTTTCTTTAGAACAATTTAGAGTAATTAGAGAAAAATTAAGCATTATACCTATTGAAGATGTTTATTTTGATATATTTGCTCAAAAAATTTTATACACATTTAGTATCTCCAAGTTCCTTTGTCATGAATAAAATTGCTTAGGACAAGCTCATTTACACTCACTATAGAAGTTTTGCTCAAAATGCCACTTTCAATTGACAAATATATGGACCAAGCATTTTCAATGTCAATAAACTTTTTGACCAAAGGTATCTCAATGGGATCCTTGGTCTGTAAGTCTGTGCTAAAGTCTAGAACCTTCTCGGTTGAATAAAATCTCCAACGTAAGTGTCTCGGTCGACAAATTTCTGGATTGAGCACATGACCGTTGTAAATATTTTTGAACAAACATCGACTGAACTAGTTGTTTTTGTCACTATTGGAATATAACCATTGGAGTCTCAGTCGTTGAGTTTGTTGATTGAGAAGGAGTCTATTTTTCTATAAATAGCCACCAATTTGGTCATTCTCTTCACAACTCATTGAGTAAACTTGTCTACCATCCTTTGAGTATTTCTTAGAGCACTGCTTTAACTACTTGCATTCCACTATCTACCCTACATATTCTTCCACCAAGTTCTTGCCCAAGATGGCATCCTCTTCAGCTCGTGGTGGCAAGAAGCAAGTAGCTTACAAGAAGAGATATTCCACCTTAGTGGCTCTGGCACTAACAGTATCAAATGGATAACCTTCAACGACGTTGTTATTGGAGAGAAGTACATATTGCTCACCTCCAAGATGCCTCTTCCTTGCCGCCTGACAGAAACAAATTACTTCTCCAAGCTCCTCAACCTTCCTTGTCTCTTCAAAGTCCAAAAACTACAAGAATTTCTTACCCCTTCCTTCCATTTCTATTCTACACAAGCTGTCCACGAGTTTTATTCCTTCACCTCCATGGTTAATGGGCTATCCTTTGGCTTTTATAAAACTGATGATATAGAAATGTTAGATATAGATGTTGTCGATATGTCGATTTTGTATATCTCACCAATGGCAATCCTCTCAATAAGCTCTCCACATATAAACAAAATACAATCAGCCTTAGTAACATCAAAAGAGCCATCTTTGTCCCAAATACCTCTCCTCATGAACAAATGGGTA
Source organism: Alisma plantago-aquatica (assembly GCA_963693085.1). Taxonomy (NCBI): domain Eukaryota; kingdom Viridiplantae; phylum Streptophyta; class Magnoliopsida; order Alismatales; family Alismataceae; genus Alisma; species Alisma plantago-aquatica. The sequence goes on from OY856409.1 coordinate 1,357,921,552, forward strand.
CTTACTATGCCACATCTCTAACCCTTGAAGTTAGGATAGTGAACCTCATCATTAGCCAAAACATATATCGTACAGTTAACAAAATTGAAATTCCTTCATTTAGTATGATTCTCATATATACAATCCTTGAACGCATCCCTGTCAATTTTATTCACATTATTCTCTCCAATATGCTTGATCTCTGGAAATCCACCATATGTTGATTTTGTTTACCAAATCATTCAAAACTCAATTGGCAAAGACTTATATGAATTAGGCTATCACCTTGATCAACATCTCCAAAGAATAACTCAAAACATTGTTAACATATTGGGAATAGACTTTGGGCACAAAAGGGCTAGAGATGAAGAATGCACATCACAAAAAGCCATTCCTCCACCTTCTTCACCTCTCCCTATTTACTCTGTTGAAAGCCTTGCAAATGATGTCTCTTATCATAAAGGAGTATCCTATCAAATTGGGAGACATTTTGACTACAACCACAATGCGATGACCTATCTCAACCAAAAGATGCAATCTTTGAATCCAAATACTCCTGACAGCCTCATACCCTGGGAGTATCTATCCATTTAACCCATACATCAACTACAATCAATTCACACCTCCAACATCCACCGAGCTTACCCATACTCAATACTACACCATGCAACTCCAAGGCAAAGACACCCATTTCCGCTTTGACAGAGCACCCACCTATCTTGAGGCGTATTCTCTTGCCAAGACCGATGCATTGGACTAGGGAACTCTTGTGAAATATCGTGGCATTGGAACTTTCTATGGGTAAGATCTTGAGGTGGATGTGATCCTTGATTCATTCAAGTGACATTTTATTGTAATCATATGGCTATCCTTAAGTATTTTCTTTTGAGAAACAACACTATGCAATGGTTTCCTTTATCAATGAATTGACATTGCTTAGGTATTTGTTCATAACTATGGTGGCTAAATTTGACATTTTTCTTTAAGCATCATATTTAGGTGGAGTATTCGACTAAGGAGAATTGTAACATACTAGATCTAGGATCCTACCCTAGAAGTTGACATTTTGGACTTTGCCAAACAAGGTTGAAGGATAGACCTAATAGATGTTTAATATAAGTCCAATGAGCTAATGCATGTATAAATCACCTTAATGTAACCTAATGTTCTAACATTAATCTTAGGTTTCAAATGGATACATAAAATATGCCACATAATTCATTTTGGTGGTAATATGAAGATAAGAAACTTAATTGGATGAATAATTTAGATAATGAGTCGTTAATGGGCCACATGACATATATCATAAAAAGAAGTCTCAACAGTGGAAACAAACTTCAAAATCGAAATCTACATATCAAAATTAGCATACAGGTCAAATTTCATCTAATTTGGACCACCTTGAAATATTAGGATAAGTTTAGGAGAGAGAAAATGAGTATAAGGCATAAGTAATGAATAATGTGATTATATAACTTCAAAATATATAAATAATGACAAATTCATATTCAACACATCAAAAATAACTTGTGGATGAAGTTTGGTCCAATTTGGATGTTGTTTGTGCAAGTTATGCAATTTTAGGTACATTCTGGACTTTTCTGCAATATACCCAATTGGTAGGTTTTATTTGCAAATTGTCACATGCATTATAATCCTTATATATTTACTTACCATTATCGATTTTTTTAACCATAGGGTACCTAGTCGCACCTTGGTTTGAAGGTGTTTCTTTCCAAGGGAATTTTAGGGATTACTCTCTTTATAAATGAGCTTATATTTAGAAGCTATCAACCAATGGGGTTATTTATGTGATTGGAGGTCGATTGGGATGGCCTATAAGTGTCCATAAACTGACATTTGATATTCAAGAAACCTCTATGAGTTTTCTTCTTGCATGGCCATGAAATCCTAAGGCTAAGGACACATGGAAAGCTCCATGGACACCTCATGCTTGATTTCTTCCTTATCCATAAAGGTTTGCATGTCCATAGGCACCCTTAGCATTGGACACATGGAAAGTAACTTGAAACCTCATGCTTGAATTCTTCCTTATCCATAAATGCTTGCATGTCCATGGACACCCTTATACATGACACATGGAAAGTCTCATAGACACCTCATACATGACCTCTTTCTTTATATAGCAATATCTACCCCTTCCCAACTCCCAATTCGAAAACTCCTACACTCCTTTATTTCCTCTATCTTAGAGAATCATTCCTACTCTATTTTTCCACTATGGTTATGTCCCAAGGTAAAAGGAAGTGCCTACCTTGGTGAAGAAGGCTCCTAGGGTTCCAAATTTCTCTATTTAGCATTTCTTAAACTCCTCCTTGGTGATTTTGACCAAAACTAGTAAGAATCCTCCTTTTTGTTCCTATTTTCATGTTTTTAGTCTTCCTTCCACCTTCCTCTAGGTAAAAACCATGGACTTACATGGTGAAACCCCACCTAGAACCCATAAACACCGCATCTCCATGTTCTTTTGTTAGGGTTTTTCACCTCTAAAATGGAAAAGGTGCTTCTTGCTCGAGATAGGAGCTTTGTTGGAGAAACCAAACTCTCTAAGCTTGGGAACCTAACTTATTGGACCTTTCCACCTTCCCTAGAGGTTCTTTGGAGGGCTAGGCTTGGATCTAGGACTGACTTCGACTGTTTAGACTCTGAAGTTGAGGTATGATGTATCCTCTATTCTTCTATATTGAGCAATTCACCTATGCTTATTCATTCTCTTTGCCCAATGTACATTAGCCTATACACAATGTCTTTTCTTTTGAAAATCATTGTTCATGTGAACTACCTTATTTGGTATTGATCATGTGATCATGGATATTCTTTTGAACTCTTATCTTATGCTTTGTTCACGATGGAACTCTAAAAGATGACATGTGATGTCTTTTGCCCACTTATGAGGTGGATGTATATGTTGGTCACTTATGTGGTGACTCGTTTATATATTCTTACTATAATTTCTACTTGCCTCTACATTTAACATGATATGTGATTCAGTAGCACTAGAGTAGTGTAAAATTGGTTTTTATGTCAGATGTGTTATTTCCTGCCGAGCAGATGTGATATTTCCTGCTCTTTTGGGATGGAAAGGAACCTCATACCCAGGGTAAGATGTGTGATTCTTGGTCCATGTTTTATATATTTGGGAGATTAGTAGTATTGATTTCTCTATAAGGTTTCAAATTTATGAGACTTGGCCACCTTTGTGTTTATATTGTTCTAGGGCTATGTTTATCTCACATTCATGCAGGTTGATGATATGGGGTGTGTGCCCTTATTCTTTACATGTGATTGTGTGGCACAATTTTTATGTTTTATTAATGGAAAGTATTCTTTTGTTATCATATGATTTGAATTTCTTTTCTCTTAATACCCATTTGGGTGGTCCTTATCCTTTTCTATGGGAAGCCTTATATATTTGATGTCCTTTATTCCATATATTTCTCAATTTTCTATTTTGTATGCACATACCAGCCTTTGCTGATGTCATCTATTTTCTTTTCTTGCTAGGGTATGCTTGAAACCCTAGGTGAAGGACTTGGATGATAAGGCATGAAGTTTTGTACTAGCTTAAGGAGTTAAATCTTGGAGACAAAGTTGTTATTGTTTTGATTTCCCTCTACTTAGATCCTTATGTTGTATCATACATGTAAACCATTATGGGACATTATGATGTACTTTTGTAATCTTTTGTGAAAACTGAATATAGTCATCATTTTTACTCTACCGCTACACTTTGGTCTTTTTCATACCATTATAATAAATTTGGAAAATTTATACCTATTCCAACGTACCTTTGAGTGTGTTTGGAATGGATTTTTTATTATTCAAATTTTTAGTAAAGGGGTGATCCCACCTCCTTACAGCATGGTATGAGAGCCCATGGTAGTTGAAATTTGACTATTTCAATTTTGTCTCCTTAGTTATAATCCTTGCCTTACCTTTAAGTGACATGTTTTCCCCAGAGTTGATCAATAAATGATGAAGAGTTGATTTAGGATCCTATAGTTTCACATTAGAATAATGATGAATGGATCCCTAAAATACTTACAACTAAAAGATGCATAAGGAACCATAGTAACTTGAGGTTGTTTAGCTTGGCCTTTAGGCAACTATTAGGACATGAAGTTGAAGAAAAGGTGTCTATAATGGATCAGGGTTTCAGGGGCTGGCAATATTTTCCTCCTCGCCACTAGCTTAGTTTACGAGGACTCCCGAATCCATATGATATCGGCCTGGCCTGAGATGATATGAATTGTCCAAAATAGCATGCTTTTAGGCAATAGTAGCCTTAGACATCTATATGATTTATCTTTAGGGACCCTAATATGTTTAACTAGTCTCTCGGGTGTAAAGACTTGTTTGAGGATATACAAGAGCAAGTTAACCCGTAGTTCATAGTTATTCTTTGCTAGTTATGTTTCTTTTTTTTGCATGATGCTTATGTAGTTGGATGTAAGGAAGTGTAGTTGAACCTTTTGTACCTAAAGAATAGTTTTGACTTAATAAGATGAATCCTTTAAGGGGTGGTGAATAAATTGTTTTCTTATATGTGGATGTTTTGATTTTGAGGACAAAATCCCTTTAAGGGGTGGTGTGCTATGACATACTAGATCTCAGACCCTACCCTAGAAGTTGACATTTTAGACTTAGCTAAACAAGGTTGAAGGTTAGAACTAAATAGATGTTTAGTATAACCCCAATGAGCTAATCCATGTATAGATCACCTTAATGTAACCTAATGTTCTAATATTTAATCTTAGGTTTATAATTGATACATAAAATATGCCACATAACTCATTTTGGTGGTAATAGGAAGATAAGAAACTTAATTGGATGAATAATTTAGATAAAAAGAGTAGTTACTGGGCCATATGACATATCTCATAAAAAGAAGTCTCAAAATTGGAAAAAAACTTCAAATTCGAAATATACATATCAAAATTAGCCTACATGTTAAATTTAATCTAATTTGGACAACCTTGAAATATTAGGATAAGTTTAGGAGAGAGAAAATGAGTAAAAGGCATAAGTAATGAATAATGTGATAATATAACTTCAAAATATGGAAATAATTTCAAATTCATATTCAACACATCAAAGATAACTTGTGGATTTAGTTTGGTCCAATTTGGATGTTGTTTGTGCAAGTTATGCAATTTTAGGTACATTTTGTTTGTGCAAGTTATGCAATTTTAGGTACATTCTAGACTTTTATACAATTTGCCCAATTGGGAGGTTTTCTTTGCAAATTGTCACATGCACTATAATCCTTATATATTCCCTTACCATTCTCAATTTTTGAACCATAGGGTGCCTAGTTGTATGGACATGCAGTAGAGATGTTATGGACATGCATGTTTTATTGGTCACTTATGTGGTGACTACTTTATATATTCTGACTATACTTTCTACTTGCCTCTACATTTCACATGCTATGTGATTCAGTAGCACTGGAGTAGTGTAATTTCATTCTAGTGTACTTTCCTTACCTTTAAGTTACACATTTTCCCTAGAGTTGATCAATAGATGATGAAGGGTTGATTTAGAATCATATAGTTTCACATTAGAAAAATGATGAATAGATCCTTAAAATACTTACAAGTAAAAGATGCATAAGTAACCATAGTAACTTCAGGTTTTTTAGCTTTGCCTTTAGGCATCTACTAGGACATGAAGTTGAAAGCAAATGTGTCTAGAAAGGATTAGGGTTCGGGGCTTGGTAAGATTTTCCTCCGGACCACTAGCTTGGTTTACGAAGACTCCCGAATCCATATGATATCGGCCTGGCCTGAGATGATATGAATTGTTCAAAATAGCATGCTTTTAGGCAATAGTAGCCTTATATGTCTATATGGTTTATCTTTAGGGACCCTAATATGTTGAACTAGTCTCCCAGGTGTAAAGACTTGTTTGAGGATGGATAAGAGTAAGTTAACCCATAGTTCATAGTTAGTCTTTACAAGTTATGTTTTTTTTTGCATGGTGCTTATATAGTTGTATGTAAGGAAGTGTAGTTGAACCTTTGGTACCTAAACAATAGTTTTGACTTAATAAGATGAATCCTTTAAGGGGTGGTGAATAAGTTGTTTTCTTATATGTGGATGTTTTGATTTTGAGGATGAAATCCCTTTAAGGGGTAGTGTGCTGAACATACTAGATCCCAGACCCTACCATGGAAGTTGACATTTTGGACATAGACAAACAAGGTTGAAGTTTAGACCTAAGTAGATGGTTAGTATAACCCCAATGAGCTAATGCATGTATAGATCACCTTAATGTAAACAATTTTCTAACATTAATCTTAGGTTTATGATGGATCCATAAAATATGCCACATAATTCATTTTAGTGGTAATATGAAGATAAAGAACTTAATTGGATGAATAATTTAGATAATGGGTCGTTAATAGACAATATGACATATCTCATAAAAATAAGTATCAACAGTGGAAACAAACTTCAAATTCAAAATCTACATATCAAAATTAGCCTACATGTCAACTTTCATCTAATTTGGACAACCCTAAAATATTACGATAAGTTTAGGAGAGAGAAAATGTGTATAAGGCATAAGTAATGAATAATGTGATTATATAACTTCAAAATATGTAAATAATGGAAAATTCATATTCAACTCATCAAAGATAACTTGCGGATGAAGTTTGGTCCAATTTGTATGTTGTTTGTGCAAGTTATGGAATTTTAGGTATACTCTTGACTTTTTTGTAATTTACCCAATTGGGAGGTTTTCTTTGGAAATTGTCACACGCATTATAATCCTTATATATTTTATTACCATTCTCTAGTTTTTGAACCATAGGGCGCCTAGTTGCACCTTGGTTTGAAGGTGTTTCTTTCAAAGGGCATTTTAGGGATTACTCTCTTTATAAATGAGCTTATATTTAGAAGCTATCAACCAATGGGGTTATTTCTTTGATTGGAGGTTAGTTGGGATGGCCTATAAGTGTCCATAAACTGACATTCGATATTCAAGAAACCTCTATGAGTTGTCCTCTTACATGGCCATGAAATCCCTAGGCTAAGGACACATGGAAAGCTCCATGGACACCTCATGCTTGACTTCTTCCTTATCCATAAAGGTTTGCATGTCCATTGGCACCCTTAGCATTGGACACATGGTAAGTAACTTGACACCTCGTGCTTGACTTCTTCCTTATCCATAAATGCTTGCATGTCCATGGACACCCTTATACATGACACATGGAAATTCTCATAGACACCTCATACTTGACCTCTTTCTTTATATAGCCCTATCTACCCCTTCCCAACTCCAAATTCGAAAACTCTTGCTCTTCTTTCTTTCCTCTAGCTTAGAGCATAACTCCTACTCTAGTTGGACATCAAGGTTCTGTCCCAAGGTAAAAGAAGGTGCCTACCTTGGTGAAGAAAGATCCTAGGGTTGCAAATTTTCTCTATTTAGGGTTTCTAAAGCTCCTCCTTGGTTATTTCCAAAACAACTAGTAAGTTTTCTCTTTTCCTTTCTATTTTCATGTTGTTCGTCTTCCTTCCACATTCCTCTAAGTCAGAACCCTGGTCTTTCATGGTGAAACCCCACCTAGAGCCCTTAAACATCCCATCTCCATGTTCTTTTATTAGGGTTGTTCACCTCTAAAGTGGGGAAGGTGCTTCTTGCTCGAGATATAGGAGCTTTGTTGGATAAACCAGCCTCTTTAAGATTGGGAACCTTACTTTTTGGACATGTCCACCTTCCATAGAGGTTCTTTGGAGGCCTAGTCTTGGATCTAGGACTGACTTGGATTGTTTAGACTCTGAAGTTGAGGTATGATGTATCCCCTATTCTTCTATGTTGAGCAATTCACCCATGCTTATTCATTCTCTTTGTCCTATGGACATTAACCTATACTTAATGTCTATTCTTTTGAAAATCATGGTTCTACTACCTTATTTGATATTGATCATGTGATCATGTATATTCTTTTGAACTCTTATCTTATGCTTTGTTCATGATGGAACTCTAAAAGATGACATGTGATGTCTTTTGCCCACTTATGAGGTGGATGTATATGTTGGTCATTTATGTAGTGACTAGTTTTTATATTCTGACTATACTTTCTACTTGCCTCTACATTTCACATGTTATGTGATTTAGTAGCACTGGAGTAGTGTAATTACATTGGTTTTTATGGCAGATGTGTTATTTCCTGTCGAGTAGATGTGATATTTCCTGCTTTTTTGGGATGGAACCTCATACCCAGGGCAATTTGTGTGATTCTTGGCCCATGTTTTATATATTTGGGAGATTGGTTGTATTCCTTTCTCTATCAAGTTTCAAATTTATGAGACTTGGCCTCCTTTGTGTTTATATTGTTCTAGGGCTATGTTTCTCACATTCATGCAGGTTGATGAGGGTGTGTGCCCTAATTCTTTACATGTGCTTGTGTGGCACAATCCTTATGTTTTATTAATGGCAAGCATTCTTTTGGTATCATATGATTTCAATTCCTTTTCTCTTGATACCCATTTGGGTGGTCCTTATCCATTCTATGGGAAACCTTTTATATTTGATGTCCTTTATTCCATATATTGCTCAATTTCCTATTTTGTATGCACATACCAGCCTTTGCTGATGTCATTTGTTTTCTCTTTTTGCTGAGGTATGCTTCCAACCCTAGGTGAAGGACTTGGATGATAAGGAATGAAGTTTTGTACTAGCTTAAGGAGTTAAATCTTTGAGACAAAGTTGTTATGGTTTTGATTTTCCTGTACTTGGATCCTTATGCTGTATCATACATGTAAACTGTTATGGGATGTTATGATGTACTTTTGTAATCTTTTGTGAAAATTGAATATAGTCATTATTTTTATTTCGATGCTATACTTTGGTTGTTTTGAATACCATTTATTGATGTTTGAAAATTTTGCACCTATTCTAGAATACCTTTGAGTGTGTTTGAAATGGATGTTTTATTCTTTAAATTTTTAGTAAGGGGGAGATCCCACCTCTTTACATCATGGATTCAGAGCCCATGGTAGTCAGAATCTAACTATTTCAAGTTTGTCTCCCTAGTCAGAATACTTGCCTTACCTTTATGTGACATGTTTTCCCTAGATTTGATCAATAGATGATGAAGAGTTGATTTAGGATCCTATAGTTTCACATTAGAATAATTATGAATAGATCCCTAAAATACTTACAACTAAAATCTGCTCGGCAAGATATAACACCTCTGCCATCAAAACCAATGTAATTACACTACTATAGTGCTACTAAAATCACACATCATGTTAAATGTCGAGGCAAGTAGAAAGTATAGTCAGAATATATAAACTAGTCACCACATAAGTGACCAACATATACATCCACCTCATAAGTGGGCAAAAGACATCACGTCATCTTTTAGAGTTCCATCATGAACAAAGCATAAGATAAGAGTTCATAAGAATATCCATGATCACATGATCAATGTCAAATAAGGTAGTTCACATGAACCATGATTTTTAAAAGAAAATACATTGTGTATAGGCTAATGTCCATAGGACAAAGAGAATGAATAAGCATAGGTGAATTGCTCAACATAGAACAATAGGGGATACATCATACAACAAGAGAAAAAAAATTGCTCCATATGAATAATTGGGTTTGCAAACATACCTCAACTTCAAATTCTAAACAGTCCAAGTCAAGCCTAGGCCTCCAAAGAACCTCTAGGCAATGTGTATTGGTCCAATAAGTAAGGTTCCCAAGCTTAGAGAGGCTGGTTTCTCTAACAAAGCTCCTATCTCGAGCAAGAAGCACCTTCTCCACTTTAGAGGTGAAAAACCCTAACAAAAGAACATGGAGGTGAGGTGTTTATGGATTCTAGGTCGGGTTTCACCATGGAAGGCCATGGTTCCAACCTGGAGGAAGGTGGAAGGAGGACTAACAACATGAAATAGGGAATGAAAGGAGAAAACTTACTAGTTTTGGTCGAAATAACCAAGGAGGAGCTTAAGAAAACCAAAATAGAGAAATTTGGAACCCTAGGAGCCTTCTTCACCAAGGTAGGCACCTTGTTTTATCTTGAGACAACACCTTCATGGCCAAACAGAGTAGAATTTATGCGCTAAGCTAGAGAAATGAAAGAAGAGCAAGAGTTTTTGAATTTATAGTTGGGAAGGGGTAGATATGGCTATATAAAGAAAAGAGGTCAAGTATGAGGTGTCTATGAGACTTTCCATGTGTCATGTATAAGGGTGTCCATGGACATGCAAGCCTTTATGGATAAGTAAGAATACAATCATGAGGTGTCAAGTTACTTTCCATGTGCCCAATGCTAATGGTTCCTATGGACATGGAAACATTTATGGATAAGGAAGAAGTCAAGCATGAGGTGTCCATGGAGCTTTCCATGTGTCATTAGCCTAGGGATTTCATGGCCATGCAACAAGACAACTCATAGAGGCTTCTAGAATATAAAATTTCAGTTTATGGAAACTTATAGTCCATCCCAATCGACCTCCAATCAAAGAAATAACCCCATTGGTTGATAGCTTCTAAAGATAAGCTCATTTATAAAGAGAGTAATACCTAAAATGCCCTTGGAAGAAACCAAGGTGCAACTAGGAGCCCTATGGTTCAAAAACTCAATAGTGGTAAGGGAATATATAAGGATTATAATGCATGTACAATTTGCAAAGAAGACCTCCCAATTGCTCAAATTATAGAAAAGTCCAGAATGTACTTAAAATTGCATAACTTGCACAAACAAAATGTACCTAAAATTGTAGAACTTGCACAAACAACATCCAAATTGGACCAAACTTCATCCACAAGTTATCTTTGATGTGTTGAATAATAATTTCCCAATATTTACATATTTTAAAGTTATATAATCACATTATTCATTTCTTATGCCTTTTACTCATTTTCTCACTCCTAAGCTTATCATAATATTTTAAGGTGGTCCAAATTAGATGAAATTTGACATGTAGGCTAATTTTGATATGTAGATTTTAAATTTGAAGTTTTTTTTCACTTTTGAGACTTCCTTTTATGAGATATGTCATATGGCCCATTAATGACCCATTATCTAAATTATTCATCCAATTAAGTTTCTTATCGTCATATTACCACCAAAATGAGTAATGTGGTATATTTTATGTATCCATTATAAACCTATGATTAATTTTGGAACCTTAGGTTACATTAAGGTGATTTATAAATGCATTATCTCATTAGGGTTATACTAAACATCTATTTAGGTCTAACATTCAACCTTGTTTGGCTAAGTCTAAAATATCAACTTCTAGGGTAGGGTCTGAGATCTAGTATGTTACAGCACACCACGTCTTAAAGGGATTCCATCCTTAAAATCAAAACATCCACATATAAGAAAACAACTTATTCATCACCCCTTATAGGATTCATCTTATTAAGTCAAAACTATTCTTTAGGTACAAAAGGTTCAACTACACTTCCTTACATCCAACTACATAAGCATCATGCAAAAAAAGAAACATAACTTGCAAAGACTAACTATGAACTATGGGTTAACTTTCTCTTATCTATACTCAAACAAGTCTTTACCCCTGGGAGACTAGTTCAACATATTAGGGTCCCTAAAGATAAATCATATAGATGTCTAAGGCTAATATTTCCTAAAAGCATGCTATTTTGGATCATACATATCAGCTTAGGCCAGGCTGGTATCATATGGATTTGAGAGTCCTCGTAAACCAAGATAGTGGTGCGGAGAAAAATATTGCCAACCCCTAAAACCCTGATCAATTCTAGACACCTTTGCTTCAACTTCATGTCCTAATAGTTGCCTAAAGGCCAAGCTCAACAACCTCAAGTTACTATGGTTACTTATGCATCTTTTAGTTGTAAGTATGTTAGGGATCTATTCATCATTATTCTAATGTGAAACTATAGGATCCTAAATCAACCATTCATCATCTATTGATCAACTCTAGGGAAAACATGTCACTTAAAGGTAAGGCAAGGATTCTAACTAAGGAGACAAAATTCAAATAGTCAGATTCCAACATCCATGGTATTTGATACCATGGTATCAGAGCCCATGGTAGTCGGAATATGACTATTTCAATTTTGTCTCCCTAGTTAAAATCCTTGCCTTACCTTTAAGTGACATGTTTTCCCTAGATTTGATCAATAGTTTATGAATGGTTGATTTAGGATCCTATAGTTTCACATTATAATAATGATGAATAGATCCCTAAAATACTTACAACTAAAACATGCATAAGTAACCATAGTAACTTGAAGTTGTTTAGCTTGGCCTTTAGGCAGCTACTAGGACATGAAGTTGAAAGAAAAGGTGTCTAGAAAGGATCAGGGTTCAGGGGCTGGCAAGATTTTCCTTCACACCACTAGCTTGGTTTACGTGGACTCCCGAATCCATATGATACCAGCCTGGCCTGAGCTGATATGAATTGTTCAAAATAGCATTCTTTTAGGCAATAGTAGCCTTAGACATCTATATGATTTATCTTTAGGGATCCTAATATGTATATCTAGTCTCCCAGGTGTAAAGACTTATTTGAGGATGGACAATAGCAAGCTAACATGTTTTTTTTGCATGATGCTTATGTAGTTCGGTGTAAGGAAGTGTAGTTAAACCTTTTGTACCTAAAAAATAGTTTTGACTTAATAAGATGAATCCTTTAAGGGGTGGTTAATAAGTTGTTTTCTCATATGTGGATGTTTTGATTTTGAGGATGATATCCCTTTAAGGGGTGGTGTGTTGTAACATACTAGATCTCAGACCCTACCTTGGAAGATGACATTTTGGACTTAGCCAAACAAGGTTGAAGGTTAGACCTAAATAGATGTTTAATATAACCCCAATGAGCTAATGCATGTATAGATCACCTTAATTTAACCTAATGTTCTAACATTAATCTTAAGTTTATAATGGATACATAAAATATGTCACATAACTCATTTTGGTGGAAATATGAAGATAAGTAACTTAATTGGATGAATAAATTAGATAATGGGTTGTTAATGGGGCATATGGAATATCTCATAAAAATAAGTCTCAAAAGTGGAAACAAACTTCAAATTAGAAATCTACATATCAAAATTAGCATACGTATCAAATTTCATCTAATTTGGACAACCTTGAAATATTAGGATAAGTTTAGGAGAGAGAAAATGAGTAAAAGGCATAAGTAATTAATAATGTAATTATATAACTTCAAAATATGGAAATAATGGCAAATTGATATTAAAAACATCAAAAATAACTTGTGGATGAAGTTTGGTCTAATTTGGATGTTGTTTGTGCAAGTTATGCAATTTTAGTTACATTCTAGATGTTTCTGCAATTTACCCAATTGGGAGGTTTTATTTGCAAATTATCACCTAAATTTTAATCCTTAGATATTCCCTTACCATTATTGATATTTTGAACCATGGGGCACCTGGTTTCACCTTGGTCTGAAGGTGTTTCTCTCCAAGGGCATTATAGGGATTACCTCTTTATAAATGTGCTTATCTTTAAACGTTATCAACCAATGGGGTTATTTCTTTGTTTGAAGAATGGTGAGGATTTCCTAGAAGGCTTTAGGGGATTTTAGGACCAACCTTTGATACACAAGAAGAGTCTATGAGTTGTTCTCTTGCATGGCCAGGAAGCCCTAGCCTAAGGATACATGGAAAGTCACATAGACACCTCATATATACTTGCCCCCTTCTTTATAAAGCCATGCCTACCCCTTCCCACCACCCAATCCAAAAAGAAATCCTCTCCTTCTCTTTCCCACAGCTTAGAACATTGTACCTTCTATGTTTTTCCACAAAGTTGATGTCCCAAGGTAAAAGAGGGTGCCTACTTTGGTGAAGAAGGCTCCTAGGGTTCCAAATTTCTCTATTTAGGATTTATTAAGCTCCTCCTTGGTGATTTTGACCAAAACTAGTAAGAATCCTCCTTTCCTTCCCTATTTTCATGTTGTTAGTATTCCACCCACCTTCTTCCAGGTGGGAACCATGATCTTCCATAGTAAAACTCCACCTAGAACCCTAAAACATATCATCTCCATGCTCTTTTACTAGGGTTTGCACCTCTAAAGTGGAGAAGGTGATATATTCTCAAGAAAGGAGCTTGGATTGGAGCAACCAGACCTTCTAATCTCGGGATCCTTTCTGTTTGGACCTTCTTACCTTCCTAGAGGAAAGTTTTGTTAACCCCCTTGTAACATCCCTGACATGGGTTATGTACTAACCCTAGGTGTTTTTCCTAATTAAGTTGATTAGATGCTTGCTTTTATTTCTTGAAAAGTAATTAAGGCTTTTGAGGAACTTATATTTCATTTTCAGTCCTTTTTTAATAATGTTGAAACATTGTTTTGTTAATAATGGACTAGAGTGCAAATTACCCAAGTAGAGGGGTTAACTTGCAAATTGCACATGCTAAGATGTTCCTATGATGTTGAGACATCATAAGAATGAATATTATGAAGTGATACAGTTTTCAAAAGCTTGGGCATCAAGATATAGCTTGTAGAGCAATCCTTGTACATTAAAACCTAGTTTTGGTGTAATGTGCAATTTACCCAAAACCTAGGGTTCAACAGGTAAAATAACACATCTAGAGGGTCTCTCATGTTTCTTGGCATCAAGTAGAGAAAAGAAAATGAGAGGGGCACCTCATTTGAATTATCATGGAGGAGAGAGAATCTTGATGTTAAGATAATCAAGATTTAAGCACAAATGGCTCTTTAATATAACTTAATGCAAAAGAAAATATAATAATTATGGAGCCCTCCAACCAAAAGTTGGAGAATGAGTTTGAAATAGTTTGGATAAGATTGTGCCATGCTTGGGAACCAAAAAGATCTTGGTTGAAGTGGAATCTACTCACATTAATAATAATAATAATATATAGCAATATCCAATTAAAGGATGGATATTAACACATAACTCTTTAAGATGTTTGGTTCCTTTTTCCTTTAAACCTTGGATAATGGAAGAGTTTTTCATGGTAATATAAGGTGGCCACGTATGCAAAGGATGGAGGAAGTTGGTGGATATATTTGGGAGATAAAAGGAAATAACTATCTTTTTCCATTTTCCTTGAAAAACCCATAAATATATATATGTATCTCTTTTTCCAAAACACCAAAGGATCATTTCACTTAGTTCTTTTCTTCTTCACCTTGCTTTGACCAACCAAGGAGGAGCTCTGGATCAGAGGGAGGATGATCATACATGTTGGTAAGTTTGGATCATCATCTAACTCGAATTCATGGTGGAAGCCATAATATAAGGTCAGATTCATGATTTTCCTTACACAATTTCCTTTTCTAGCCATCTTGTTCATCCAAAGATTGAAGGACAGACCTTGGACAACTGCTGGAGCTCAAACCACCATTAAAGCTATGGAGCTTAGAGCTCTGGGTCAGTCCTAGAGGCAGGTTTTATAACTCTAACCCTTAAGCTTTGCTAATGCATCCTTCTCTCCTAAAATCGTTGGCTAATTCTTCTTCTTTAGATACTCTTGTATTCTTACTATAAATTCCATGAAGAACAACCCATGTTCTTGGTTGAACAGAGGTAGAAGAAGGTGGCATTAATTTTGATGTTTATCCAAGAAATTTTCTTTAGAAAACGGTCTCCTTTTATTGCTCAAACGGTTTACCAAACCGTTTGGGAGCAAACGGTTTCAAACCGTTTGATTGCAAACGGTTTCAACCAAACTGCATAGAAACAAACGGTCCAAGACCGTTTGGAGGCATTGACCAGGTGTTGACCATTTGGAGTACTGTTGAAAATCTTTTAGATCAAAAATCTACAAATAATCATCAATTAATTCCAAGTGGTTCACCAATTGAAGGTCTAACCATCATCAAAACCCTAATCGGGTTGAAGTGTTGATTTCTTGAGTGAATAAAGTTGAAGTTTGGGTTGAGTGACCCAAACGGTTTCAAAACCATTCGGGGATCACCCAAACGGTCTCCAGACCGTTTGGTGATCACCCAAGACTGTTTGGAGGTCTAGG
Organism: Alisma plantago-aquatica; assembly: GCA_963693085.1. Classification (NCBI taxonomy): domain Eukaryota; kingdom Viridiplantae; phylum Streptophyta; class Magnoliopsida; order Alismatales; family Alismataceae; genus Alisma; species Alisma plantago-aquatica. Next base: position 1,357,937,534 of record OY856409.1, read on the forward strand.
GTTAAGCATGGTTGACCAATTGAGGATCTAATGGTATCAAGTTGATGTGTAATCGATTGCTGATTTGGTGACCATTTCTAGGATTCAAACCCTAAATGAATGACTTGGTTATTGATGAAATAATGGGAAAACGGTCTCAATACCATTTGGAGGATATCCAAATGATCCCAAGACCGTTTGGGGGTCACCCAAGACCGTTTGGAGATCTAGGGTTGACTATGGTTAAGTGGTTGAAGATCCAAAGGTCTAAGTTAAAGTGCAATCAATTGTTGACCTAGTGATCAATCCAATGAGCCAAACATTAATTGGTTGAGTTGGTTTTTGATGTTGACTTGAGAAAACTGTCTCAAGACCGTTTGGAGGTCATCCAAATGATCCCAAGACCGTTTGGGGTCAGGTCATGACCAAATTGGATGATGGTTCAATGGGTTGAAATCAATTAGACTCACATTGAATTATGTTGAAGGGTCATCAATTCCAAACCCTAATCCAAACGATTCAAGCCCTAATTGATGATCAATTGAGGGTCAATTGAGGGTCAAATCCATTGAAGGTTGACCTAATTAACTCAATTGATGATTGGCTAACATATACATGATCGATTGATGGGTTCAACATTGGAAATCCTAATTCAATTGAAGTGGTTGAGACACTTTTTGGTCCTTGCGGTTTTGAGGTGGTTTGGACCAAACGGTCTCAAGACCATTTGGGACCAAATGGTATCAAGACCATTTGGGACCAAATGATCCCAAACCATTTAGGTTCATGCAGTTTCAAGTGGAGTTCATCCGGTTTCAAAACCAATTGTATCCATGCGGTTTCAAAAGTCAAATTTGGGAAAATGGTCTTCACTCCTACTTTAGCAAACGGTCTTGGAGGTCTACTTTACCAAACGGTCTCAAGGGCAGACCAAGACCGCATGAAGGTCCAAATAGTCTTAGACCGTTTGGAGGTTTAGTGTGCAAGACCGTTTGAGGTCTGAGAAGGTTAAGATCGTTTGATGCCTTAGTGGTCAAGATGGTTTGGTGGTTGATTAACCTAAACCCCTTGGGTAGTTAAAGTGGTTAAAGAACCAAGTAATTAGTTGATTAAAGCATGATGTAATCAATGGTGATTATAATAAAGGTATCCTTTATGGGATAGAGTGATTAATACTCTTTGAATGAGTAAGCCTTAATGATCACAATAGAAATGACATAACCCATGATGTCAATGTTGAATTGACTTAGCCTAATCTAGGGTAATGTGATGTAATGTGAATAGTAAACCCTAATCTAGGGTAATGTGATGTAATGTGAATAGTAAACCCTAATCTAGGGTAATGTGATGTAATGTGAATAGTAAACCCTAATCTAGGGTAATGTAATGTAATGTGAATAGTAAACCCTAATTCTAAATAAAGTGAAGAATTATGTGAAACCCTAATTCTGGATTATACTTTATAGCATGAAGCTTTATGGCTGGGTAATGCAATGATAAGTCATTGACCCTAATTGAGCTGAGGGGATGATTAACCCTAAATGAATTGAAAAGGGAAACCTTAACCCTAGTAAGGGTATAGTGGTGCAACCCTTAAATAGTGATGCTATTAATGTTTTGCATTATGCTGATCTAAAATAGATGTATCTGTATTCATCTGTACTGATCATGCAGGTTTTATGGGATATTGAACATAGCCAGGTATGAGCTATGATGCTTTGCTTATTAAAAGTACTTAATGAGTTTGTAAGTAATGATATGCTATGTTGCCTAGTGAGAGGTAACATAAGAGATTGATGGGATATATAAGCCATGAGAAATATCTGCTACTATCATGTTTACACTGTCAAATGACTTGATGGTAATATGTTACTTGGTAACAAGTGTTTTGATGATTTGAGGGTTTGAACACCCATATTATTGAGTCATAACGATGAGATGGTTAGGGATTGAGATCCCAATGTTAACAAGATGTGAAATGAACTTGATACAAATAGTATTATTTCTTTATAGCAATTGTTTTAATGGTTTATGTTTAAAAACATGCCTGATGCTAAAAGAATGACATAATGTACTTAAATAATCAAGTATAATGATAACATGTAGAGCCCTGACCATAGATCCATCATTGTCAGAAGCTAAATGATGGTGAAATAGGTTTTCCTAAGGGAACTCCTGGAGAGCATACTTTTGAGTATGTGGGGGTTATGGACGTGAATATCCTTACGTCCTAATGAAGTAATTGATGTGAGATAAACCTTTAATCTCTCAATCCTTCATTATATGTATATGTCGAGAAGATGTAGCACTAATCTCCCGATGATGATGTTAATGCCGAATCGATGTGAGATAACTTGAAATCCCTCGATTGCGAAGAGAGTACAGCATGCCACTGTAACTCTAATAGAGAAGCTGCCAGAATACCCTGGAAAGCTATTATAGCGGAGACACCAGATGTCCTACATGTTGTACCTCACACTGACTGAGGAAGATGAGGCCATAGGAATCTGGATCTTCTGATTACCTATGTATGGTACTGATTGCGATTTTGTAATGGTCGGTTGGAGTATGAGCGGTATACCTCATCTCCTCAGGGCATAAGTATGTTTGTAAAATGTAATCAGCCGTGTAGCATATTTGCTTAAGGTTGAACTATGAGAAACAATGATTGATGATTCATTGTTTAATATGTCCTAGTTGGATAGATAATATACATGTTCTTCATATTCCTTATTGATTGAATGACTTGTTACTCAATCAAGTTATAATTGAAATGATTGCATAGAGAATACTTCTCTACTTAGTTTATTTATTGAATTGTCTATTATTGAATATTTATAATTCTACTGCTCAGTATTATTCCTATAACTGCAATAACAATGCTTCTAGCGGAGAATTATAACTCTCGCTGGGACAATTATTCAATTGTCTCACCCCCGTGGGATTAAATTTTTAGGTAATCGCCAAAGAAGAGGAAGAAACCCTTCAATGGGTGAGCAACAATAGCAGCAGCAACAACATCAGGGACAGCAGTGATCCTCAGGTGGAGACACTATTTGTCAAGTCTTGTATATAAAGTGTCCTATGTGTCGTCTTTGTACTCTCAGGTCCTAGGAGTCAGTAGATGGTTTGATATAGATCTGAGATTTTTGGCGTAATGCCTCGAGAATTTTTGTACATTGCTTATGTACAGTTTAACATGGCAGTTGATGCTTGTGACTCTCGAGATGTGATGATACAGAGATATGTTGATGTATCAGCTTGTAAATAACTTATCTTGTTTCTTTATGAAAGAGTCCTACAGTTTGTGGACCTTTATGAAATTTTTTTAGTTTTTAGTGATTTTCAATAATTCCGCTGCTAATAATTCGCTTCCGCATTCATTGATCTTGTTTTCCGAGATAGACTCCACAATTCAGTGGTATCAGAGCTCTAGGTTCACTGAGTCTACAGAGACATAGGACGAGGGTTGTTGAGTCTGTTCTAGTGTCTTCTAGTATATCTGATAGTGTCTTCTGCTCGTTTAGGAGGAGAAGATAAAACTAAAGATGTCTGGGTCACACGAGGAACATGTTGCTGAGAGTCATGTCGCTGCACCTAGAGGAGGTGCAAGAGACCACGAAAGAGAGGAACCTATACCTGAACCACCCCAGTTCAATCCAGCTGACATGAGGAACCCAGCCGTCCAAGCCATGTTTGGGCAGTTCATGACTGCCATGACACACATGACTGATAGGATGCCTATACCTATACCTAGGGAACCTACCCATCCAGAAGGACAAGGATCCGACAAGACGTTTGAACGACTTCGCTGAGTTGGGGCCACAGAATATGTTGGAACAGCTGACCCAGCAGATGCTGACTTGTGGCTAACTGAACTAGAGAAGGCCTTTAGAATCCTGAACATCCCAGAAGTTGAGAAGGTTAGACATGTTGTGTATCTTCTCAAGGGGAGTGCTGGTCAGTGGTGGACCATGGAGGAAGGGAAAAGGCCAGGTGTGGAGATTGAATGGGAAGTTTTCTGATGGGAATTTATCAACAGATACTTCCCTAAGACGTTCCTGGATGAGAAAATATCTCAGTTTGAGAGGTTAAGACAAGGACTAATGAACATTAGTGAGTATGAGGCTAAGTTCATGGAGTTGTTGTGTTTCTATCCGCACATGGAAACCACATATGAAGAAAGGATTAAACACTGAGTTAACCACCCCTGTGTCTTCTCTGGAAAATAGGGAAAGGTTTTCTACCTTCGTGGAGTCTGTCAGAAGGGTAGAGAGGTCTGTGTCAGAGAAGAGACAGACCAAGAACAGGAAGATGTATCCCCAGTTCCAAGGATCCTCATCCAAAGATTTTAAGAAACCAAGGTTTTCTGCACCTATGGCACCACCTAGATTCAGTGACCAGATGTAGTGGACGTCAAATAGGGGTAGAGGATGAAGTTTACCTCTAGAAGGAGCTCGTAGCTCAGCATCTATGTCAGTTACAGGACCAACCAGACCACAACAAGGGAACATAAGTTGTTATATATGTGGAAAGATGGGGCATCTGATGAAGGATTGCAGAGCTAGATAAGTGAGTGTAACTCAACCTCAAAGGTAGAGTCAGCAAGGATCTCAAAGGCAACAGTTCACAGGTATTGCTAGAGGACGTGGACAAGCATCCTAAGCTGGATCATCGACACATAGTCAACGAGCACCGAATCAACCACAAGCAACGGCAAGATTCTACACGATAAATCCACCTGATGTAGTAATCAACCCTTGGGTTGTGGCAGGTCAGATGGAATTGTTATATTCTGATATTTCTACATCTTGCGTTGTATTTGTTTTAATTGATCTGGGTGCTACGCATTCCTTTATCACTCGAAGAGTGATTCTTGATTGCAACATGACTACCAGTAATAGAGCAGATAGTTTGTTGCTAGAAACACCTTTAATGGGATTTGTTGTGTTGCAGGAGGTATGTTCTCCCTACATCCTCTTCTTTTCTGACCATCGCATTCAAGTGGATCTTATACCACTTAAGATGCACGGATTTGATGTAATCCTTGGTATGGATACCTTAGAAAGGTATAAGGTTGTCTTGGATTGTGAGTCTAAGCAAGCTGTGTTCACTAATGATAGTGACACATGGATCTTTCAAGGAGATAGAAAGATTCTACCGACCTATCTTGTGTCAGCTATGGTTGCTGAGAAGCTGATGAGGCAAGGATGTTATGCATTCTTGGCCCATGTGGTAGATACTACCATGGAGAGTCTTAACCCCGTTGAAGTTCCGATAGTCAGGGAATTTGTAGATGCATTTCCTGAAGAACTTCCAAGTATACAACCGCCCCGAGAGATTGATCTTGAGATTAATCTAATCCCGAACACGCAACCTATAGCACAAACACCATATGGGATGTTGTCTGCTGAGATGGCAGAACTCAAGAAACAACTGCAAGAGTTGCTTGAGAAGGGTTTTATCTGACCGAGCACTTCACCTTGGGGTGCTCCGGTCCTCTTTGTTAAAAAGAAAGATGGATCAATGCGGTTGTGCATTGATTATAGACAGTTAAATAAAGTAACAATAAAGAATAAGTATCCTCTACTGAGGATTTATGATCTCTTTGACCAGTTGCGAGGTGCAACCATCTTCTCAAAGATAGATTTGGGGTCAGGATATCACCAACTACGTATTAAGGATGGTGACATACCTAAGTCCGCTTTTAGGACAAGGTATGATCACTATGAGTTCACAGTTATGTCCTTTGGACTAAGTAATGCACCAACTGCATTTATGGAACTCATGAATAGAATCTTCTGACCTTTTCTCGATCAGTGTGTTGTTGTCTTCATAGATGACATCTTGATTTACAGTAGAGATGCTCAGCAGCACGAATAGCATCTTCGTCAGACTCTAACCTTGCTAAGGGAACATAAGTTATATGCTAAGTTTAGCAAGTGTGAGTTCTGGTTACCATAAGTTTCTTTTCTTGGACACGTAATATCTGCTTCAGGTATACATGTTGATCCTAAAAAGGTAGAATCTATCCTACAATGGGAGCAGCCGAAGACACCAATGGAAATCTGAAGTTTCTTAGGGTTGGCAAGCTATTATCGAAGGTTCATTAAGAACTTTATTTCTATAGCTTTACCCTTGACTAAGTTAACTAGGAAGGATGTTCTTTTTACCTGGAGTGACAAGTGTTAGAAATTGTTTCAGTTGTTGAAGGAAAGGTTGACAAGTGCACCAGTACTTGTGTTACCTAAGCAAGGGAAATGATATATAGTGTTCTGTGATGCCTCTAAGAATGGACTTGGATGTGTGTTGATGTAGGATAAACAAGTGATTTCTTTTTCTTCTCGATAGCTTAAGAAACACGAGGAAATTATCCGACACACGATCTAGAACTAGCTGTTGTAGTTCATGCCTTAAAAATCTAGAGACATTATCTTTATGGAGAGACATTCCAGATTTTCACAGACCATAAGAACCTTAAGTATATCTTTTCTCAGCATGAGCTTAACATGAGGCAACGTCGTTGGATGGAGTTAATCAAGGACTACGATTGTACAATTGATTACCATCCAAGGAAGGCCAATGTAGTTGCTGATGCTTTGAGTAGGAAATTAGCAACACCAACCCTAGATAAAGCACAACTGAATTCCTTAGTGTTCTCTAAGAGGGATATGCTTATCTCCTTAAGGCAAGACAATGTACAGTTAAAAGTATCATTGTTAGCCAGATTGTTAGCTGAGATGCATATAAAACCTACTATGATACAACAGATTAAGGAGGCACAGCAAGTTGATGTTGTAGTTCAACAGATTAGATCAGAGTATGGAAGTGAGAAACGAGATGGTTTCCATGACTCAGATGATCAGGTAGCATGTTATCATGGTAGGATGATAGTACCTGATGTGGATAACTTGAGGAAGTTAGTCCTAGAAGAAGCTCATTCTTCGATGTATTCTATGCATCTAGGAAGCACCAAGATGTATCATAATTTGAAAGATATGTATTGGTGGTCGGGTTTGAAGAAGGACATTGTTGAGTTTGTTATGCGGTGTCATGTGTGTCAACAAGTTAAAGATGAACACCAGAAGCCTGCAGGAACAATGCAACCTTTACCCATACCACAGTGGAAGTGGGATCAGGTGACCATGGACTTTGTGGTTGGTTTACCCAGAACAGCCAAAGGACATGATACCATCTGGGTAATAGTTGATAGGTTGACAAAGACAACACATTTCTTACCTGTCAAAACAACCTATTCTACTGAGAAGTTAGCACAATTGTATGTAGATGAGATAGTGCGGCTTCATGGAGTCCCAGTTACCATTGTTTCTGACAGAGGTCCTCAGTTTATGATTCATTCTTGGGAGTGACTTCATAAAGCCTTAGGCACACAATTAAGGTTTAGTATAGCCTTTCATCCTTAGACTGATGGACAGTCAGAAAGGACTATACAGACCTTGCAAGACTTGATTAGAGCATGTGTTCTTCAGTTTATAGGAAGTTGGGATATGCACCTAAGTTTGATAGAGTTTGCCTACAACAATAGCTATCAACATAGCATTGATATGGCACCTTATGAAGCCTTGTATGGTAGACGTTGTAGATCTCCCCTATGTTGGTATGAAACTAGTGAGTATCAACTTTTAGGTCCTGAACTTGTACAGCAGACCACCGAGAAGATTAAAATAATACAACAACAGATAAAGACTGCACATGATAGGCAGAAATCTTACGCTGATAAGCGTCATAGACCTTTAGAATTCTAGGTTGGAGACAGGGTGTACCTCAAGGTCTCACCTTGGAAAGGAGTTCTTAGATTTGGAAGGAAAGGAAAGTTAGCTCCTAGGTTTATAGGGTCTTATCCAATCATTGAACGGATTGGAAAAGTAGCTTATAAGCTAGAGTTACCACCAGAGTTGCAAAAGTTACACCCAGTGTTCCACATTTCCATGCTAAGGAAATGTCATCCTGATACAGAATCAGTTCTGCAACCTATGGAAGTAGAATTGAATGATGACATATCTTATATAGAAGGACCTGTGTTGATCCTCGACAGAAGAATTAAAAAGCTGAAAAAGAAAGACATAAGTCTTGTGAAAGTCCTCTGGAATCACCGTGGTGTTGAAGAATCCACGTGGGAACTAGAGGAAGAGATGAGAAGGAAATACCCTACTCTTTTCTCTTAATATGTTTTTGTAATGATTTCGGGGACGAAATCCTTGTAAGGGGTGGATAATTTGTAACATCCCTGACCTGGGTTATGTACTAACCCTAGGTGTTTTGCCTAATTAAGTTGAGTAGATGCTTGATTTCACTTCTTGAAAAGTAATTAAGGCGTTTGAGGAACTTATATTTCATTTTCAGTCCTTTTTTAATAATGTTGAAACATTGTTTTGTTAATAATGGACTAAAGTGCAAATTACCCAAGTAGAGGGGTTAACTTACAAATTGCACATGATAAGATGTTACTATGATGTTGAGACATCATAAGAATGAATATGATGAAGTGATACAATTTTCACAAGCTTCGGCATCAAGATATAGCGTGTAGAGCAATCCTTGTACATTAAAACCTAGTTTTGGTGTAATGTGCAATTTACCCAAAACCTAGGGTTCAACAGGTAAAATAACACCTCTAGAGGGTCTATCATGTTTCTTGGAATCAAGTAGATAAAATAAAATGAGAGGGGCACCTCATTTGAATTATCATGGAGGAGAGAGAATCTTGATGTTAAGATAATCAAGATTTAAGCACAAATGGCTCTTTAATATAACTTAATGCAAAAGAAAATATAATAATTATGGAGCCCTTCAACCAAAAGTTGGAGGATGAGTTTGCAATAGTTTGTACAAGATTGTTCCATGCTTGGGCACCAAAAATATCTTGGTTGAAGTGGAAGCTACTCACATTAATAATAATAATTTATAGCAATATCCAATTAAAGGATGGATATTAACGCATAACTCTTTAAGATGTTTGGTTCCTTTTTCCTTTAAACATTGGATAATGTAAGAGTTTTGCATGGTAATAGAAGGTGGCCACGTATCCAAAGGATGAAGGAAGTTGGTGGATATATTTGGGAGATAAAAGGAAATAACTATCTTTTTTCATTTTCCTTGAAAAACCCATAAATAAATAAATATATATATATATGTATCTCTTTTTTCAAAACACCAAAGGATCATTTCCCTTAGTTCTTTTCTTCTTCACCTTGCTTTGACCAACCAAGGAGGAGCTCTAGATAAGAGGGAGGATGATCAAACCTGTTGGTAAGTTTGGATCATCATCTAACTCGAATTCATGGTGGAAACCATAATATAAGGTTAGATTCATGATTTTCCTTACATGATTTCCTTTTCTAGCCATCTTGTTCATCCAAAGATTGAAGGACAGACCTTGGACAACTGCTGGATCTCAAACCACCATTAAAGCTACGGAGCTTAGAGCTCTGGATCAGTCCTAGAGGCGGGTTTTATAACTCTAACCCTTAAGCTTTATTAACGCATCCTTCTCTCCTAAAATCGTTGGCTAATTCTTCTTCTTTAGATACTCTTGTGTTCTTGCTATAAATTCTATGAAGAACAGCCCCTGTTCTTGGTTGAATAGAGGTAGACGAAGGTGGCATTAATTTTGATGTTTATCCAAGAAATTTTCTTTAGCAAATGGTCTCCTCTTCTTGCTCAAACGGTTTACCAAACCGTTTGGGAGCAAACGGTTTCAAACCGTTTGATTGCAAACAGTTTTAACCAAACCGCATAGAAGCAAACGGTCCAAGACTATTTGGAGGCGTTGACCAGGCATTGACCATTTGCAGGACTATTAAAAATCTTTTAGATCAAAAATCTACAAATAATTATCAATTAATTCCAAGTGGTTCACCAATTGAAGGTCTAACAATCATCAAAACCCTAATCGGGTTGAGGTGTTGATTTCTTGAGTGAATAAAGTTGAAGTTTGGGATGAGTGACCCAAACAGTTTCAAAACCATTTGGGGATCACCCAAATGGTCTCAAGACCATTTGGTGATCACCTAAGACCGTTTGGAGGTCTAGGGTTAATCATGGTTGACCAATTGAGGATCCAATGGTATCAAGTTGATGTGTAATCGATTGTTGATCTGGTGACCATTTCTAGGATTCAAACCCTAAATGAATGACTTCGTTATTGATGAAATAATGGGAAAACGGTCTCAAGACCATTTGGAGGATATCCAAATGATCCCAAGACCATTTGGGGGTCACCCAAGACCATTTGGAGGTCCAGGGTTGACTATGGTTAAGTGGTTGAAGATCCAAAGGTCTAAGTTAAAGTGTAATCAATTGTTGACCTAGTAATCAATCTAATGAGCCAAACCTTAATTGGTTGAGTTGGTTTTTGATGTTGACTTGAGAAAACAGTCTCAAGACCGTTTGTAGGTCATCCAAACGATCCCAAGACCGTTTGGGGTCAGGTCATGACCAAATTGGATGATGGTTCAATGGGTTCAAATCAATTAGAGTCACATTGAATTATGTTGAAGGGTCATCAATTCCAAACCCTAATCCAATCGATTCAAGCCCTAATTGATGATCAATTGAGGGTCAAATCATTTGAAGGTTTACCTAATTAACTCAATTGATGATTGGATAACATATACATGATCGATTGAGGGGTTCAACATTGGAAACCCTAATTCAATTGAAGTGGTTGAGACACTTTTTGGTCCTTGTGGTTTTGAGGTGGTTTGTCTCAAGACCATTTGGGACCAAATGATCCCAAACCGTTTAGGTCCATGCGGTTTCAAGTGGAGTTCATGTGGTTTCAAAACCAATTGTATCCATGCGGTTTCAAAAGTCAAATTTGGGCAAACGGTCTTCACTCCTACTTTAGCAAACGGTCTTGGAGGTCTACTTTACCAAATGGTCTCAAGGGCAGACCAAGACTGCATGAAGGTCCAAACGGTCTTAGACCGTTTGGAGGTTTAGTGTGCAAGACCATTTGAGGTCTGAGAAGGTTAAGATTGTTTGATGCCTTAGTGGTCAAGATGGTTTGGTGGTTGATTAACCTAAACCCCTTGGGTAGTTAAAGTGGTTAAAGAACCAAGTAATTAGTTGATTAAAGCATGATGTAATCAATGGTGATTATAATAAAGGTATCCTTGATGGGATAGAGTGATTAATACTCTTTGAATGAGTAAGCCTTAATGATCACAATAGAAATGACATAACCCATGATGTCAATGTTGAATTGACTTAGCCTAATCTAGGGTAATGTGATGTAATGTGAATAGTAAACCCTAATCTAGGGTAATGTGATGTAATGCAAATAGTAAACCCTAATCTAGGGTAATGTGATGTAATGTGAATAGTAAACCCTAATCTAGGGTAATTTCATGTAATGTGAATAGTAAACCCTAATTCTAAATAAAGTGAAGAATTATGTGAAACCCTAATTCTGGATTATACTTTATAGCATGAAGCTCTATGGTTGGGTAATGCAATGATAAGTCATTAACCCTAATTGAGATAAGGGGATGATTAACCCTGAATGAATTTAAAAGGGAAACCTTAACCCTAGTAAGTGTATAGTGGTGCAACCCTTAAATAGTGATGCTATTAATGTTTTGCATTATGCTGATCTAAAATAGATGTATCTGTATTCATCTGTACTAATCATGTAGGTTTTATGGGATATTGAACATAGCCAGGTATGATCTATGAAGCTTTGCTTATTAAAAGTACTTAATGAGTTTGTAAGCAATGATATGCTATGTTGCCTAGTGAGAGGTAACATAAGAGATTGATGGGCTATATAAGCCATAAGAAATATCTACTACTATCATGTTTACACTGTCAAATGACTTGATGGTAATATGTTACTTGGTAACAAGTGTTTTGATGATTTGAGGGTTTGAACACCCATATTATTGAGTCATAATGATGAGATTCTTAGGGATTGAGACCCCAATGTTAACAATATGTGAAATGAACTTGATACAAATAATACTATTTCTTTATAGCAATTGTTTTAATGGTTTATGTTTGAAAACATGTCTGATGCTAAAAGAATGCTATAATGTACTTAAATAATCAAGTATAATGATAACATGTAGAGCCCTGACCATAGATCCATCATTGTCAGAAGCTAAATGATGGTGAAATAGGTTTTCCTAAGGGAACTCCTTGAGAGCATACTTTTGAGTATGTGGGGGTTATGGACATGAATATCCTTACATCCTAATGAAGTAATTGATGTGAGATAAACCTTTAATCTCTCAATCCTTCATTATATGTATATGCCGGGAAGATGTAACACTAATCTCCCGATGATGATGTTAATGTCGAATTGATTGCGAAGAGAGTACATCATGCCACTGTAACTCTAATAGCGAAGCTGCCAGAATACCCTAGAAAGCCATTATAGCAGAGACACAAGATGTCCTGCATGTTGTACCTCACACTGACTTAGGAAGATGAGGTCATAGGAATCCAGCTCTTCTGATGACCTATGTATGGTACCGATTGCGATTTTGTAATGGTCGGTTGGAGTATGAGCGGTATACCTCATCTCCTCAGGGCATAATTATGATTATAAAACGTAATCAGCCGTGTAGCATATTTGCTTAAGGTTGAACTACGAGAAATAATGATTGATTATACATTGTTTAATATGTCCTAGTTGGATAGATAATATACATGTTCTTCATATTGCTTATTGATTGAATGACTTGTTACTCAATCAAGTTATAATTGAAATGATTGCATAGAGAATACTGCTCTACTTAGTTTATTTATTGAATTGCATGTTGTTGAATATTTATAATTCTACTACTCAGTATTATTCCTCTAACTGCAATAACGATGCTTCTGGTGGAGAGTTATAACTCTCGCTGAGACAATTATTCAATTGTCTCACCCCCGTGGGATTAAATTTTTAGGTAATTGCCGAAGAAGAGGAAGAAACCCTTCAGTGGGTGAGCAACAACAGCAACAGCAGCAGCATCAGGGACAGCAGTGATCCTCAAGTGGAGACATTGTTTGTCAAGTCATGTATATAGATTGTCCTATGAGTCGTATCTGTACTCTCAGGTCCTAGGAGTCAGTAGATGGTTTGATATAGATCTGAGATTTTTGGCGTAATGCCTTGAGAATTTTTGTACACTGCTTATCTACAGTTTAACAGGGCAGTTGATGCTTGTGACTCTCGAGATGTGATGATACAGAGATATGTTGATGTATCATCTTGTAAATAACTTATCTTGTTTATTTATGAAAGAGTCCTACAGTTTGTGGACCTTTATGAAAAAGTTTTAATTTTTAGTGATTTTCAATAATTCTGCTGCTAATAATTCGCTTCCGCATTCATTGTTCTCATTTTCCGAGATAGATGCCACACCCTTTCTCATATATTGCTTAGTACATGCTTAAAACTCATGCTTCTATGTTTAAAACTGATGATTTCCATCTCTTTATACCATGTTCTTCTAGGGTTTTGGTTTCTTGTTGTTTTACCTTCTCTAGAAGCTCTAGTTTGGTTACCTATGCAACTTCAAACCTGATCTTTGGTCAAATGGTGTTTTCTCCCTCTCCCTCTCTCTTCAATTATCTTGATCAATTTGATGATGTGGCTTCCCATAGAAAGGATAAGGACCACCCAAATGGGTATCAAGAGAAAAGAAATTGAAATCATATGATCACAAAAGAATACTTTCCATTAATAAAATATAAAAATTGTGCCACATAAGCACATGTAATTAATTAGGGCACACACCCCATATCATCAACCAACATGCATGTGAGATGAAGATAGCCCTAGAACAATATAAACATAAAGGCGGCCAAGTCTCATAAACTTGAAACCTGATAGAGAAAGGAATATTGCCAATCTCCCAAATATATAAAACATAGGCCAAGAATCATACATCTTTCCCTGGGTATGAGGTTTCTTTCCATCCCAAAAAAGTAGGAAATATCACATCTGCTTGGCAGGAAATAGCACATTTGCCATAAAAACCAATGCAATTACACTACTCTAGTGCTACTGAATCACATAGCATGTTAAATGTAGAGGCAAGTAGAAAGTATAGTCAGAATATATAAAATAGTCACAACATAAGTGACCAACATATACATCCACCTCATAAGTGGGAAAAAGACACCGCATGTCATCTTTTTAGAGTTGCATCATGAACAAAGCATAAGATAAGAGTTCAAAAGAATATCCATGATCACATGATCAATATTAAATAAGGTAGTTCACATGAACCATGATTTTCAAAAGAAAAGACATTGTGTATAGGCTAATGTCCATAGGACAAAGAGAATGAATAAGCATATATGAATTTCTCAACATATAAGAATAGGGGATACATCATACATTTAGAAAGAAGAATTAGAAATTGCTCAATATAGAAATAATGTGGGATGCAATCATACCTCAACTTCAGAGTCTAAACAGTCCAAGTCAGTCCTAGATCCAAGCCTAGGTCTCCAAAGAACCTCTAGGGAAGGTGGACAAGTACAATAAGTAAATTTACCAAGCTTAGAGAGGTTGGTTTCTCCAACAAAGCTCCTATCTTGAGCAAGAAGCACCTTCTCCACTTTAGAGGCAAAAAGCCCTAATAAAAGAACATGGAGATGAGGTGTTTATGGGTTCTAGGTGGGGTTTCACCATGGAAGGCCATGGTTTTGACCTGGAGGAAGGTGGAAGGAAGACTAACAACATGAAAATAGGGAAGAAATGGAGGATACTTACTAGTTTTGGTCGAAATAACTAAGGAGGAGCTTTAGAAATCCTAAATAGAGAAAATTTGGAACCCTATGAGCCTTCTTCATCAAGGCAGGCACCTCCTTTTACCTTGGGACAGCACCTTTGTGGAAAAATAGAGTAGGAATGATGATCTAAGCTAGAGGAAATAAAGGAGAGCAAGAGTTTTCAAATTGGGAGTTTGGAAGGGGTAGATATGGCTATATAAATGAAGAGGTCAAGTATGAGGTGTCTATGAGACTTTCCATGTGTCATGTATAAGGGTGTCCATGGACATACAAGCCTTTATGGATATGGAAGAAGTCAAGAACGAGGTATCAAGTTAATTTCCATGTGTCCAATGCTAAGGGTGCCTATGGACATGCAAATCTTTATGGATAAGGAAGAAGTCCAGCATGAGGTTTCCATGGAGCTTTCCATGTGTCCTTTGCCTAGGGATTTCATGGCCATGCAAGAGGACAGATCATAGAGGCTTCTTGAATATAAAATGTAGATTTATGGACACTTCTAGGCCATCCCAACCGACCTACAATCAAATAAATAACCCCATTGGATGATAGCTTCTAAAGAAAAGCTCATTTATAAAGAGGGTAATCCCTGAAATGCCCTTGGAGAGAAACACCTTCAAACCAAGGTGCAACTAGGTGCCCCATTGTTCAAAAACTAGAGAATAGTAAGGGAATATATAAATATTATAATTCATGTGACAATTTGCAAAGAAAACCTTCCAATTGGGTAAATTGCAGAAAAGTCCAAAATGTACCTAAAATTGCATAACTTGCACAAACATCATCCAAATTTGGTGAAACTTCATACACAAGTTATCTTTGATGTGCTGAATATGATTTGTCCATTATTTCCATATTTTAAAGTTATATAATTACATTATTTATTACTTATGCCTTTTACTCATTTTCTCGCTCTTAAACTTATCCTAAGATTTTAGGGTTGTCCAAATTAGATGAAATTTGACATGCATGCTAATTTTGCTATTTAGATTTCGAATTTGAAGTTTTTTTTCCAATTTTGAGACTTATTTTTATGAGACATATCATATGCCCCATTAACGGTCCACTATCTAAATTATTCATCCAATTAAGTTTCTTATCTTCATATTACCACCAAAATGAGTTATGTGGCATATTTTATGTATCCATTATAAACCTAAGATTAATGTTAGAACATTAGGTTATATTAAGGTGATATATAAATTCATTAGCTCGTTGGGGCTATACTAAATATCTATTTAGATCTAACCTTCAACCTTGTTTGGCTAAGTTCAAAATGTCAACTTCTAGGGTAGGGTCCGAGATGAAGTATGTTACAACACACAACCCCTTAAAGGGATTTTATCCTCAAAATAAAAACATCCACATATGAGAAAACAACTTATTGACTACCCCTTAAAGGATTCATCTTATTAAGTCAAAACTATTCTTTAGGTACAAAAGGTTCAACTATACTTCCTTACATCCAACTACATAAGCATCATGCAAAAAAAGAAACATAACTTGTAAAGACTAACTATGAACTATGCGTTAACTTGCTCTTGTCCATCCTCAAACAAGTCTTTACACCTGGGAGACTAGTTCGACTTATTACGGTCCCTAAACATAAATCATATAGATATCTAAGGCTACTATTGCCTAAAAGCATGCTATTTTGAACAATTCATATCAGCTCAAGCCAGGCCGATATCATATGGATTAGGGAGTCCTTGTAAACCAAGCTAGTGGTGTAGAGGAAAATCTTGCCAACCCCCTAACCCTGATCCTTTTTAGAGAACCTTGCTTTCAACTTCATGTCCTAGTAGCTGCCTAAAGGGAAAGCTAAACAACCTCAAGTTACTATGGTTACTTATGCATTTTTAGTTGTAAGTGTTTTAGGGATCTATTCATAATTATTTTAATGTGAAACTATAGGATCCTAAATAACCCTTCATCATCTTTGATCAACTATAGGGCAAACATGTCGCTTAAAGATAAGGCAAGTATTCTAACTAAGGAAACAAAATTGAAATAGTCAGACTACCATGGGCTCTAATACCATCAACTTAATAAGTTGTTTTCTTATATGTGGATGTTTTGATTTTAAGGATGAAATCCCTTTAAGGGGTGGTGTGTTGTAACATACTAGATCTCAAACCCTACCCTGGAAGTTGACATTTGGACTTAGCCAAATAAGGTTGAAGGTTAGACCTAAATAGATGTTTAGTATAACCCCAATGTGCTAATGAATGTATAGATCTCCTTAATGTAACCTAATTTTCTAACATTAATCTTAGGTTTATAATGGATACATAAAATATGCCACATAATTCATTTTAGTAGTAATATGAAGATAAGGAACTTAACTGGAGAATAATTTTGATAATGGGACGTTAATGGGCCATATGACATGTCTCATAAAAAGAAGTCTCAAAAGTGGGAAAAACTTCAATTTTAAAATCTACATATCAAAATTTTCATACATGTCAAATTTCATCTAATTTGGACAACCCTAAAATATTAGGATAAGTTTAGGACAGAAAATGAGTATTAGGCATAAGTAATGAATAATGTGATTATATTACTTAAAAATATGTAAATAATGGAAAATTCGTATTCAACTCATCAAATATAACTTGTGGATGAAGTTTGGTCCAATTTGTATTTTATTTGTGCAAGTTATGAAATTTTAGGTACATTCTGGACTTTTCTACAATTTGCCCCATTGGGAGGTTTTCTTAGAAAATTGTCACATGCATTATAATCCTTATATATTCCCTTACTATTCTCAATTTTTGAACCATAGGGTGCCTAGTTATACCTTGGTTTGAAGGTGTTTCTTTCCAAGGGCATTTTAGGGATTACCCTCTTTATAAATGAGCTTATCTTTAGAAGCTATCGACCAATGGGGTTATTTCTGTGATTGGAGGTCGGTTGGGATGACCTATAAGTTTCCATAAACTGAAATTTGATATTCGAGAAGACTCTATGAGTTGTCCTCTTGCATTTCCATCAAATACCTAGGCTAAGGACACATGGAAAGCTCGATGGATACCTCATGCTTGACTTCTTCCTTATCCATAAAGGTTTGCATGTCCATAGGCATCCTTAGCATTGGACACATGGAAAGTAACTTGACACCTCATTCTTGACTTCTTCCTTATCCATAAAGGCTTGCATGTCCATGGACACCCTTACACATGACACATGGAAAGTCGCATAGACACATCATACTTGACCTCTTTCCTTTATATAGCCATATCTACCCCTCCCCAACTCCAAATTAAAAAACTCTTGCTCTTCTTTCTTTCTCTAGCTTAGAGAATAACTCCTACTCTATTTGTCCAAAAAGGTTCTATCCCAAGGTAAAACAAGGTGCCTACCTATGTGAAGAAGGCTCGTAGGGTTCCAAATTTCTCTATTTAGGATTTCTTAAGCTCCTCCTTGGTGATTTTGACCAAAACTAGTAAGCATCATCCTTTCCTTTCCTATTTTCATGTTGTTAGTCTTCCTTCCACCTTCCTCTAGGTCGAAACCATGGCCTTCCATGGTGAAACCCCACCCAGAACCCATAAACACCTCATCTCCATGTTCTTTTGTTAGGATTTTTCACCTCCAAAGTGGAGAAGGTGCTTCTTGCTCGAGATAGGAGCTTTGTTGGAGAAACCAACCTCTCTATGCTTGGGAAACTTACTTATTGGACCTATCCACCTTCCCTAGAGGTTCTCTGGAGGCCTAGGCTTGGATCTAGGACTGACTTGGACTGTTTAAACTCTGAATTTGAGGTATGATGTATCCCCTATTCTTCTATGTTGAGCAATTCATCTATGCTTATTCATTCTCTTTGTCGTATGGACATTAGCCTATACACAATGTATTTTCTTTTGAAAATCATGGTTCATGTGAACTACCTTTTTTATATTGATCATGTGATCATGGATATTCTTTTGAACCCTTATCTTATGCTTTGTTCATGATGACATGTGATGTCATTTGCCCACTTATGAGGTGGATGTATATGTTGGTCACTAATGTGGTGACTAGTTTATATATTCTAACTATACTTTCTACTTGCCTCTACATTTTAGCATGCTATGTGATTCAGTATCACTAGAGTAGTGTAATTGCATTGGTTTTTATGGCAGATTTGTTATTTCCTACCGAATAGATGTGATATTTCCTACTCTTTTGGGATGGAAAGGAACTGCATACCCAGGACAAGATGTGTGATTCTTGGCCCATGTTTTATATATTTGGGAGATTGGTAGTATTCCTTTCTCTATTAGGTTTCAAGTTTATGATACTTGGTCGCCTTTGTATTTATATATTTCTAGGGCTATGTTTATATCACATGCATGCAGGTTGATGATATGGGGTGTGTGCCCTAATTCTTTACATGTGCTTGTGTGGCACAATCTGTATGTTTTATTAATGGCAAGTATTCTTTTGTTATCATATGATTTCAATTCCTTTTCTCTTGATACCCATTTGGGTGGTCTTTATCCTTTCTACTGGAAGACTTTTATATTTTATGTCCTTTATCCCATTTATTACTCAATTTCCTATTTAGTATGCACATACCAACCTTTGTTGATGTCATCTATTTTCTCTTCTTGTTGGGCTATGCTTCCAACCCTAGATGAAGGACTTGGATGATAAGGCATGAAGTTTGGAGTAGATTCAGGAGTTAAAGCTTGGAGACAAAGTTGTTATGGTTTAGATTTTCCTCTACTTAGATCCTTATGTTGTATCATACATGTAAACCCTAATGGGATATTGTGATGTACTTTTGTAATCTTTTGTGGAAGTTGAATATAGTCAGTTATTTTTATTCTTCTTCTACACTTTAGTCTTTTGCATACAATTATAATAAATTAGGAAAATTTATACATATTCCAACATACCTTTGAGTGTGTTTGGAATGGATGTTTTATTTTTTTAAAATTTTTAGCAAGGGGGTGATCTCGCCTCCTTACAACATGGAGGGGAAATAAAGGAGAGTAAGAGTTTTTGAATTGGGAGTTGGGAAGGGGTAGATATGGCTATATAAAGAAAGAGGTCAAGTATGAGGGGTCTGTGAGACTTTCCATGTGTCATGTATAAGGGTGTCCATGGACATGCAATCCTTTATGGATAACGAAGAATTCAAGCATGAGGTGTAAAGCTACTTTCCATGTGTCCAATGCTAAGGGTTCCTATGGACATGCAAGCCTTTATGGATAAGGAAGAAGTCAAGCATGAGGTGTCCAAGGAGCTTTCCATGTGTCCTTAGCGTAGGGATTTCATGGCCATGCAAGAAGACAACTCATATAGGTTTCTTGAATATCAAATGTCAGTTTATGGACACTTATAGGCCATCCCAACCGACCTCATATCAAAGAAATAACCCCATTGGTTGATAGCTTCTAAATATAAGCTCATTTATAAAGAGAGTAATCCCTAGAATGCCCTTGGAAAGAAACACCTTCAAACCAAGGTGCAACTAGGCGCCCTGTGGTTCAAAAACTCGAGAATGGTAAGGAAATATATAATGATTATAATGCATGTTACAATTTACAACGAAAACCTCCCAATTGGGTAAATTGCAGAAAAGTCAAGAATGTACCTAAAATTTCATAACTTGCACAAACAACATACAAATTGGACCAAACTTCATCCGCAAGTTATCTTTGATGAGTTGAATATGATTTTTCCATTATTTCCATATTTTGAAGTTATATAATCACATTATTTATTACTTATGCCTTATACTCATTTTCTCTCCCCTAAACATATCCTAATATTTCAGGGTGGTCCAAATTAGATGAAATTTGACATGTAGGCTAATTTTGATATGTAGATTTTGAAATTGGAGTTTGTTTCCACTTTTGAGACTTCTTTATATGAGATATGTCATATGGCCCATTAACAGCCCATTATCTAAATTATTCATCCAATTAAGTTCCTTATCTTCATATTACCACTAAAATGAATAATGTGGCATATTTTATGTATCCATTATAAACCTAAGATCAATGTTAGAAAATTAGGTTACATTAAGGTGATCTATACATGCATTAGCTCATTGGGGTTATACTAAACATATATTTAGGTCTAACCTTCAACCTTGTTTGGCTAAGTCTAAAATGTCAACTTCCAAGGTAGGGTCCAAGATCTAGTATGTTACAAAATTATAACATACTGAAACTTTGATATATTCTCTTTTTGGCCCTTTCCCAATATTTTCATATCATTTCTATCCTTTTTGGCCTTGATGCTTAAATTGTTGAATTTATAGTGGTTTGGTGAACATTTGTTCAATAATTATACCAATGGAAGGGTTTATGCACAAATACCTTTGTGAAATCTTATTTAAGGATCTAAAATGTAAAATCACCACTTTAGTAGAACAATGGTTTATTAATTTGTGCTAGAAGTGCAAGGCCCTAAACCTTGATTAATGTATTAAGCAAGCTTAATTACCATAATTAAGTGCTATAAACCTTAATCTAACTTTTTGATGTGATTTGAAAACATAAAATGAGCCTGAGTTTCAATTTGGTTTGATTTGGATGTTGTTTGTGCAAGTTATGCAATTTTAGGTACATTCTGGATTTATGCAATTTACCCAATTGGGAGGTTTTCTTTGCAAATTATCACCTAAATTCTAATAGTTAGATATTCCCTTACCATTCTTGAGATTTTGAACCATGGGGCACCTGGTTGCACCTTGGTTTGAAGGTGTTTCTCTCCAAGGGCATTATAGGGATTACCCTCTTTATAAATGTGCTTATCTTTAAAAGCTATCAACCAATGGGGTTATTTCTTTGTTTTAAGGATGTTGGGGATGGCCTAGAAGTCTCCATGTGCTTTTAGAACCGACCTTAGACATACAAGAAATCTCTATGAGTTGTCCTCTTGCATGGCCATGAAGCCTTATCCTAAGGACACATGTAAAGTCACATAGACACCTCATGCTTGCCCCCTTCTTTATAAAGCCATGCCTACCCCTTCCCACATCCCAATCCAAGAAGCAATCCTCTCCTTCTCTTTCCCACAACTTATATCATCATCCCTTCTATGTTTTTCCACAGAGTTGTTGTCCCAAGGTAAAAGAGGGTGCCTACCTTGGTGAAGAAGGCTCCTAGGGTTCCAAATTTCTCTATTTAGGATTTCTTAAGCTCCTCCTTGGTGATTTTGACCCAAACTAGTAATAATCCTCCTTTCCTTCCCTGTTTTCATGTTGTTAGTATTCCTCCCACCTTCTTCCAGGTCGGAATCATGACCTTCCATGGTAAAACTCCACCTGGAACCCTAAAACATCTCATCTCCATGCTCTTTTGCTAGGGTTTGCACCTCTAAAGTAGGGAAGGTGATATTTGCTCAAGAAAGGAGCTTGGCTTGGAGCAACCGGACCTTCTAATCTCATGATCTTTGCTGTTTGGAACTTATTACCTTCCTATAGGCAAGTTTTGTTGACCCCCTTCTCATATATTGCTTAGTATATGCTTAAAACTCATGCTTCTATGTTTAAAATCGATGATTACCATCTCTTTTTATCATGTTCTTCTAGGGTTTTGGTTTCTTGTTGTTTTACCTTCTCTAGAAGCTCTAGTTTGGTTACCTATCCAACTGCAAACCTGATCTTGGGTCAAATGGTGTTTTCTCCCTCTCCCTCTCTCTTCAATTATGTCGATTGGTTTGATGATGTGGCAATTTCCTATTGGTCAGTATTGAAAAGTTCATGTCTTCTAATCCCCTTATTCAAATTTGACAAATAGTTATGTTTTGGAATTCAAAAATTAATCTCCATCTAATAAAAATATTTTCAAGGTCTGATTTCATGGTTTGACGAAGGGTGGTTTTTGTAATGAATTTGATGCATAAAATCCATAAAAATTACATCTTAATCATCATAACTCCAAAATTAACATAAAATATGTTTTCTTCATTAGGAGAACCTAATAAGTTCATTGGTGATATTTTCAAAATCTAAATCCGAGTTTTGCTAAAAAGTTATGAAATTAGGGTTTCTATACATTAATGTGTACTATGTACTCTGATACATGATAATACATTGAAAATAGACAAAGTGGAACTTGCACTCAATTAATGTGGTGAAAGTTAGTAATTGATATTAGTAAGAGAGGTAGGTGCAATCCCTCTTTATGTATGTGCATTCCTAACACCCTATGTTAGGATAATTGCAGCCAAACCCTATATTTCCCTAATGAGGCTTAAATGAACCCTAAATCTTCTATTCTTGAATCCTAATGTTGTTCATGCCTCAAATCAGATTATAATTTCTTCTTGTTTGGGTCTTATACCCCATTTCCATGCTTATTGAATATTATGACTACTCTTGCCATGGCTACTTTTCTAGCATGTATATTTATGTTCTATTTAATTTAAAGTAGTGGTACTTATGTACAACCACCCACAGAGGGCATGTATTTAATCGCCATGGGGAATGTTTTTATTCTCCCCTATATAATTGTTTAGGTGAATGTGAATGTCTTATTCTCCCCTCACCTATATGTTAGAGGTCCGGTAGGTGCCTCAACCCTACTTAGTTAGGTAGACATAATTATCTTACATGCAAATCCTTTTTTATTATATTTGTTAATGGCAATCTTCTTTGATATATAGCCTCATACTCTTGTTATTTTCATCACATGATGAACCCAAGCCTATTTTTATTTGCTTTACTTATCTTGATATCCTAGACTAGTTTTGTGACACATACTTTTCTTCCCTTTCCCTTTTTTCTGGGTGCCTTCCCAACCACCCAGGTGTTGAGAAAGGTGATGGATAAGATAAGGAAGATCTTAGCTTTTGGCTAGGACTCAGTTGATGGAGATGTTGCTTGGAGGCAAGATTGTAGTAGTCTAGACTTCCCTCTACTTATATCCTTATGTTGTATCATACATGTAAACCCTTATGGGAGATTATAAAATACTTTTTTAATCTTTTGTGAAAATTTAATATAGTCATTTGTTTAATTCCTCTGCTACACTTTGGTCTTTTGCATACCATTATAATAAATTTGGAAAATTTATACCTATTCCAACATACCTTTGAGTGTGTTTGGAATGGATGTTTTATTCTTCAAAATTTTTTTAGTAAGGAGTGGATCCTACTCCTTACAAATTGGTATCAGAGCCCATAGTAGTCGAAATCTGACTATTTCAATTTTGTCTCCCTAGCTAGAGTCCTCACCATACCTTTAAGTGACATGTTTGTCATAGAGTTGATCAATAGATGACGAAGAGTTGATTTACGGTCATATAGTTTCACATTAGAAAAATGATAAATAGATCCTTAAAATACTTACAAGTAAAAGATTCATAAGTAACCATAGTAACTTGAGGTTGTTTAGCTTGGCCTTTAGGCAGCTACTAGGACATGAAGTTTAAAGAAAAGGTGTCTAGAAAGGATCAAGATTTGGGGGGTGGAAAGATTTTCCTCTAGACCACTAGCTTGGTTTACGATGACTCTCAAATCCATATGATATCGGCCTGGCCTAAGCTGATATGAATTGTTCAAAATAGCATGCTTTTAGGAAATAGTAGCCTTAGACGTCTATATGATTTATCTTTAGGGACCCTAATATGTTGAACTAGTTTCCCAGGTATAAAGGCTTGTTTGAGGATGGACAAGAGCAAGTTAACCCATAGTTCATAGTTAGTCTTTACAAGTTATGTTTCTTTTTTTTTTGCATGATGCTTATGTAGTTGGATGTAAGGAAGTGTAGTTGAACCTTTTCCCTAAAGAATAGTTTTGACTTAATAATATGAATCCTTTAAGGGGTGGTGAATAAGTTATTTTCTCATACATGGATGTTTTGATTTCGAGGATGAAATCCCTTTAAGGGGTGGTGTGTTGTAACACACTAGATCTTGATCCTACCCTGGAAGTTGACATTTTGGACTTTGCCAAACAAGGTTGAAGGTTAGACCTAATAGATGTTTAATATAACCCCAATGAGCTAATGCATGTATAGATCACCTTAATGTAACCTAATGTTCTAACATTAATCTTAGGTTTATAATGGATACATAAAATATGCCACATAACTCATTTTGGTGGTAATATGAAGATAAGAAACTTAATTGGATGAATAATTTTGATAATGGGTCGTTAATGGGCCATATACCATATCTCATAAAAATAAGTCTCAAAAGTGGAAACAAACTTTAGATTCAAAATCTACATATCAAAATTAGCCTACATGTCAAATTTCATCTAATTTGGACAACATTGAAATATTAGGATAAGTTTAGGAGAGAGAAAATGAGTAAAAGGCATAAGTAATGAATAATGTGATCATATAACTTCAAAAAATGGAAATAATGGCAAATTCATATTCAACACATCTAAAATAACTTGTGTATGAAGTTTGGTCCAATTTGGATGTTGTTTGTGCAAGTTATGCAATTTTGGGTACATTCTGGACTTTTCTACAATTTACCCAATTGGGAGGTTTTCTTTGCAAATTGTCACATGCATTATAATACTTATATATTCCCTTACCATTCTCGATTTTTTAACCATAGGGCATCGAGTTGCACCTTGGTTTTAAGGTGTTTCTCTCCAAGGGCACTTTAGGGATTACCCTCTTTATAAATGAGTTTATCTTTAAAAGCTATCAACCAATGATGTTATTTCTTTGATTGGAGGTCGGTTAGGATGGACTACAAGTGTCCATAAACTGTCATTTGATATTCAAGAAGCCTCTATGAGCTGTCCTCTTGCATGGCCATGAAATCCCTAGGCTAAGGACACATGGAAAGCTCCATGGACACCTCATGCTTGACTTCTTCCATATCCATAAAGGTTTGGATGTCCATAGTCACCCTTAGCATTGGACACATGGAAAGTAAATTTACACCTCATGCTTGAATTATTATTTATACATAAAGTCTTTCATGTCCATGGACACCCTTATACATGGCACATGGAAAGTCTCATAGACACCTCATACTTGACCTCTTTCTTTATATAGCCATATCTACCCCTTCCCATCCCAATTCGAAAAATCTTGCTCTCCCTTATTTCCTCTAGCTTAGAGCATCATTCCTACTCTATTTTTCCACGAAGTTTATGTCCCAAGGTAAAAGGAGGTGCCTATTTTGGTGAAGAAGGCTCCTAGGGTTCCAAATTTCTATATTTAGGATTTCTTAAGCTCCTCCTTGGTGATTTTGACCAAAACTAGTAAGCACCCTACTTTCAATTCCTATTTTCATGTTGTTAGTCATCCTTCCACCTTCCTCCAGGTTGAAACCATGGCCTTACATGGTGAAACTCCACCTAGAACCCATAAACACCACATCTCCATCTTCTTTTGTTAAGGTTTTTCACCTCTAAAGTGGTGAAGGTGCTTCTTGATCAAGATAGGAGCTTTGTTGGAGAAACCAACCTCTCTAATCTTGGGAAACTTACTTATTGGACCTATCCACCTTCCCTAGAGGTTCTTTGGAGGCCTAAGCTTGGATATAGGACTGACTTCGACTGTTTAGACTCTGAAGTTGATGTATGATGTATCCCCTATTCTTCTATGTTGAGCAATTCAACTATGCTTATTCATTCTCTTTGTCCTATGGACATTAGCCTATACACAATGTCTTTTATTTTGAAAATCATGGTTCATGTGAACTACCTTATTTGATATTGATCATGTGGTCATGGATATTATTTTTAACTCTTATCTTATGCTTTGTTCATGATGGAACTCTAAAAGATGACATGTGATGTTTTTTGCCCACTTATGAGGTGGATGTATGTGTTGGTCACTTATGTGGTGACTATTTTATATATTCTGACTATACTTTCTACTTACCTCTACATTTAACATGCTATGTGATTCAGTAGCACTAGAGTAGTGTAATTGCATTGGTTTTTATGTCAGATGTGTTATTTCATGTCGAGAAGATGTGATATTTCATGCTCTTTTGGGATGAGAAGGAACCTAATACCTAGGGCAAGATGTGTGATTCTTGACCCATGTTTTATATTTTTGGGAGATTGGCAGTATTCCTTTCTCTATCAGGTTTCATGTTTATGAGACTTGGTTGCCTTTGTGTTTATATTGTTCTAGGGCTATGTTTATCTCACATGCATACAGGTTGATGATATGGGGTGTGTGCCCTAATTCTTTACATGTGCTTGTGTGGCACAATCTTTGTGTTTTATTAATGGAAAGTATTATTTTGTTATCATATGATTCCAATTCCTTTTCTCTTGATACCCATTTGGTTGGTCCTTATCCTTTCTATGCGAAGCCTTTTATATTTGGTGTCCTTTATTCCATATATTGCTCAATTTCCAATTTAGTATGCACATACCATCCTTTGTTGATGTTATCTATTTTCTCTTCTTGTTGGGGTATGCTTCCAACCCTAGGTGAAGGACTAGGATGATAAGGCATGAATTTTTGGACTAGCTTAAGGAGTTTAATCTTGGAGACAAAGTTGTTATGGTTTTGATTTCCCTCTACTTAGAACCTTATGTTGTATCATACATGTAAATCCTTATGGGATATTATGATGTACTTTTGTAATCTTTTGTGAAAATTGAATATAGTCATTATTTTTACTCCACTGCTACACTTTGGTCTCTTGCATACCATTATAATAAATTTGGAAATTTTATACCTATTCCAACATACCTTTGAGTGTGTTTGTAATGGATGTTTTATTATTCAAATTTTTAGTAAGGGGCTGATCCCGCCTCCTTACATCATGGTATTAGAGCCCATAGTAGTCGGGTAACATACTAGATCTCAGACCCTACCCTAGAAGTTGACATTTTGGACTTAGCCAAACAAGGTTGAAGGTTAGACCTAAATAGATATTTAGTATAACCCCAATGAGCGAATGCATGTATAGATCACCTTAATGTAACCTAATGTTCTAACATTAATCTTAGGTTTATAGTAGATAAAATATGCCACATAACTCATTTTGGTGGTAATATGAAGATAAGAGACTTAATTGGATGAATAATTTAGGTAATGGGCCGTTAATAGGCCATATGACGTTTCTCTTAAAAATAAGTCTCAAAAGTGGAAACAAACTTCAAATTCAAAATCTACATATCAAAATTAGCCTACATGTCAAATTTCATCTAATTTGGACTACCTTGAAATATTAGGATAAGTTTAGGATAGAGAAAATTAGTAAAAGGCATAAGTAATGAATAATGTGATTATATAACTTCAAAATATGTAAATAATAGCAAATTCACATTCAACACAACAAAGATAACTGCCAAGCCAAAGAGGCAAGAAAGGGGTTGAAGGGGGGGTGGTCAATCTGTGGTCTAAATAAGGACATTCGTAGGGCCTGTAAAGCCTGGGTGTGTTTGACTGGAGGAAGAAGATGCATTCTCAACTCCTAGATTGGTGTTTGTATCCATGGCTGGAAGATCCAAGGGTCTCAAACATTTTCTCTTTGGATAATTCTCCATGATTGGACAACCACTATTGAGCTAGATTACCAATGTCAAATAAAGTCTTAGTGGGCCATGCACAAGTGCTTTAGGACCCGTATAGAGTTAGATTCTTTTTTAATGAAACAAAAACGAAGTTAAAACAAAGCAAGCTTCAAAAGATCATATCTCTCCCAAACAAGCTAGGAATTGTGTGAAATAAGATATGTTGGAAACCTAGAAATGCCTCTTCAACATGAAAATAAATATAAGGTTGAGATGTGTATGTAGATATGATAAATTTAGAAAGGAAGATGGGAGAGGAAAAACCGACGATGCAAATTCAGTATCATTAGCTACAAAATAGATACCAACAACTTAGAGTGATATCAATGTTGTGGTATTGCTCCGCATCGTCAGTTCCAAGTAGAAGAACCAACACTACATGACAGTTGTATCATTGGTTTTTTATTGAAGAATTGACTGTGCCGAGCGATACAATGACTTTGTAGCAAGACCGTACTAGGAAACATGGTCATGCTATAGGTTGGGTAGAATGACTATGTTGGGTGGACGACCATTTGATAATAGATTTATCGTCAGTTTTGTGAGAGAACTAACACCATAGATCTATAGTTTCGATTTTTTTTAACAACCGAGTTCACATGTATGTTCTTTTTATAACATGTCTATAGAGTTGTTGTTCGGTTGTTCAGCAGAATTTAGAACCTGCAATTTTAGAACTGTAGGCTCCACCCTATATTCAACTTAACGACAAGCCAACATACCTGCAAAAAAATGTAATAACAAACACATACACACAATTCATCCACCCACATACATTTTTATTCTCCAGTTATATTCTTTTCAATACTTAATTCCATTCCCATGACACGAGACAATTCGGAAAATCCACATACAATTCCATTCTCATCACATGTATAAATGCAATTCTCATTGTATTAATTTCTCTTCACATTCATTTACACACATGCATATATACACACATCATTAATATATGCACCAACAATTCACTTGCATAAAATTAAAATTGTAAAAAATTATAATCACCAAATGTGTATAAGAAATAATGACATCAAGGTTTAGAAAACTCGTATTCTATCCCAATCAAATTCTAAGTTGACTTTCATAACAAAGGAGTGTGCCCATTCTTCTCATATCTCATCTAGCTCTCCATATGTATAGGGCTCTGTTGTATCAGATAACTGCAAAGAGAATGACATAATCCAAGAGTTTGATTTGATTTTTTTATATTATGAAATGGACTATTTAATTTTGATGATCAAGATTATATAGATTACATTTTGTATACAATGGATGTCCAGTGCCCCCCTTCTGACAATCAGGTTCATATATTGCATCATGTAGTATCTGCATGCCCAATTATTATTTTGTAATGAGTACTAGAAATTTACAGTTATATGAAATGATAATAAGTAAAAGTAAGAATAATTGGCATATATATGAATTGGAGTCAGAAAACTATCTCAACATTCTTCCAACTTCATGATTCCTTTTTTTATCTACCTTTCCTCCAACCATTTTGAATGCTTTTATAGCCCTATAAGTTGAAGTAATACATTTAGTTGAATAAGTAAATAGTCATGTAATGATGTAGACATTAATATATGTTGACGGATATAAAAATTTACTTATGTTTGTTATGTTGATTTCATTACATGACCATCACACCCTACTCTGTCACCCAAAAGATCTTGATAATACATAGTTAGAGTCTCAGGGACAATCATAGTTAGATTCTCTAGGACAATTACCAACAACTCCCAATGCTTGTTACTGAATGAAAAAAGGGCAAACAAAAGAAAACTCAAATCTCAAAATGAAATATAATTCATAAGTCAAAATTATAAGCAAAATATTTAAAACTTATCCAATATCAAAAGGAGCTATAATAATCTCTTTCTCATACTATCAAATTATCTAAATGCAGTAGAGTAGTAATCACAAACAAATTTTGAGTGTTTGTCTACACGGCTAATCAATGATAGACCTAGAAATGCCACACTCGTTAGTGTGAATTGTCCACACACCCTATATAAGTAGTTGCAATATATATATATAAGAAAATAAATCAAACTTTAAATATATAGAACAAGGTATTTAGCCATAAGATCTCACCGTATTCAAAGTTCTATCACAATTGTATTCGGCCGATCATAAGCAAAAAAACTCCAGAATATCTTGCAAGAATGCACTTGATTCATGAGTTCAACCTTCAACATCCTCCTTAATATGGACCATCATAGCTGACCCTTTATCTAAGTCGCTTAGCCATAGTGCCAAGCTTCCGCACTTAGGACCTAGCAAGTTGAATATGTCATTTGCAATTCAATCAAGTAACTGAATATCTGGAGGAGGGAGTAGAGGAGGAATTGTAGGGGGGTTCTTATGTGATGTGATTTGCATATATTCTCATATCATTTTTCAATTATATACATAAGTAGAAAAGAACTACAAATATAAATACAATGAAAAGTTTGGATACATCTAAATAAATAACTCCCTCTTTGGGCCACACAGCCATGCCACCTTCTACATTTCCTATTGTCTTGTGCTCGGGGTGGCCAAATGTCATTAGTGTCTATTTTGTAGTGTTGTAGACTAGCCTGATAGACACAAGAACTGCATCAATGGGCATTAGTGCACCATGAATCATGTCACCTCGAAGGGGTGGGAAAGTATCACCCAATGCTACAATATAGAATCCACGTTCTAGTAGTGTAAGACGACATGGCCTGAAGCACTACAAAGTTGTATATTGTGTTATATATAACTAAACACAAATATGTTATTTGTTCATCTAAAAGACTATTATATGATAAAAAAAATTACACTAGATGTGCCAGCTGGAGGGTCCATTGAATTACTCCCAACCACCTTCGTTGTAAGGGGGTCCACCACATAAGAAGAGTGGGGCAACATAATTACTATCTGAGGATGTTGAGACTGAGAAGCCTAAAACTATCTCTTTGCTTCCTCTATCTCCTTTACAATCCTATCTTATACATGATCTTGTGGCAATTCTCCTTTCTTGAGAGATTTGTGTATATGCTCCGATGACCCAAAAAAGGACCTTATTTATACAATATCCCCAATGGCCCTAACATGACTAGGATGCTTTGTAGTACTCAGAGCAACCGTCAATTCTTCCCTTTGTCCATCAAGGATGAACTTTCCTTCTTTTCTTTGTTTGTAGATCTCCCGTTGATAATCATTGATAGTAATTGGTAAGTAAAACATAACAACCAAGGTCAAATACTTTTGCACTCTAAGAGTTGAACTCTACCATTTTTGCAGCCACCTCAGTGGTTATGGGGTTGGGTATATCTCCAGATCAGTTTGTCCTAGAACCTATCCACTCTTCATGACAAAGTGAAGATGTAGGAATTGTAGATGACTTAGTAGACCTTGGAGTAGACTGCTTAGAAGAGGACGTTCCCAACCTCTATTGGCGACGTCATGTGTAGCCACCTGGACCCAAGTTGTGGTTGTGCATATTCTTTGCATGCCTTTTTTTTAGTATCGTGTAAATCCTGGTAATAAAAAAATATATTAATTATGTAATACATAGAAGACATAAGAATGCATCTTAAATGAGGCTTATACCTTGAATTATTCAGTTTGTCTTGAATCAACAAGCACTTCCCATACTTTTGGATAAAGATAAGACCATTGCTTAGTTGCAGACTTCCACTTCTTGTCACTCATTATGTATTCTCTTGTCAGACTTGTCTTATAATTCTTTAATATCCTCCCACAACATTGCAACACATTTTTACCATGCAGTTTTTTATCAAGGTAAAAAATGCTCTACAAAATTTCACATACTTCATGGTATATTTTTAAAAATAGAATCGTAAATATCTCAAAAAATCACAATATCTCACAGTTATGTCCTTCCATATGTAGTCTTTTGTGCAAGGATCAACTATATTCAAAGATTTTATTGTTATATCCACTTTTCTACGAGTAATACCCCTAGATATTTTGCTTTTCTATGATTAATAACCCCTATAAATTGTGTCAAAGTATTGTGATTCTTTGCATTAGGATTTCCTACATCATCAAAGTCAATAACCGCTTTAGTCCTTTACCCCTTTGTGCTACTAACTTGTTCATCAAGGTGATGTCTCTTTTACGTGCATGATCACACTGCTCCTCGGTAGACCCAACAAGATCCTCAGGGTGCACATACTCAGGATTCTCATCCTAAAATTATCAAGAAACAGATATACATGATAAAAAAATGTAACTTATGTAACTGTGATAGATAATGTAAAATGCACATCTATATGATAAAATAATACAATTTACACCAGAATCATCCTCATGGTGCACATCCTCATGCTCAAACACCATCTAAAAATGTCATATAAAAAATAATCAAAGAATGAAACATAAGTGATCAAAAATGTAAAATTTATATGTAGCACATATATAACTGTAATAAAGAATGTAAAATGCATATGTAGTATTTAAAAAATAAAATACATACTTCTAGTATTGGTTGGATCTTTGATCAATTAATATTGCTTTTGTGGGTTCTCCAGGCATATATAAGGATGTGCTAGCTTCAACTTTCATACTTGTCAAGCCAACTGAGAATGGACTAGAGTCAACATACTTGTTATAGTAATCTTCTTCATCTATATGATCTGAAATGAACTACTTTTTCCCATGAAGAATGACAAACCATTTTTTATTTTTAGGATCATCAAAGTAGAATAGTTTCTTCACATGTGATGCCATTATGAATGGTTCACCCTTCTCGCCAATCTTTTCAAAATTCATTAATGTGAAATCTATGCATCCACTACAACTTCTATTTTAGTTGTTTAGGTAATTCATACCATTTCAATGTAATTAATTCTTAGGTGAGATTATATGCATACAATATTCAAATTGGACAATGCACCTAATTATATAAACAATTATACATGAATTCCAATTATACAAGTATGATTTCTATAGTTTCTTAAATAAAACTCTAGTAAAATTCATATCATTTTAGGTTAATTCATATAAACATGTAAATCATATCCAATTCATTTAAACCTATATAAGAATGTGTTCAACAAGCAAGTATAATATAATAAACTCAACAACTGGTTATAATTACATAAGAAGGAGAAGAAGGAAAAGAAGGACCTTCACAGTAGAGACAGAGAGCTTGTAGCATGAAATAGTAGGGGCAGAGAATGGTGGAAAGGCAGCTGCAGCTAGCAGCTACACTAGTTGTGTCGGTGATTGCACTAGTTGCTTGTTAGTTGTGGCTGGCGATTGTGGTTGGTGGTGGGTGCATCTGGCAGCTAGGGATATGATTGGTGGCAGGCACGGTTGGTAGTGGGTGCGGCTGGCTAGCAGTTGGCAACGGATGTGGATGGATGTTACAGTAGGCATTGGAGGCTACGCTGGTGGCTCCAATCATATGGGGAAAATATGTACCTATCACTATCAAAAAAATTCAACCCCGCTAAGACTTGTGTCGTTGATTTCTAGGAATAAAATTGATGACTTAACCTAACTTTGGAGGGAAATATTGTTTGTGGAGAACATGACGAGAATCTGTTGTCATCTGTTCTTTTAGATAAAATTGACATTACAAGTTTTGTAGAGGTAAAAATTTATATAGTAGGCATGACCTATGACGTCGGTTTTTATGGAGTACAACCAAAAATAAAGTCTTTTTGGAGGTAAAATTTATTTCGTGTGAATGGCTTTGTCTTTATTTTTATACAATCGAGACAAGCACTAATATCAAAAATTTCTCTTAAAAATTTAATTTCATAGGCTATCTGAGACGTTGATTCATCCCAAAGAAACTAAACTCATAATAAAAGTGGTATTTGTGTTTTTCCTTAATTGTTAAGACTTGATTAGCAGTGACATTTGCACTTTACCAATTGACACCATAGTGTAGTGTTGATTTTTTTATATAAAAACCAACATTAAGAAAAGTGACACTAGAGGTAAAAAATGTACTATTGTTTGTTCTTATTAAATCTATGTCTGATTTTCTCATCAACTCATGCCCCTATTGGGGAAAGGTAGAAGAAGTGATTTGGATAAGATTGAGGTTCATCAAGATATACTCTATTGAATTAGGAGTTTGTAATCATGAAAGATCATGGGAAGTGCTTGATTTTAAACGATCTTTGAAATTCTCACCACTATCTCTTTGGCTAGTTGTATGGGTAAGTTAGTTCAAAAGTGAGACCTGACAGATAAATCAAATTTAGGGCTAGTATAAATGCAACACTCATGCCCACTGCCCAAGGTTCTAGTAGAGTTTCAGGAATGACGACTGGCCCCATAGACCACCACTAGACTTAATTGCGTGCTTTGTCCGGACTCATGGGCAAGCCAGGATAAACTTCCCGACTGCTCACCCATCCTAGTACTACTCCAAACTAAGCACACTTAACTATGGAGTTCTTTAGTTATGGGCTCCCTAAAAAGGAGGTGCACCTTAGTGATATGTGTAGTCTAACCGTTCCTTTTAAGATCATTTTATCCGAGGCCTCAAATCCTAGGATGTTACAATCTTCCCCACTTAGACACTTGACGTCCTCATCAAGGCTCAACTATATGGCATCATAATATTGCCCCATTTCAATGTAGAACCAGAATGGCCCATGGACACCCAACTCCTGATCATGGAATACCAGTGTAAGGGTGGCTACATCACCATGGACAACCCTTTCCAACTTGCATGGACTGCACGACTCAAGACTGGCATGTCACATGCTCGTGTGGGCCCCACCTACTAGAGGGGCCATGGCTCTGATACCATTTGCAACACCCAGGCCCACCGCCCAAGGCTCTAGTAGAGTTTCAGGAATGACGACTGGCCCCACATACCACCACTAGCCTTAACTAAGTACTTTGTCCGCACTCACACGGAAGACATGATAAACTTCCTGATTGGTCACATATCCTAGTACTACTCCAAGATGAGCATGCTTAACTATAGAGTTCATTAGTGATGGGCTCCCTGAAAAGGAGGTGCACCTTGGTGATATGGGTATTCCAATCATTCCTTTTAAGATCATTTTATCCGAGGCCTCAAATCCTGGGATGTTACAATAACAACCCTAAAACAATAAATCTCAAGAGTTTTCTATGTGAGATGGGGCTTCCAAAATACAAAGTGCATGTTAAAGATTTAACTTGAAATATAAACACAAGATTTCTACCAAATGCAAATTTTAAATGGGAATGAGTACCTACTAGACATAGGACCTAAAATGAAAGAGAAATTTTAAGGGTGCCTACCCAAAACATGACTTAAGTGGATTTTTGTGTAGTATGGTTTTTCTTCAGTTGTAAGTGTGAGGACTTGAATATCCTCCCTTTTGTAGAAGTTGTAAGTGAAAATATTATTCAATATATTCTTCTAAGTAAATAAAGCTGGTTGTGTCTTGTTTGTAGTCCTTTGTGGAAACAATATAAGAATTTGAAGTGCATTGGCATAAATACCATTTGTAAATCCAATTATCCTTTAATATAAATGTCGGTAAATGATAGTTCTATTAGTCTATATATTTCCTCATTAAGCCACACAAGAATTTGAACATTATATCAGGTCATATATGTTTTTAAAGACTCTTAATTAAATTTAATATTAGGTTGACTTGAATACCAAAGAAGGGTGTATGACTAACTAATTCATCATAATATTTGAATACTACAAAGATAGAGACCATAGGAAGCTTATCTTAAGATTTCATGTCAATCTGAATTTCCTAGTGGTCTAGGATTTTTTTTGAAAGTTTTAAAGCATTCATTTAAATAGAAAATCTGAGTTGCTGCATTTTATTTTTTATCACAAGAAATGTGACAGGGGATATGAGATCCATCCCCTTGATATATCATGCTCCTTGGGCGTCATGTGATCAAGGATCCACACATAATGGTCATCTTCTACCTAGTACAAAAAAGGTAAGTGTCATATCATGTCTTTGTCTCATGGACTTTCTCCCTCTCTCTATAGCCTCTCTTTAAATTAAAAAACCCTACCATTCTCTTCCTCTCTCCAATCCAACCCCACATTATTAGTGGATTGAGAGAAAATGGTACCTTGGCCATCAAGAGATATGACCTTACTACATCTTTTTCTCACTATGACTAGATGGGTTTGAAGAACTCCCTAAACCTAACCCTTCACACACTTTAAAACCCCTCATGGAGCCCTATCACCTCACCTCAAACTAAATCGTAATCTTCTTAGCCATAGTCAGGAACCACAACCAGCTCGTCCCCATGCCTTTTCACCTTGCTACTGACTTAGATCTACCACAAAGGAGCCTCACTTCAAGCCACTGTAACTAGATAGTAGACATTCACCAGATTCAAGAGGTCGATCTAAGAATGCATCATAATACTTTTCATCCCCTTTCATGATCTCCATACTTTTTCCCTCTTTCTATGGAAAAGGTAACACCACAATAGCAAACACCTTTACACTACAATGCAACCAAGAGAGATGACTATCCTTAACTCTCAATTTGGTCAGATGTCAACCTGTCATATTATCTAATGTCCACCAACCACCCCTCTCTTTATCTTGGTGGTTAGTGGATGCCCTCTGATCAAGAGTCTGGTCAACTGGATACTAACAACTAATGCATAAAATCTTGCGACATCCTAACTCACGATGACTCGAGAGATTCTGCATGAGCGGTGTGATCGCTATAAATGCATAGTGAATATCAAATAAAAGTTGAGATTTTGCCACATCGTCAAGCCACCCAAGCCTAACTGTGAAAAACTTTTCCTTGGCCATCCATTTCTTAGTGGTACGACGTGATCCAAAATCTCACGGTTGACAATTTTCTTGATTTAAAAGGATGTTTTTCATATCTATTGAAAATCATAGAAAGTACTATGATTATAGAAAATTGAAATTAATTACATACCATATCCAAAAATTTTAAATAAGTAGTCAATTTTAATTAATTACTAAGGAATCTAATAGAATCATTTATAAAGGCCAATTCTCATCATAGTTCCATGAGGAGCTACAATATCCATCTTTTGATGTCTTGATATTCGATAATCTAATCTTGATGCATCTGACCCCAGTTTTGATAAATTCAATAACCATGTGAATACTTACAACTCTATTTTGGGGTCTCTTTAATCTTAATCATCATAGTTCAATATGAAATACAATGTTAACATTACCTTAAGTTGAATATTATAAATATGCTCTTTTTCAATACTGGGAAATAAGGATATGTCGTTCTTGTCCACTCTATCCTAAATCCTAAAACTACGACCTAATATCAAAATACTAGATAAGGGATTTGGTAGAAGTTATCAACACTTTAGTGTTGTATATTGATTTTTGGACTTAATCTTATTTACACATAAGTCTTGATTCGACAAGACATCAACTTTCCCATTAATAAGGTATGTGGGTTGATTATGAGTAATCACACTTAACCCTACTTTGACTTTCTATTTTACTTAAAGTTTATTCAATATTGAAATTGCCTTGACGGATGCAATTCCTACAATTTATAAAGATCTTTGTGTATAACTTCCATATTCTATATGATATATTCACCCAATAATGAGAACAAATACAAACCAATATGATAAGGTGATAAGAGTCCATTGTTTCCATCACAATGAAGTCTATTGCTGGAACAAACTCGATAAAGTTCATGGTTGGACTAAGGTTTGTGACACCCAATGAGGTATAATGGTTATAGATTGGAAATAAAATTTAAAGATTCATAGTTTATTACTTGCAAATATTTGAATTATTACCCTTATATGTGTTGTTAATATTATATGCATAATTTTTGGTTTCACCCACATACACATCATAATTTGATGTTGATCCACATTTTGTTTGTTGGTGTGTTGTTATGTTTGCTTCTTATTGAATTACAAAGATATGGACTACAAGAGGAATAATCAATTAAGCATAAAGTTGATGATACTTGGAGGGTTAGATTGTATAGTTTCAGATCATTAGTGGTTTCCCAATTATGAAAATTATGTAATTCCTTACATGAGATCTTATACTTCATACTCCTATCAACACTAATTTAGTTTAAAATGATTTAGTGTTATAATTTCTTATTATAATCAAGATGTTATTAGAATGTTATAAATTTAATGTTATATTTCATACTCCTTCACCACAAACTCGTTGTGCACTTGTGCTATTTCTAGGAGCATTGTAAAAGAGTGGCTACAAGGTTTAGCCCACATGTATCCAGGCGCTGATGCGATGGAAGGAGAACTGAAAGCTTTCTTGCATGGGGCCGAATTGGTCCTTCAGAACACTGTGCCCAAAGGGATTATCATATCAGACTCTTGGAATGTTGTACAGTGGGTCAAGGGAAATATTGAGCCACCTGAAAAGTACCTCACATTAACAAAGAATATCTGGGAGAGGTTTCAACTTGCAAGGATCGAGGATTTGGTGCACCTAAAGAGAGATTAGAACAAGCTCACTGACATGTTAGCCAAATTTTGCCTAAAGCAGCCATCTATGCCAACCGGTTGGGGTGAGTGTCCCACAACTGCTCTAGACCTTTACTTATCAGGCAAGCTATGTTCCCCAGTTTATTTTTGTCTCTAAACAACTGGTGTAACCGGCATTGCCGGTATATCCCAAAAAAAGATGCTTATAATTTTATATAACGATCCTTGTCTCTCTAATACACCTTTAATGAGGATCATATGAGGAGGGGGACATTACAATAAATATTCTACACTAATTAATATTGCATACTTTGAGAATGACTTTAATTCACAAAAGAAACATGATGAATGCAAATGCAGTGTTTTCCTACTTCCACATATCTTAGATGCTTAGGTAAAGACATTGTTTATTTCAGATGAGATTCTATTTATGAAAATGGTGTGATTCAAGGAAATGATCTATGACTCTTAAAGTTTTTGTCCTTGAAGTTGCACGACCTGATGGAAGGATCTGATGCCTACCTATAACATGGCTTTTGATTGCCAAATATTAAAATTGAGAGTGTGAGGATCTCAATCCAGGATTTAGGATCCAAAAGATGATCGATCCTCAAGAGTGGTCAAAGATTATATCTCCCTTATAATGGTTAGTTTTCAACTTTTTAGGAAAGATTCAAAATCTTCATTTTTTGCATGTTTTAGTTTTTTTGCATTTTTTTTAAAAATTTATATGATATTTTTATGATTTATATAACTTTCAGGAGATCCAACTGAAAATATAGCAATTGATTTGTATTTTTTACTTTAGAATTTGTATTAAGAGGAGGAAATAGGGACAAGTTGAGTAGCTCCCCTATTTCCTCAAATCATGTAACAAGGATGATGATTGGAGCTTGTATTTGAGCGGGGGGGTGACGATTAGAGAGAGAAAAAAGTCTTTGGACAACATCAACAAGCACAACAACAATATTTTTATATGGTAGAGCTTGTTCTGGGAGCATCTCCTCTAGTTGTGGGGAGTGTTAGATCTAATGACTTTTGTGACATTTTTCTAATTTTGACTTCAATCTACTTTGCAAAGGTATATCTCATAGATCTTAGCCTTAGACTCATATTTTGTCTCTTTCATGGCAAAATCAAAATTTTGGCTTCCTGATGGAATTCAAAATATAAATTGAAGATGAATAGTTCATTACTTGCCAATATTAGAATTATTACTGTTATATTTGTTGTTAATATTACATGCATACTCTTTGGTTGCACCCACACACAACATAATTTTATGTTGATCCACATTTTATTTGTTGGTGTTTTAGGTTTGGTACTTATAGAATTATGAAGAGGTGAAATATAAGAGGAACAATGCGTGAGCATAAGATTTGATGATACTCTTTTTTTGGAAAATATGGGTAATCATATTCTTAGCCCTACAAGAGGGACAAAGTTACAAGCTATAATCAGATTATATCTATCATAACAAGAACTAATGCAAAAGGATGCTATCTAGACTAGAATTGGGTTATAAACTACCAATTGCTACAAACAATGGGTGAGATATTAACATGATTATCCCTATATAAGTAAAAGAGAGTCTTCAATTCCTTTTCAACTATGCTTGAAAGAATAAGATAATAACTTTTGTGTGCTCCATGTTTCCTTTTATTTCATTCTTTCCAAATGAAAAGAACACATCTAGTAATAGTCCACAATTCCAGACTGTGATTAGCAAATCCTCTCCAGCTGGTATTAGCCAAACAAGTATGTAAATTATAAGGCCTCCTAATATTGAGCTTGAGTTGAGCACGACCCAAGATGTACCTCCAGTAGAAACAATCACCAAAGAGATGATTGACATTTTCAAAACTGGATTTGTGAAGGCAACATGTATCTTCAACTTCTGGGTTCCAACAAATGATGTGATCCATTATAGGTAATAGGTTATTCAGTTTTCTGAAAGAGGTCAAGCTCCATATCATATGATGAAGTTTGAACCAAAGGTTTTGGAAGGAGTGATCTACATCAACCTTCTGTCTTCATGACTCTCGTAACTCATCATCACCCCATTATAGAACTGTAACATCCCTGACCTGGGTTATGCCTTAACCCTAGAAGTTTTTGCTTAAGTAAGTCATTTAGATTCTTTTCTTTATCTTTTGAAAAGTAATTAAGACTAAAGCAGAGCTTATGTTTCAATTTTGGTCCTATTTGAATAATGTTGAAATAATATTTTTACTTGTTTTGGACTAAAGTGCAATTTACCCAATTTAAGGGGTTACCTTGCAAATGTTACATGATAAATGTTCCTTAAGTTTTATAGCATCATAAGGATGAGAATGATGTTGAGGTATGGCTTTTGGAAGCCTAAGTTCCAAGAAGAAGCCTGTTTGAATAATGTTTATGCATTGAATAACCAGTTTTATTGTAATTTGCAATTTACCCAAAACCTAGGGTTGGATATGTAAAATACCACCTCTATTATGTCCCTGTTGTTTCTTGGTATCATTTAGAGAAAAGAGAAATAAAGGGGTGTCCTGTTTGAACCACATTTGAGGAGAGATAATCTTGATAATAAAATAATCAAGAAATAAGCATAAATGAAACCCTAATTTATTTTGTAGCAAAAATAAATATATTAATTGAAGTGCCCATCAACTAAAAAGGCTATGGTTGAAATACTATAGTGGTAGGACGTCCAAATTCTTTGAGTGACACTAAAATATCTTAAGTAGGTGAAGAAATCCACTCACATTTGTTAATTAAAAAGTAATGTCCACTAAAAATGGATAATAGTATTATAATGATTAAGGTGCTTAAGTGGTTGCTTTTAATTCAAGGATAATTGAGAGGATATTTAGGGAAAGGAAGTTGGCTTTGGAAGCAAGGAAGTGGAGGGGGCATGTGGCACCTAGAATGGGATTTGAAGATTTTCCTCCTACTTTCTCTCTCTTAAAAATTCATATACATATACTCCATTTTTCTCTTACTTGAAAGACTATTTTCAAAACCACTTTCTTTCCTTGCTTTGGCCGACGACCAAGGAGCTTAAGAGTAGGATGAAAATGTTCCCCAAGCTGAAGGTAAGCTCCATGATCATCTTCAACCTTGAATTGATGGTTGAAATCGGATTTCAACACTCATTTTCTTCTCTCTTCCATCCAATGCTCAACCTTGGATATCTTTTACATCAAACGAGTTGGAAACGAACCTTGGATAGTTGAAGGAGCTACTTTCACCATTGAATATGAAAAGCTTGAAGCTTTGAAGATACTTTTAAGGCGGGTTATATAACTTGAACCCATCAATGTTATTATTGATTTCAATTTCTCATCATATGTTGATCTTTTATTTTCTTCTTGAATAATTGATCAATTCATCATATATATGATAGTAGAATTTGGAGGTCTAAAGCTTGATGATGATGACATCATCTTAGCACACACCTCAAGAATATAAAAAAACAAACAATTTCAATTTATTTTTGTTGGTCAAACGATTTCAAACTGTTAGAGACCAAATAGTTTCAAACTGTTTGGTGACCAAACGGTTTCAAAACCGTTAGAGACTAAACAGTTTCAATGGATTCAAGGATCAATTGGTCTCATGACCTAATAACTTCAAACAATCAAACTCAACTGATTTCTGAACCCTAGCTCAATTGGGTTCAAAACCCTAATTTTAGGCTCAAACAGTTTCGACTCTGAATTGACCAAATGGTCTCAAACCGTTTGAGGACCAAACAGTCTCAAACAGTTTGAGGATAAAATGGTCTCAAATCATTTAGGTTTAATCAATCTTCAAACCGTTTGAGGGTCTTGGGTTGAAACAGTTTCAAAACTGATAGAGTTGAAACGGTTTTCAAACCGTTAGATATGAAACAGTTTCAAAATTGTTTGATGAGCAAAAGGTTCAAGACCGTTTAAGGATATAAAGACCAATACCGTTTGAAGGTTTATGACCAAACTGTTTGAAGGTTTAGGGCCAAACCGTTTGAAGGTTCAATTGGTTCAAACCATTTGAAGGTTCAATTGGTCCAAACCGTTTGAAGGTCCAATTGATTCAAACCATGTAAGTACTAATAACCCCATAAGTGGTTGAAAAGTATCTCAAGATTGATTCCAATGGAAGTACCTCTAAAGTACTTAGGTGATTAGTATAATTAGAGTGATTATCACTCGATGCCTATGAAAGTAATAAATTCAATACACTATGATAAGCATATCTACATGTACTTTCGTAAGAGGTTAAGTCAACCTAATAAGGTATGATGATGATGTGTGTTCCTAAGTACATGGAATAATGATAAGTATGATTTAATACTTAAATGATGCTATGTGAAACCCTAATATAGGGTGATGTTATGTGAAACCCTAATATAGGGTGATGTTATGTGAAACCCTAATTGATAAAGATGGGAAACCCTAACCCTAATATAGGGTGATGTTATGTGAAACCCTAATATAGGGTGATGTTATGTGAAACCCTAATTGATAAAGATGGGAAACCCTAACCCTAATGAGGGAATAGTGATGTTATCCATGTATTGCATAATGTTGATATGTAATTGATATGGTTGTTATCAAGTATACTAATCATGCAGGTATCATGAGATGATGAGCATAACCAGGTATGAGTTATGATGTTAATGGGCCTTGTGAGCCATTATTTTATTTGTTGCCTAGTGAAAGGTGACAAGAAGTTTAATATGCCTGGTGAATTATGTGAGATGCTTGTGTAACAAGTATCATGAATACCTTGGTCAGATGACGTGGAGGTAATAGTTACCTGATAGTGGTAACCATGTTCAGTGATGAACTAAGGGTTTGAATAACCAGATCCAGTAAACATGATGATGGTATTGTTGAGGGATGTGAATTCCCAGTAATGAGAATAGGGATTGAGATCCCAATGTTTTATATAGTTTTAAAAATTACTTGATAGAAGTATTACATGTTTCTTTGTTGCATTTGTCATAATAATTCTTGTTTGAAAACTTGACTGATGCTAAAAGAATATGGTAAGGTACTTAAATAATCAAGTGAAAATTTATCATGTAGAGCCATGTTCATACATCCATCATCGTCAGTAGATGGTGATGGTGAAATAGATTCTCCTACTGGTTAATCTGGAGCGTACATTGTTGAATATGTGGGGTTTCTCCTAGCCGAAAATAGGAGGATTAGAGTGCAACTTTGGTTGTAGACTCAAAATATGTATAAGAGCATGGTGAATAGGCCCATGGCTCAGTGTGATGGAGCATGAATGCGTTCATGGCTCAGAGAGCACAGTGAACTGGCCCGTGGCTCAGATTTACTAGCGTCGGGATCTATACCAAGGTGGGCTAGAGAATGGGTAGCCTATGGGAGTTAACCCTGTGACTGAGATCACTTAAGAAAGAGACTACGGTCATGCTTGTGGTTTCACACTAACCGAGACATATGAGATCGTGGAGTCTGACTCTTCCTTTGATCTTGTATGGAACCGACTTTGGGTTTTGCAACTGATGGTTGCATTTGAGCGGTACAGCTCACTTCCTCAGGGCATAAGTATGATTGTAAAATGTAATCAGCCGTGTAGCGTATTTGCTTAAGGAAGAAATATGGAAATCATTGGTTGATGTTACATTGCTTACTATATCCTAAATGGATAGATGTTATACATGTTCTTCATATTCCTTATTAAAATGGATAGATGATTTACTGCCTTATCATTTATAACTGTAATGCTTTAAAAGATGATGTTGATCAATTTTGCTTAATATTGATGAAATCCTGCTTTTCCATAGAGAATCCTCTGCTCAGTTTATTATTGTTTATCTACAATAATAATATTATTTATGGAGAGTTATATCTCTCGTTGGGACATGGGTCTCACTCCGTTGGTTACCAACATTTTAGGTGGACGCGAACGAGGAGGTAGGGATCATACAACAGGGGAAGGACAACAACATCAGGGATAGTAGTAACATCTTAGGTGGAGATACTGACTGTCGTGTCTTGTAGATATGAGTCATATGTGTCGTCTTTGTACTCTCAGGTCCTTGGAGTCAGTACTCAGTGTTTTTATGATCGATCTGAGATTTTGGCTTGAATGCCTCGAGGTTTTGTGTTGCTTATGTATAGTTTTGGTAAAGCAACTATTGTAAATATATTCCTCGAGAAAAGATGGTACATGGTATGTATAATGTGAACTATAATGTATATAGTACTTTGGTTTTCTTTATAAGAGTTTTCCTAGAATTGGATCTCTTTGTAAAAGGTTTTAATTTTTAGTGATTTTTTTATTCTGTTGATTATGGTTAATTCCACATTTAATCATCACCAGTGACGACCT
This sequence comes from Alisma plantago-aquatica, assembly GCA_963693085.1. Lineage (NCBI taxonomy): Eukaryota > Viridiplantae > Streptophyta > Magnoliopsida > Alismatales > Alismataceae > Alisma > Alisma plantago-aquatica. The sequence goes on from OY856409.1 coordinate 1,357,982,468, forward strand.
GATTTGTGATTAGGTCGTCATAAGAACTTTGGCCAAAGCTTAACCATTCTTATCCATAGGGTAGAGTATCCCCATGTGTGGACAGGAACTACACTTAGATTGACTCCATATCTTCTCCTCATCCATATGATCCAAGTAGAGTCACTAAAGAACAATTTCTTTATTCTTTTCAGTGTATGGAAGTCAGCAAGCTCGCTTAGGTTCTTCAAGTTGAGACCACCTTCAACTTTAGGATATGTCAGCTTACTCTAACAAACCAGATGCACTGGATTCCACCACACAAAATCATTCATCAAATCTTCTATGCAATGCATAATTAGAAACTTCTCCTTGTCTTACCCTGTAATTTATCAATCCCATGGCATAATTTTTTATGAGAACAATTCTTACAGCCATCGAGATCTTAGACACTGGTCACCTACTAATCATATCCTTGAGTTAATCCAGACAATTGTAGAAGTGTTTATGCCTGAGATTCCCACCTTCCATCAGAAAACCCAAGTATCTAGCTGGCCATTCACCCTTTTGAATACCAAGAGCATTGATCAACCTCGCTTTGTTTGTACAAAACTTGGAGAGATATATGTGTGTCTTGCGTGGGTTGTGTTTCATGCCAGAAACTCTCCTAAATTCGAAAAGTAGTTCCTTCAAGTTCTTTAAGCTTCTACTTCTACCTTCTATAAAAATAAGCACATCGTCATCAAATAATAGATGGATTAAGACTTTAGTACGTCTGACAGAATAGGTTTTGATCTTTCTAAGACTGCAAGCACTTTTGATTCTTCTTCTAAGACCTTCCACTGCAATAACAAATAATAAGGGGGACAAGCGATCACCTTGACAAAGTTCATTAGAATTTCTAAAGAAGCCCACTAAGTTGTCCTTACAGAAGGGAGAATGAAGGTGTCTCAGCACATTCCTTGATGAAGGATATCCATCTGTTGCAAAAACCCATTCCCTAAAGAGTTTTCCAGATGCAAGGCCAGCTGACAGAATTGAAATCCTTGGTGATGTCAAGTTTAACAGAAGTTGATGGAGCACTGTTGTTTAGATTGAAATTTAGTGTGAATTCAACAACAAGCATAGAACAATCTTTGATACTTATACTATTAACAAAAGCTCCTTAATGCATAGAGATGAGTTTAGGTAGAACAAAAGCCAGCCTTTTGGTAATAATCTTAGTTATGATTTTATAAAGTATAAAGTAGCAAGAGATCGTTCGAAAGTCATCTAGAGAGGCCGCCATGTATTTTTTAGGGATAAACATTATGAACACATGATTTACCTGGCAAACCATGTTACCACCATGAAAAAACCATTGCATAACTTTAGTAAGATCAGACTTGATTAAGTTTCAGTTTTCTCTTTAGAAGAATCCATTGAAACCATCAGGGTCTGGGCTTTTGTGAGCACCAATACTCCACACAACTTCTTTGATCTCCCGAAGCTTGGGTGTTTTGTGGAGAGCATCATTATCTTCATCAGTAACTTGGTAGATCCATTCACATTTAGGGATAGGAAAGACCGGTGAAGGCTTATTATATAATCCCACAAAGAAATTTAGAGTTTCATTAACAGTGGCACTCTCCTCATTCAAGCAATTACCTACAACATCAAACAATCCAGTAATGGTGGTAATAGTGTCACCTCTTTTGACCGTGGAATGATATAGCTTGGTGTTTTTATCACCATTGGCTATCCAACCAAATGTCTACACTACCAAAAATATTTTTCTTCATCTTTGGAAAGCTTCTTCAATATGTGAAAGGTGATCTTCTCAATAGAGATGAGATCAACATTCAATGGTTTCCTTCTAAGAGCATTGGAGATGTCATCCATTTCCATACGTTCTTTGGAAATGAGGTTCTTTAGATTAACAAACTCTTTCGACCACTTCTTAAGTTCACCTTTAACAAACTTTGATTTCTGAGAAAATTTAAATAGGGGATTACACTGACATTGATGCATCCATGCTTTGTTGATTAGCTCTCCGCAACCAGGCTATTCCATCCAAAATTTCAAGAAACAAAATGGTCTCTTATTCATAACATGTTCCTTAAGGTTGACATTAATAGAAAAATGGTCAGAGAGTATTCACACATTCTTAGTTTCATTTTGGTGCCACAGAACCTGCTTAGCCAAGCGTCATTGACTAGAGCATGGTCAAGTTTACAAGAAATCCTCTTTGTAGTGTATCATTTGTTATGCTAGGTGTCGATCTCATTGTTAACATATTGTAGTTCGGTGAGGTTTGATTTATCCTTTTCCATATTGAACGAGTTGAGTATATGCACATGTAACTCCCTTCCTCCTACTTTCTCTTCATGCTTCCTTATGTTGTTGAAGTCACCATACATTAGACAAGGATCAATGGTTGTATTATTGATGCTTTTCAAATCTTCCAATAGTCTAGTTCGTTGTTATACTAGATTTCTGGTATATACATCAATGAGCATAATTTTCAATCCACCTTTATTACTGCATTTCATGGTGATCTGTTGGTCATCCATGTGCTGAGTTCTAACATCCCAATTTTTAGGAATCCATCCCACACAAATCCTCCATTACAATCGACATCATGGTTACTCAGCCATTGCCATCCTTTAGGTAAGAGTTTTTCATAAAAAAATTATTTTAGTTTTCACAAGGACAACAATAGATGCATGTGATTCAATTAAAACTCTCCTAATCTCCCTTTTCTTACATGGTTTCCCTGAAACATGCACATTAGTCATAATAATGGTCATTATTGACCCTTGCTAGATGAGCGGGTTCTACATGACCCATCCACTCTAACATTCTTGTCTTTCTTCTTCCTCGAGGTAGGTGTTCTACATACCTCACCCTCTTCTTTCTCCTTACTACCCTCATCAGTATTAGATCCTGCTACATGAGCATCGATATTTGTGAAAGATGTTATGCTAGCCTCAGTAGTTTTAGTGTTCACTTCAAGTGACTCAACAAAGGGTTTGGTGAAAGTGTTGTAATTTTATGTAACATCCTTGTGAGGTAATAAAATTAAATACTTTCAAAATCCCGGTTGGGTAAGCAACCGGGTAGTGGATTGACTGCCTTAGTATTTGCTAAGGTTGGAACCACTCTAAATCCTTGTCCCCTTGTCCAATATTTTTGTGGTTGCTTGCTTTGGTTGAATTATTTATAAAATAATCATAAAACCCTATTCACCCCCCTCTAGTGGTTTTTCAATTGGCATCAGAGCAGGGCTTCAAGGAACTCTAACAAAGTCTTGAAGAATGGGTGACGGGGTACTCAACAACCTCAACTTGGAAGGAACACTCGTGGCTAGACCTCCAGCTTTTAACGGCACTAACTACACCTACTGGAAGAGGAGGATGCAATTTTACTTCCAAGGAATTAGCTGGGACTTATGGAGAATGGTATCAACTCCATATGAACTTCCTCAAACGGAGTATGCAAATTGGGATGCCAATACGGTAAAATCTGCCCAAATGAATGCAAAAGTTGTAAGTATACTTTATTGTTCAATTTCCGTTGGTGACTTTAATAGAATATCAAATTGTGAAACAGCTTATGAGATATGGCATAGATTGTCTATAACATATGAAGGAACTGTTCAAGTTAAGAATTCTAAAATCAAAATGCTTAAACAGAAACTTGAACAATTTTGTATGGATCAAAATGAGTCTATTAGTGAAATGTATGCAAAATTTTCTTCTATTGTAAATGGTTTGAATGCTTTAGGCAAAGTAATCGCTAAAGAAGATCAAGTATCAAAAATCCTTAGGTCTCTTCCTCCCAAATACAAGCCCAAGGTGACTGCTATTGAAGAAGCAAATGATCTCACCCGACTAAGGATGGAACAACTTATTGGCAACCTAGAAGCACATGAGGCAACTTTAGAAGAGGAAGAAAGACGAGAATGTGAACTTCAACAAGGTAAAAAGAAGGACATTGCATTCAAAGCATCAACCAAGATTAGTAATGACACAAGTGAAGATGATAGTGAAGAAGAAACTCTCATTGTAAACGGTAAGCAATATAAAAGTTTTAAAACTAACAAAACTTCTAGTGTTTCTTCTTCCAGGTGCTTTGAATGTGGCAAAAAGGGACACATGAAAGGTGATTGCCCAAAACTCAAGAAAGGGAAGAAATCATCTCACAAAAAGAAAGAAAGAGCATATAAAGCTGCATGGGATGATTCAAGTGATGATAGTGATGATGGAAAAGAAGAAGCAGAATGTCTTATTGCTACAACAAATGAAGAAGAAGAAGAAGAGGTAAGTCTTTTTGATCTGCCAAAAGAAGATCTAATTGCTAGTCTTCAAGATACACATGAGAAATATATTGAGTGCAAGAAGAAATTTAAGAAATCAAATAAAGTAAATGATGAGTTAAATGCTAAACTTATTGCTCTCACATCTGAAAATGAAGATCTCAAAAAGGTTATTGAAGATTATGATATTAAGCTGAAATCTGTAGAAGCAAATTGCAATCTTCTTTCCCTCAAAAAGTTAAACTTGCAAACTCAAGTAAATGATCTTAAAAAACAACCTGTTTTGTGTACACATCTAGATTATGATATTATTGTGAAAGAAAGAGATTCTTTGTTATCTAATCTAGATCAAGCAAAATTAGATATCAAGAAGAAAATGGATGAGATTATGAAGTTACAACAAAAAGTGAGTAGCTTGAGTAACAATAATATTCTTGATAATATCTTAAATGATTCTTATCGTCAAATTAGAAGGAGAGGACTAGGTTATAAGACTAAGGGAAAATCTTATCAAAAACCTAGTTGGAGAAGGACACAAGTGCTAAGGAATCAATCCATGTATGTACCTAAGAACAACTCAACTCCTAGAAAGAGAAATGAGATTGACTCTATTAGTTGTCATTATTGCTTGCATCTTGGACACTACTCTTTTTCATGCCCATACAAGAAAAGGAATGATGATCTAGCTTGGGTTCCTAAAACTTAGAAGTTTGAATTTGACTAATGGAGATTTGACCTAAACTGATTCTTGATATACAAATGTCATATCTCAACACAATCGAGCTTTAACTTTCATATTCTTATTTTACTTGGAAACAATTACAGAAAACAGTTTTGAAACAGTACAGAAATATTCCCGGTCGAGAAACTGTTCGACCGAGAACACAGTCGGTCAAGAAATAGTCGACCGAGCAGGTTACTGTTTGAAGTCTGCAACAAATCTGATAAAATCTGTACAAACAGCAGCATTCTCGGTCGAGAAAAATATCGACCGAGATAAATTCGGTCGACAAACAGTTCGACCGAACCAAGTTCTGCTGAACATGTTTTAATTAATCTAGTTTGCTATCAATTTGTTATTAATGATTGATTTAATATGCAAATCAAGAGTGAATCTTAGAGAATCATCTTAAAATCAAAACATATTGATCTTTTGAATCATGAATTGTTGAAAGAAGGTATAACCTTATGAATATGAAATTCTTAAAAATATTGCAAACGTGATATATGAAAACTGATATTGAACATACTTTCTTCATTGTTTTGAAAAAGTATAATAAGCATGTTCATTTACATGGTTTGTCTTAAATTTAAAAATTTATGAACCATGAATAAGATTATTTTGGCTTATCCTCTAAAATGGTTTAGTTTAATCAAGGAAATTACTGTTCTATCGACATGGTTTTTCCTAAGCATTTCTTGGTCTATCTATATAGGAACCATGTGTATTGAAATTTAGTTTAAATTATCATAATCATTGTAATTATATGCTTCTATCTTGATCATTGTATTATGGATATACTTCTACTGTTCTATCATAATTATTGTGCCATGATTATTGTGTTTCATTGATTTGTCTAAAATAATCTTTGATCGATATATACAAACCATAAATGGATATTGTTTTTGATCATTATGATCCAGCTCATATGAAGATGGAATTTTGCATAAATAATAAAAATTCATGGCACAAATGCATTTTAAATTTAAAATATGCAGAAATTATACTTCACATATAAGTTTTCAAATTGGAAATCTACAGAAATTGCCTATTGGTTGAAATCAAATTTGACCAAGGGGCGCTATGGTCGTAGTCAAGGTCGACCTAAAATAAGCTTGACAAAATGCTTATTTGTACATCATTTTACTGCACTTAATCTTAGTATCTTGATTCAAAATGTGTTTATCATATTGAAAACATAATTTTAGTGCATAACTCTCATAAAAGGTCAACTTATTATGATCTAATATTGATTGTGACCTTAGAATCCTTAAATTATCTTGACTATAAGATTAAGGGGGAGCTCACACAAACTATCTTGATTATAAGATTAAGAAGCTTACAAAACTTTGTAAACATCATTTGAAGCTTGTTATGACCTTAGTATCCTTAAAAGTAGTTTTAGGTTATGAAAACAAAGAAATCTACAATATTCATGAATATGACATATATCTTGTTCTTAACGGAATTCTCTAAACAAATTAAGGGCTTAACATCCCGTGTAAAATGGATGAGAAATCAAAATACATATGCCATAGATCTAAAAGGATCTCATATCATGACAAGGCTTAACATCCTTTGCAAATGATTGATAAACAAATAGTGGCTAAATTCGACAATAAATGGCTTACATTTATATTATTCCCTATTTTTCAAACTGAATATCTTAGTTAGGGGGAGCATAGCATAAAATTAAGAGGGAGAAATAAAAGTCATACAAAATGATTTTTCTGGATATCTTTTTGAAATGACAAAGGGGGAGAAATAATATAAACCAAAAACATAAAGTAAAAATGAGTTTCATAAATCTCGGGCCAGTACACACTTGCAAAATAAGAGAATGGCTATAAAAGGTAAACTCTAGGTATGAAACTCATATGATTTTGTTTCCTTATTTTATATTTAGGAAATGTTTATCATCTTCAAAAAGGGGGAGATTGTTGGCTAAATTGGACATTATTATAATCCCTTTGTTTTGATGATGACAAACATTTCATTCTTGTGGATCTAACGTGCTACTTGAGTGTTGCAAGAATTAGGTGGATGACAAACAACTTGGAAGATCTATATGCTCAAATTGCTTTAATTCATGATTGTAATCAAATGTAAAAACTTGTACAAGTATATAATGTACAAGTACTTAGATATCATGTAAATCAAGCATTTAGATCTTCCCTAGTCAATCACAACACTTAGATAGGTCATCCCCTACAATAGTGTCACAACTGCACACTCATACACACACTTAGTACTTAGTTTAAAAACATTGAAACAGGGTTAATCTCAGTCGACAAAATTCTCGACCGAGACACTCTCGGTCGACAAACTCTCGGTCGACAAACTCTTCGACCGAGAATGACCCAGGTAGTCATTAGACACAGCAGACAAGGTAGTTGGGAGTTGGATCAGAACGTTATACACATTTGCTCCAGATAGTCCCTCGGTCGACAAGTCCTCAACTGAGAAGGACTCTCGGTCGACAAATCTTCGACCGAGAATGTCTTTGTCTGCAATTTTCAGGATTAATTAACTAGCCATTGTTAGAGCAACTAATGGATACCTAATGGCTAGTTGAGCACTAAGAGCCCCCTAGAAAGTGTCTAGAACGTCCTTAAGCATCCATAGGCCATTCCTATAAATAGTACAAGCCATAGGACACCCAAAGTACACTTGTGCTACACTTGAGCAAGATACTTGCAATTGGATATTCATTCTTGTGAGCAATAGAGCAATTCCAACATTGGCTATTCATTCCCATTTCTCCAAATTCGTGTCCTATAGGCTAGCTTCTCCTACCCACTACACCAACACTTCCATATACATTGGTTAGGAGATTAAAATGCTTGATATAGGAAATCAAGCCTTGTGCTACAAGTGGTATTGTAATTTCCATTTTTCCTTCTTGTTCCTTTATATTGTTTGTATTCTCCTTGCTACTCCTAGGGTTGGAGGTTGCGGATTGGAGAAGGTTCTTCTCGGTGGAGAAGGTGGACTTTGGACTACTTCAAGAAGGTTGTCTCAACGGGAAGCTACTTTAAGAGGAAGGCTACTTCAAGGGGGAGCTTGAGGTTACTTCAAGGAAGGCTGCTTCGAGGTTGGTGAGACTACTTCTAGGTGAAGGTTGTCCGAAGGGTTTGGTGAAAGTGTTTTAATTTTATGTAACATCCTTGCGAGGTAATAAAATTAAATACTTTCAAAATCCCAGTTGGGTAAGCAACTGGGTAGTGGATTGACTGCCTTAGTATTTTCTAAGGTTGGAACCACTATAAATCCTTGTCCCCTTGTCCAATATTTTTGTGGTTTCTTACTTTGGTTGAATTATTTATAAAATAATCATAAAACCCTATTCACCCCCCCCCCTCTAGTGGTTTTTCATCAACATCTTCTGTATCGACCACTTCCGTGTCTTCTGACTCAAGGTTTTGGATTCTATTGCTGACATGAACCTCTATATTCTTGTTTGAGTTCTCACCATGAGACTTGTTTTCTTATCAACAACTCTCCATTATTGCGTACCCTTATGGGGTTTATCCTGTGAAGTTCTACGCTTTAGAGGACAATCATGATCACCATTCCTAAAAACTTTGCAATCGGGACAACTCTTGGGAAGATGCTCATAGGTGATAGCGAAAACTAAGGGCTCACATCTAGGAATGTTAACCCATATCTCCTTAGGCGGGAATTCATCTACATCAACCTCAACCAAGGCTCAAGCTTCACCCAGTGACTCTTGAACTAATGATCTGTAGTCAATTCTCATTAGTTTGCCTACTATGCTGGAAACAATCCCCACAACACGTGGAAACCAATTTTTTGCCATGATGAGAATATTGATCCATACAGGAATAGAGATGAACTGATCCTTCAAGTGATCATCACCAGTCTTGCAGTCCTTAATGACCACTAGCCGACTGTCAAACCAACGAGGACCACCGGGAATGGTGTTCTTTTTGTCCTCAGTTGAATTGAATCTAAGCAGAAAGAACTGATCTATCTTTGAGAACATATCAAAACCTCCTTTAGGCTTCCAAATCCTTTTGATCCATGCAAGAAGATGGTGATAGCATGGTCACTTACCCATTACATAAAGGATGGAAGTATGCTCCCATGACTTCTCCATCGCATCAAAGGTTTTGTCATCAATGGTGATAAATTTCTTATCATCAATCTTCTTTGGGGGCAAGAAGTCATGTTGCTTGAACGTCTCCACTCATCCAAGGATCTGAGTCCAAGTTCTCCTGTCCTTCACCATTATTGTGTTCTCCATCATGGCCTCCACTATTGTTGCATCCTCCATTGTGGTCGCCATGTCTAGAGAGAGGGGACGGGGTCCCCCCTCCACGAAGCTCTAAGAGTCACCTCCTATATCACCAAAGCAACCCTAGAAAATCCTAAGTTTGATGATACTCAAAGGATTAGATTGTATAGTTTCAGAATTATTAGTGGTTTTCCAATTATGAAAATTATGCAACTCCTTACATGAGATCTTATCTTCGATACTCCTATGAACACTACTTTGTTTGCAAATGATGGAATGTTATAAATTGTTTACTATAATCAGGATGATAATAATATTAGATAACAATCATTGCTTCTCTATTCCATTTTTAATAAGGATTTAAGAGGAGCGGGCCATTACAGTAAATATTCTACACTATTTAAAAATGCATACTTTGTGAATGACTTTGATTCAAAAAAGAAACATGATGAATGCAAATGCAATGTCTGCCTACTATACAGGTTTTAGATGCTAAAGTAAAGACATTTTCTATTTTGGATGAGATTCTATTTATGAAAATGGGACAATTTAAGGAAATGATCGAGGAATATTAAAGTTTTTGTCATTAAAGTTGCATGACCTGATGGAAGGAGATGATGCCTACCTATCATAGGGCTTCTGACTGAATAAATATTGAAATTAAGAGATTGAGGACCTCACTCCAGGATTTAGGATCCAAAAGAAGATCGATCTTCAAGAGTGGTCAAAAATTATATCTTCCTTATAATAGATAGTTTTCAAAAAAACTTAGGAAAGATTTGGAATCTTCATTTTTTGTGTTTCTTGGTTTTTTTTAATTTTGTGATTTTTATGATTTCTAGAACTTTTTAGGAAATCCAACTGAAAATCTAGGGACCTATTTACATTTATTTTCTAAATTTTGTTTTGGTAGGAGGAAATAATTGAAGGTCGGGTACCTTCCCCATTTCCTCAACTCCTCTAAAAGCTATGAGGATTGGAGCTTATCTTTGAGCAGTTGCAGTTGCAGTGATGATTGGAGAGAAAAAAAGTCACTGAACAACATCAACAAGCACAAAAAAATATTTTTTTGTATGGCATAACTTCAGCTTATCCAGGGAGAAGCTCATCTAGTTGTTGGGAGTGCTAGATCTAATAACTTTTGTGGTATTTTTTCTATTATTGACTTCAATATGCCCTGTAAAGGTATATCTCTTAGTTTTTAGCTTCGGTCTCATCATTTTAATTATTTCATGGAAAATTTCAATTTTTGGCTTCCCAATGTGATTTGTTTCTGGAGGTTGAATATGATTGATCTTGCATTTTAATATGTGATCTATGCATTTTTGTTGTCTTAGTTTTTAGAGTCTATGATTCCTGATGAAACTAATTCAACTTGGGTTTTTAAGATAAAGTCATTGCGACTTTGATTTTTTGATCGCATATGGCTTTGCGTGAAGGTTGGGGCACTTGGGAGGACATAAATTTTTCTTAAGAGGATCATGTCATGGATGAGTAAGTGCTAATGAAGATGACATGGGAGAGGAGTCATATCCCATGTGTATTCTAATTTTAGTTTGTTCAGTTTCATTCTCCTTCGTCTAAGGAATTTATGACCTTTTGTTTTCTCTAGGAAGTCATTATGATATCACAAACATGATTCAAGGAGAGCTTATCCATCATGAGATACTCATGGATCTGTAGGGTCTGTTGTGGAAAAAATTTCATTATCAAGGACGTTATGTAGGTGATGAGGTATAACTTGAAACTTTTATCGGAGTTATTCCTTTCTGATTTCAAATTAAATAGGTCTTTGATATTTTGTCATCAACAATTTGTACGATTTTCTTCATATTCTACCTTTTGATTTTAGGGACTCAGGGTCTCAAATGTTCCTTTGAGTACTATTTGGAATGAGTTATGTCATTTGTACCATATATTGGTAGCTTGGGAGATGAATTTGTTGGGAAAGACTAACTTTAGGGATGTTAGCATGTAAAGGATTCTAGATAGGAGTTATATCATTCCCTTACTTGAGCATCTTCACCCACAGAGCAATACTTTTCACTTCACGTTTGATTAGTAGGCCATCATCCTAGCATGTTTACTGGTCTTAATGTGCTTTTCTTTGGTGGTACACCCATTGGTTTCTTTCCAAATAAAAGTTGTGTGGGTGGGGTGCATCATTGAGTTGTTTGGTGTGGATCCAACCAAAGAGACATGGCTTCAAAGTATGATGCCAAGTACACTTGGTTACACAAGGTTTTCTTTAAGAGGAATGAAGTGAGAGGTGTGCATTCTCCTCACTCTGACAATCAATGCATCCTCTTGTTTCTATTTTTTCCAATGTTAGGAATAGAGGGTAAATCGGCCGGTTCTCCTTCTTGATAGATCTAGAGGCAATTCATTCTTTGAATGGGGTGGAGGCACGTATACCCATCTATTGACTTATGAGGAGGTGCTTCATTTACAACTAATCTTAAAATAGTAGTGTTTGAGCTATGAAGAGTTGTGAAGGATTCATGCACATGTTAGAGGTATATCTTGTATTTTGATTTCTTCCCAACTTTGATATTTTATGACCGACTTCACTAATCTTGACTTTGCAACTTTGGGAACATGAGTATTTCTAACTCGAGTAGACCTCAAACCTATAGTGGCACATATGGTCATTCATACTCCCCTCTACCCACATTTCACTATTGGTTTGGTAACATCAATAGAGTGTCTTACAAGTAGTGGTAGGAGGATATAGAGAGGTAAGTGTTAGCACTTTGTGTTATTGTTTGCTTCATATATACATTTTTTAGCCTACTACTTTCTAGGTCAAATTCATGATTTTCTCTAGGTTTGAGCTTGGTTTAGTGAGTACACGTGTTGCTTACTTCCACTCCTTATACTTGGATGCTTAAAGGGTCTACTTTAAGTCACCAAAAGGGGTTGTTATGTATATGGGCAAGTGTGTAGCTTGTTGATGTGATGGAGGTTGGTACATCTCATTTGATCCTCTTCTAGGGTTGATTCCTTAAAGCATTGGGATCAACCAGTCAATGCAGGAACTAATGGATGTCCTGGTGGGCTATAATGTATATCTAGAGTGGTAGTACCCTTTTGTTCAACAATTATTGTTCTCTTAGTAAGCTTATTAGTGTATGGGGCATGATCCCCTAGTAAGAGTTTGTCTTTAGTTTATATGTAGTTTATACTTCTTTGTTATGCTGAAGTAATTTGATATGCATTTTATATAGGTGGTTGATTATGGTTCTTTGAAGTAGTTGATAGTTGGGAGTTGTGGTGTTCACCTCCTATTCACTAAGAACATCTTTAGGAGACTCCTCTTCCTCTACCTGAGCCTACTCAAGGTTTGATGATTATCTGGGGTTGCAACCTCATTGTGACTTTGGTGAGGCTTTTTGTCATTTCCCTACTTTTGGATCATTTTTTAGTTAAGACAATTTTGGTTGGTCCTCGTATTTCCAGGAGTCTGATGCAAGGACTAGTGCATCTGGGGATTTCTTTTTCTTGATAATAGGATAAGAGTAGATTCAATCTTTCTAGGGGTCTTCGAGCCACCAAGGACATAATGTGAGTATGGACAACTTTTCCATGGAATACCTAGTTTTCGTGTGAACCCATGAGGTTGTGTGGTCATTGTGGATACTTCTATGATTGTCGATGCAACATTGGATTGTTGGTGGGATGATTCTTTGGAGGCATAGACTAGAAGATCATCTTATTGTCATTGATGGTCTACTAGAGATGGTTGGCTTGACATGAGTAGATATAACATATCTTCAAGATCTTCTTCATCTATTTGTCAGCCTTTGGACAAATACTTGACATGGTGTTTGAAAAAGAAATTAAATAAGTTGTTTTACTTATCATTTCATGTTCATGTATCTTTATTTATGTATATTTTGAGTTTATTTCTCTCTTCAGTGACATTTCAAGTTGTCTTAGTGGCTAATCTGCTTGACACATAAGGATGCTCCTTGGGTTTGATGAATTTTTGTCTTGAAACTTCAAGTTGTAGGATAGAAATGCTAGATTCCAACGATTGATTATTCTTATGGGGCTAGAAAAACATGTTGTGTATTTCTTTGTGGTTGTGTTGAGGAAATTCGGCAGATGATAGTGCATACATGACATCAAGGTGCTTTTGTCTTTCTTTTAGAGTATGCATCTTGACTCCTGCAAGGTCTACAAGACAATTGCAAAGACTTATATTGCTTGATAGAAAATGACTCTTGAAGCATTCCCTATTGGTAACAATTGCTTTTTGGAGTACTTGTAGTGGGTTGCATCTCCTTTCGGTAATGGTTACTTGTGGTCCCAGTGGGGCCAAGTTGTCCTGCATGACTTTTCTCATTTCCTTGGTTCCTTAGAGTTTTGTTATATCTTGTATTGTTTTGTTGGAAGAAGGTGTTATTATAGTTTTTAAATGCTTTATGAGAAAAAAATTTTGAGTTAATAAGATCAAATTTTAAAAAAGTTATTTTTTTACTTATTGTGTGTGGCACTAGCTTGTGTACTCCATCACTGATGTTTAGCATGTGCAATCCCTAGGATGGTAGGCTTAGAACATGTATGAGCTCAAGGTCTTTGCCAGTTTCAACTCCCTTTGGTGAGTCAGATGACCTAGGTTGATCTCGATTCCTTAACCTATATGTTTTAGTTCCATGGATGGTTATATGAGTTTAGGTGTTTTAAAGTGATTGAGAAATGACATATGCTCAGGTCACCTCTTTTGTACCTTTCTATCACTCGAGTCAGAGGGTTGGGATCCCAAGCATATTTAAGCTTTTACAACGTTTCACTCTTCTACTCATAGGTGGTTCCTCCCTTTGGATGTTTGTAGCTTGTTCGTTCACAAGTGGATCCTCTTTGTATACGAGGAGATAGACCGGGGGCTCCATTGATCCTAGATGTCACACTAGGAGCTAAAGTCATGCCATTAAGTGGGTATCAAAGCAACAATTATCTACCCATTTGGTTAAGGTGCCATGTGTCAGTGACACCCTGGTGGGCTTTACTCCTAACACGTGTTAGTGTATCAATCAATCAAAAGCATGTATCTAGTTTTTGGATGTCATTTTGGCAATTAAGGTTACTGTTTATTCTTTCCTAAGGACAATAGGTCTTTATTTTAAAGCTTTGGTTCTACATTGATCTCAGGGCTTTATTATGGGAGCTTTGGTTCCATGGGGTAAAATGAACGAGGTTATCCTAGTGAAGGTTTTCCTAGCTTATGGCTCCCAGTTGGTCTATGAGAAATTTAGTTCCACTTTATTTTAAATGATGAGGCTATATAGCCACAAGGGATGTTGGCCTCTACTCTGGTTTTATAGTCTCTCTTTTGTCTCATTGACCTAGGCAGACGTTGTAGGGAAATATGACATCAGATAGGAACATATTTCCCATTAATCAGCGGATCACATCAATAACTATGCAATGGGAATGATGGTTTAGAAAATATATACCTGGTCCTTGAGCAAGTGTAGCAACAATCCTCGTCAATGTAGTCGTGCACTCTTCTATGGTATTTGTGCAACTCCTGGTCTTCACCACAGATGACAGACCCAGACGACATCTATAGAAGCTCCTCCATGGACTGTAGGTTGACATTCCCCTCCTAGCAATGGGAAAAGGCCACCCCACCTCTAGAGAAGTCCACACGGACCAACTAGAACTCCTATCTTCCTACTAGAATGGACAGGAAGGAGTTGTTCTATCTCTTTCTATCCCTCCCTAGTCAGGTAGGACTTGCTTGGGCTCTCTTGGTTACCACAACCAGAGAGGATAACAATTGTCAAAGCAACTGATTCTCAATTGTCTGTGTTGTGCTCTGGGAAGCCCCCAATACCCCTCTATTTATAGGAGGAATTTGGGTTAGGGTTCCCAGTCTATGTGGGAGTCGAAGGGACCAGAAGATCATGAATTTTCACAACCTGCAGAACTCAAAATGGTCATCTAGCAACTGAGAGGGTCATTTCACATGCGAGTCAGTTGTTTCACCATGTTTCCCAATCACATATGAATTGGCAATTTGAATATAATTTATGCTCAACATGACGTCAACACTAATCCTTGATGCAATTGAATTTATACATGAAGTGGTCGTCTTGCTCTCGCGAGCTAGTCATCTCACGATCACTCTCACAAGTCGGCCATCTCACGACCACAAAATGGTCATCTTGCTTTCACCAGTTGGTCATCTCACAATCGTGAAACGGTCATTTCGCTCCCGAGTTTAGGCAGAACTCAACCAATTTAGTTTCTAATCAACCTGACACTCAAAACAGTCATTTCATCACATGAAAGATCAGTTGGGAGTCTAGTCACTTGATTTTGTTGCATGAATTGAATACCTAAACACTTTAGTAATGAATTCTGTGACACCTCGCGCCACGGGTTAATGAGATTACTCAAAAACATAACTGCAGAAAAGAGATTAATGAGTAGATTACTGAGGAAACACTAAAAATTAAAACCTTTTTCATAGAACAACCATAAAATAGGAACCTTTACACTTGAGTACTTTCATACCTCAAAGCATTCACAAGGCATGTTGTCATCCTGTAATGAAATTCTTGTTCTTAGTTTTACAACAATCATGTGAGATTAGTTATTTTGCATATTCTTCTCAATGGATAAATAATAATATATTTTATTATTTTCAATATGCAATTACGCACATAACTTTCACACTAAAGCAATTTATAAATATATAAATGAAATAAATATGTAGTATAGATGTGGTGTCAAATATATTCATCTTATTTCCATGTCTTAAATTAAAATCCACTTTTCATACTAACTACATCTGACCAAACACACTGTACCAGAACATATATACATGATTCCATCGTATCTGATATACAAAAAGCACATAAAATAACACATTTGCAAAATGTCTACAAAATGTTCCCAAAGACACGAGTGTACAAGGATGACTCTAGGACTCTACCAATAAAAGACATCCACAACACTCTAACCTTATCAGCTACTGCTCCTCTGGCTGCTTCTCAACCTCCTCTGCACGATCTCTACCTCTTCGTGCTCGTCCACCTAAAAAGGGGTTTAACCAACGGGGTGAGACACACAGTCCCAGCAAGAGATATAACTCTCTGCCAACTCTATTATTACCACAGATAAAATGAACTGAGCAGCAGTATAAATACAATTGAAAAGAAGACGATAATGATTATTAAAAGGAAGGGCAATTGCTATTGAATTATGAACACCTTAATAATTTAAAAGGAATATAAAGAACATGTATATTTTCTCTCAACAACTTTATATAAAGATAAAGCAAGGCCTCAACCAATGTTTTCGTATTAGATCCTATAAAATTATACTACATGACTGATTACATATTTCATTATGCCCCGAGGATTTGAATCGTACCATCTAAAACCAACCGACCACTTGATAATTTGAAATTGGTGCCACATAAGGTCTAATGGAAGAGTTGGAGTCCACGACCTCACCACACCTCTTGGTCAGCATAAGAGAAAACACTACAGAGAAATATTAGTCAACTGCAAAGATGACATATAGTCAAGATCAGGGATTGTCTCACGCATGGCCATCCACATATATAATCATAACTAGCCCACCTTGGTACAGGTACAACGCTAGAAGAACAGGCTCACACATGGACGTTCTAACAAAAGGAAGTGGCTCACGCATGGCCATCCATATCACACCGAGATCGACTCACACATGGCCATCTCACACATCATGTATTTAAGGATACACAGAATTATTTGACTTGTACCCCGCATATTAAAAAATATACGCTCTGAGTTAAACTCATTTCACCATCCAGAAATAAAGCTGACACTGGAATGGATCTATGGCACAAGGCAACTACACTATTGGATTTTAGTTGATTACTTAGATCAATTTAAACATCTGTAAGCATCAATCAAGTTACAACGTATAACCTCTAAACAAGATCTACATAAATAGGGCATGACTCATTACTAGAACATATTGATTCACATTAAGTGAGATCTCATCACATCATGTCTCTTTATACTTTGTCTTCACCATATGTCCATCACAAGGACCAATGTCCATCACTAGGACCACGTGTCCATTACAAGGACCAATGTCCATCACTAAGACCACATGTCCATCACAAGGACCAATGTCCATTACATCATAACTACCATAGCTCATACCTGGCTATGTACATTAATCAGTATCACCTACATGGTTAGAAGCTTATAACAAGAAGGCAAAGAATCATCATCTCATAGAACTCATGCTATGAATTTACTCCATACATCTTACATTATAGTAATTAGGGTTTCACTTTACCCGATTAGGGTTTACAAGGTTGGATCACCAACCATCCTTAGATTATCACCTCCTCATCAATATGAGATGTGTTATGAGACATAAAAACATGTTTCTCATTACCATTATAAAACATGTAAAGAGGTATAGCATTCAACATCATACACATGATTATACCATAGGGTACCACATCACACCATGTAACCCTAGCATCAATAAGATAGATCTGTATACATCACATAGGTTATCGATCATGGTTAGGGTATCAGTTAACCCTAGATATCAGGAAACCAACCTAAGATTAGGTATCGGCCACCACACCTGTGGGCTCCGATCTCCAAACCACGAATTAATCACGATTTAATCATGTGCGGAAGCAATCGGTAAACAGCGGAAGACAAAAATCACGGGAAATTAAAACTTTTTGAGACAAGAGCCTGAAACCACAAACCTTTTCCATAGAAAAAGGATTTAACTGTTTACATCACTGACAATTACTTCTTGAGTAATTATATACAACATGATACCAAAACTCTCAAGAATTCATACTCCAAAACACTCCAGGACCTGAGAGTACAGAGGACACATAGGACTTGACTCTAACTACACCATGAAGCAGGCTAGATCTCCACCTGAGATATTTACTGCTCCTGATGCTGCTGTTGCTGGGATTGTTCACCTGAGTTCTTGTTCCTTCGTCTTCGACGACCACCTAAAAAGTAGAAGTCTACGGGGTGAGACAATTATACATAATTGCCCCAGCGAGAGTTATAACTCTCCACTAGGCTTTATAAGCAAAGCAAGGAATAACTAAAGCAATAAGAGCCTTCAAGATATTCACTGGCAGTTCTGATGATAAGCAAGAGTTCAATCAATATTAAAATATGAGAACATCTATGCTATTCAAGGTAACATCAATCAAATAACTCGTAATTAACTCTAACAGATATACTACGCTGTTGTTTATGTTTTTCAAACATTATTATGCCCTGTGGAGATGAGGCATACCACTCATACTCCAACTGATCGCTAAGAAGTCACATCAGTATCATACATAGGTCATTAAGAGAGCCGGATTCTTATGACCTCATCTTCCTCAGTCAGTTAGAGGATTGATTGTTTGACATCTGGCGGGATGTCTTTATAATAGCTCACCAGGGTACTCTGGTCCTTCGCTATTTTTAGAGTTACAGTGGCATTCTGTACTCTCTTCACTATCGGAAGATTTCTTGTTTATCTTTCACCGATACGGTATTTGTGTCTTTAAGGGAGTGTAGATATACATCTCACCTTTAGGACTTTATGGTGGGGTCTGATGGACTACTAGAATCTACATCATCCTCTCACCTTTTCTTTTATAGTGAAGGTATGACGGACTACAAGAATCTACATCAAATACCTACACTAGGATGTAAGGTTCTACACATCCATGTACCCCACATACTCAAAAGTATGTGATCCAGGAGTTCCCTGAGGAAAACCTGTTTCACCATCATTTAGACTCTGACAATGATGGATCTATGATCAGGGCTCTACATTTCACTTGATTAGTTAGGTACATTCAGTATTCATATCATCATACAAAAACATTAGCATCACAGCTATATATGAGAATACTAAAATGTAGCAGGCCTAACTCATTTCAATTACCAGTTCTCAATTATCTCATCACAAGTCATCTGTCAAGCATGACCTTGATGGTGTTTATGGCTCTTACAGCCCATAAATCACAAAAGATGTCACTTAGCAGTGCATCAAGATGATTCAATATTCATAAAGCTTAAGACATGCTTTCAATGAACATAACATGGTATTTCATACCTGGGTATGACCATTATCTCATAATAACCTGCATAGTTAGTTCAACAGATAATAGTAAACAATTCAACAATTTAGGGTTTACTATTCATCTTTCAAGTCATCACCCTAAAATTAGGGTTTACTATTCACACCATGGTGAATGGTACTCATTACATCATCATGTAAGAGAAACATCATCATTAAGACTCTTAATTAAGATTAAGATCCATTAGATATCATATTTAGGGTTTCCATGACCTCACATAGGTGGGTCATTCCCTAATCATGCACGCTCATGTGTATTTGAAGTATCTCACTTGAGTTTCCACCTTAAAAAGGGTACTTTCTCTCTCTAGGATACTTTCTCTCTCTTGGAATACTTTCTCTCTCCTCTCACTAGTAGATGGTGATGACACCACTCTAGATTAGGTTGGGTTAAGTCCTCATTGACTTACATAAGCCAAAACATCATCATCATGTGATTAGGGTTTGATTAGAACAAGGTTTTACCTCTTTAGACCCCTCAAGGGTATTTTGGTAATTTGCCTCATGATCACCATCATGGGTCAACTCACTAATCACTTAGTCCCTTAATGACCTAGGTTACCATTAGGGTTTAGATTAGATCACCATTGAACTAATTACACCATCAATTGATTAAGTACAAACCACCATGTACACCTTCAAACGGTTTCAACCTTCAAACGGTTTCAACCACCAAACGGTCTTGAGACCGTTTGGTCTCAAACGGTCTTGAGACCGTTTGCTCCAAACGGTCTTGAGACCGTTTGAATGTGTTGACCGTTTGGAAGAGTTGACCTTCCAAACCGTTTGGAGCTCAATCGGTTTGAAACCGTTTGATCAAATCAACTTGAGATCGATTGGACCAAACGACCCTGAGATCGTTTGAGCCCAAACGGTCTTGAGACCGTTTGGCCTCAAACGGTCTTGAGACCGTTTGGTCCAAATGGGCTCAAACCGTTTGGACCTCCAAAGTGGTTCAAAAGTTACAATTGGTCATGGATATGTATGTTGAACCCCTCAATTAACCAAATCCATGATAACCACTTATAAATTGAGTTAATTAGGATGAACCTTAATCACTTGGACACCAAGTTGACCCTCAATTGAAAGCCAATTAGGGTTGAATCCTTCTCAATTAGGGTTTCAAATCGGATGGTCATCAATATTCAACAATGTGAATCAATTCAAGGTTGAACCTATCAATTGACCTCCAATTGGGCTCAAACTTGGACCAAACGGTCTTGAGGTCGTTTGGATATCCTCCAAACGGTCTTGAGACCGTTTGCCCAAAGTTTGACCAAAAACCAAGTCGTTTGGACTAGGGTTGAACTCCAATTAGGTCTAAAATCAGTATTTGTATCAATTCATCAACTTATTGCGATTGGACCTTCAAACCATTAGATTATCTCAACCCTAGACCTCCAAACGGTCTTGGGTTGTGCCCAAACGGTCTTGAGACCGTTTGGATGAGTTCCAAACGGTCTTGAGACCGTTTGCCCATCCATCCTTTGGACTCTAGTGAAAATTCATCAAGGTTTGATCTATAGAGTTGATCATCACATCAATACTTAATTGCAATATGGTTTGGTGCCTTTGGACCTTCAATTGATCAACTATACTTGACCCCAGACCTCCAAACGGTCTTGGGGTGACCCCCAAACGGTCTTGAGACCGTTTGGGTGATTCCCAAACGGTCTTGAAACCGTTTGGGCTAATCAACCCAAAATCTCAACTTAACTCATTGGAATTTCAGCACTGTTTTCAATTAGGGTTTGCCTAATTGAATAGCCTTCAACTCATGATTCCTTGGGAGTTAATCCCTCAAATTCGGTGAGTCATTATATCACATCATTAGGAACAGTAATCCCAAACGGTCAACGCTTGGTCAACGCACTCAAACGGTCTTGAGACCGTTTGCCCAAAAAGTTCAATTAAATCAGATTGAAAATCAGCACTTAATCCAATTAGGTTTCCCTAATTGATTAGGCTTCAACTCATGATTCCTTTGGAGTTAATCCCTCAAATTCGGAGGGTTATTAATAAACATAATTATGAACAGGAATACCAAACGGTCAACGCTTGGTCAACCATCTCAAACGGTCTTGAAACCGTTTGCTCAACCAGGTCAAGTTAATCAGGTTGAAAATCAGCACATAATTCAATTGGTTTTGCTAATTGATTTGCTCATAACTCACGATTCTTTTGGAGTTAACCTCTCAAATTTTGTAGGTGATTAACCTACATAATTATGAACAAGATTCCCAAACGGTCTTTGCTTGGTCAACGGGACCAAACGGTCTTGAAGACCGTTTTCCCTCAAACGACCCTGAAACCGTTTGCCCACCAAACGGTTTGAAACCGTTTTGAGCAATAGGTGGAGGTCGTTTGATAAAGTGAAAAACCGTGGATAAGCATAGAAATTAACGCCCTTATCTTCTACCTTGAGAACAGTAGCAGTTCTTCACGATTTTGCTTGCAAGGATGCAAGGAAAGATAAGGAAGAAGAAGAACTAGAAACTATATGCATAGAAAAGGATGTATAATCAAGCATGAAGTTTAGAGTTATAAAACCCGCCTAAAGGTTGATCTTAGAGCTCCAAGCCTTCAAGCTCCAAGCTTTAATGGCGTCCTTGAGATTCCACAACTTGGTCAGAGGTGAATTCTCCAAGGAAACGTTGCTTTGGTCGGCTAGAACAAGAAGACTAAGTAAGCTAACCATAAAACCAACCTTAGAAAGTGAATTCCTCCATGAATTCGAGCTTAGAAGGTGGGGTTCTCTTACCTAGAACAGGTTGGTCGTCCCCCCCTGAGCTCCAGAGCTGTCCTTGGTCGTTTGAGAAAGAAAGGAAAAGAAGTGAAGGAAAGAAAATTCGTTCACTTAATTACAAGGGAAAAGGGCTTATATACTTTAGCCTCTTTTACACCCTAAGGACCTCTCAAGATTGGAAATCACATCTAGGTCCCTCCTTGCTCAAGGGCACGACCAAACCTACCTATCCTTATGCAAATCTCATGAAATCTCAAGATCTAAGGGTAAAGGAATCCAACCTTCAACTAGGGTACACTCATGAAAGGGTTTTAGGCCCATTTTAGGTGATTTCTTTCACAAAGATCATTTTTCCCATCTGATTATTAAATGATGTATCCCTTTCATCATTTTTACTCTAAATGATGACAAGAGTCATAAAAGATGTTCTAGATGGTGAAAATTACAAGTTGGACCCCTCAATTTGGGTAAATTGCACTTTACCCCAAATTAGGGTTTCTAAGCATGGGAATTGCTTCCACAGCTGCACCTTGGTGCTCAAGCTTGGGAAATCCCTCAAACTTTACCATAACCATTCTCATGATGTTTCAACATCAAAGGAACATCTTATCTTGTGAATTTTGCAAGTTCAACCCTTAAACTGGGTAATTTGCACATAGGTCCCTGCATACAACACAATGCTACAACTTTATACAAAAAGGAGCAAAATTGAAAGTAAATGTTCCTGAGGAACTTAATTACATGCCAGGGAGTGTTCACAAGTATATTAATTACATATTTAGGCAAAACTTCCAGGGTTAGGTCATAACCCAGGTCAGGGGTGTTACAATACCAAGATTGGATATTGATTTAACATCACTTGGTATCAGTTTATCATCACTTTGTATCAATTTAACATCACCTTGTATCGATTTAACATCACCTTCTATCGGTCTCAACACCTCAATGAGAGGGTGTCGGCCAAGGCACAACAAAGGATATCGGTCTAGAGGTGCATGAGAAAGTGTATCGATCATACCATCTCATAAGGTATCAGCCTCACCATCCATTAGGGTATCGGCCTCATCATCCCTTAGGGTATCGACCTACTCATCCATTAGGGTATCATTCTCACCTTCAACTAGGGTATCGCCCTACCCACTCAACTTTGATATCGGCCTACCCACTCAACTAGGGTATCAGTCTACCCACTCAACTAGGGTATCAGCCTACCCACTCAACTTGGGCATTGGCCTATGTGCTCTTTTGTGTGTCGGCCACATAGATCTTCATAGGATATTGGCCATTAGGGCTTGGTTGTATTGGTTGAACCTCATGTGAAATGTTTCTCACCTCTAATTAAGATGTGTCAGTCTAGGGCGTATCAGATTGGAAGGTGTGTTGGTTTGCACATGTACCGGATTAGGATTACCCATGTCGACTTCCATACTCCACTAAAAGCATTAAGGTCCAACACTCTTCCTCACTAGTCACCACTAGATCATGATAAATCAACATCATAAGAGGTATATTGGTTTAGCAAAGAGCATCTTGGTTTACCATGTCAGTTTGCATGTATATTGGTTTAGCACATCATATCAGTTTAGTCATCTTCTACCTCAAGATGATGATACTAACAAGGCAAAAGAAGAGAGCAACTTATGGCAGCAACCTAACAAGGTTCTATGCTAAAAAACAAAATGTAAGGCTACCAAACAAAGATACTAACCCTCAATAAATATAGAACTAAAGATAACTAGCAAGTTAACAAGTAGAAAGGTGATAATAACAAAGTAGGTGTAGAGTTATATAACCCGCCTCAAGAACAACCACCAAGCTCTAAGCTCTAAGGTTAAGCTCCAAGATTCACAATCTCAAGGGAGAAGAAGATCCTCCACAACATCTCCAAGAAAGAAGATAGAACTGAGGTTAAAGGAGAGCAAAAGATAAGAAAGAAGATACCAAGGTCCATGGCCAAGAAGAAGAAAAAAGGAGAGAAGGAAAGCTAGAAAACCATGGATTACCAAGGAAGAAGATGAAAGAGAGCACCACAAGCTTTTGGCTTGCCCACCAAGCTCAAGGTCAACCACCAAGGAGTGAAATCAAGGATCACTAAAAGGGTTCTCTTACATGGGAAGAGAGGGGTGTATATACATGGCCAATGAGAGAGAGAGAAATTGGAAGGTGTCACCACCTTTAGACCCTAGAAAACACTTGTCCAAGAGGAAGGGACACATGTAACACCATGCAACAAGGTGATAGGACCTATGTCTCGCCCACTTGGTCACTAAGGGAGGTCATGGTCGATACACACATCCACCCTCTTCACAAACCGATAGGGATGGAACCCTAGGTCAGAAATTGATATGACACTCATCTAGAATCACCAAAACCCGATATGGTGATCCTCAATATGCCACCAACCAATAGGATGCCCCTTTAAGACACACTCAACCAATATCAAGCATCCTCAAGGCAACCACAAACTGATACAGGGTCTCACCAAGGCTCTCAAGCCCAAGACAACACTCTCATGAGCAAAGCACACCTCAAACATGTGCCTAAAACATCACCAAGAATGTCACCACTCAATAATGCCAAAACAAAGTGCCTAACACTTCCTATCTCCTCTAGATGATGCAAAGAGAGAGAAGGTGCACTCTAGAGGTGGAAAACTTGTACATCAACCCCTGCTCTAGCTAAATTGCAAGTTGCACCAAAACCTCACCACAAAGCACAAACATCAAGAAACAAGCTCAAACAAGGAGCAAAAACCTCCAAAATGCCCTAATTACATCTTAGATTATTAGAGCAAGGAGATAAGCAACATGCTTAATCAAAGCAAATAGGGTTAGCCCAAAACATGGGTCAGGGTCCTTACAAATTCAATCATCATTCAAGATTAAAATCCTCTTTTATCTGAGTTTTTTTGTGTGTGTGACCCTATAGGTCCCATGTTACGTTGACAGTGAATTTCCATAACCAATTAAGACATCACAAGCAAAGAGTGATTCCTATTCACACATCAGTGCTACCCAAGTAAAAGGAAAGTTGGAGAACAACTTCAACCTATAATATGTGATTGGTGTTACAATGTTTTGTATAGTTCCTTTATCATTGATATCCAGATTGAAATTGAGGCATGGACAAGTCATCATCTTCAACATTCATTCTTGTTCCCTGAACTAGAGTAGACTATATGAGATATATGTAAGTTCAGTATCACATATTGACTCACATGAGCATGGCCATGCATTTCTCAGTCTCACTAATCAAGAGGCCTAGGATATCATACTCATGTAGGAGGGACAAATCCCATCTAAATCACTCACAATCATTCCCCATGTGTCACAGTCACCCAATCATCACTATTATGATAACCCTTATTCAGGATTAGTTTGACAATGTCAAAGTGTACCGAATGACATGTGATGATTGTAGTGACTTCAGGTCTAAGAACAAAAAGCACCACCATCACTATAAGATGTGATTCTGACTTACCAATTAAGGTTTCCATGTATCACTCTTATGGTGGGTCTGTCTGATACTCAATTCTCTAACAAGCATCTATGTGCTTGGTTTGATATTGCCATATCATGACTAATGATATTCTATCATCAACCAACTCACATTCTAGTCTTATATGTTATTGTTGTCTATCAACCTTCCACAATAACAACCGACTAGGGACATAACAAGAATGCATATACTCTTAACATTTGTATGATCTCATTGTTCATGTCCTCAACCTGAAGACATACATCATTGAGTAATATCATTCTCTATACATTTATTAAGTTATTTGATTCTCATAACTGAACAAAATTGGAAGCTTCCATTTATTATTAATCAAATCAATTACAAGTTATGCCATTACAATCATCATATGATTCGCTATCTAGGCATATACACCAATAGATTCCCACTTGCACTTACATCCAATCACCCATGAATCTTATCCTGAGTGACATAACACTACCATCATGTTTCTGATGCGAAAGTGTCTTTGTCAAGGGGTCATCAATATTTCTCTCAGTTGGTACTATGCAAATGTTTACATATCCTCCTTGTATGATCTCTCGTATGAGATGGAACCTCTTTGTATATGCTTAGAATGTTGATGTGGTCTGGGTTCCTTAGCTTGTGCAATAGACCCATTATTGTCAAAATATAGCTCGACTGCATCGTTGATGCTCGGAACAACCCCAAGTTCAGAGATGAACTTCTTGATCCATACAACTTCCTTTGCTGCATTTGATGCAGCAATATACTCAGACTCTATTGTAGAATCGACAACTGTCTATTGCTTGGAACTCTTCCAACATACAACTTCATTGTTTAGGCAAAACACAAATCTTAATTATGTATTGTAATCATCTTTGTCAGTCTGGAAGCTTGCATCGATGTAACATTTTACCACCAACTCTTCCTCTCTACCAGAGATCAAGAACTGATCCTTAGTCCTTCTCAAGTACTTCAAGATGTTCTTGATGGTTGTCCAATGAACATCACCTGGATCTGACTAATATCTACTCGTCATGCTCAAAGCATAGGAGATATCGATACAGGTGTACAACATTGCATGCATGATTGATCCAATTGTTGATGCATATGGAATCAGACGCATGCATCCCCTTTCTTCATAAGAACTGGGACATTGAACTTTAGAGATAGTAACACCATGTCATACGGGCAAGTTCCCTCTCTTCGAGCTCACCATGTTGAACCTCTTCAACACTTGGTCAATGTATGTGCTTTGACTTAGTCCAAGATGCATTTTAGATCTATCTCTATAGATCTTAATCATCAAGATGTGGGATGCTTCTCCCAATTCTTTCATAGAGAACATATTTCCCAACCATGTCTTTACCTTTTGTAATGTAGGGATGTCATTTCCCATCACTAGTATGTCATCCACATAAAATATTAGGAATACAACCATGCTCCCACTAATCTTGTACACACAATGTTCATATTCATTTTAAACAAAACCAAAAATCTTTGACTGTCTCATCAAAACAAAGATTCCATCTCTGAGATGCTTGCTTCAATCCATAGATTGACCTTTGTAGCTTACAAACTTTATTTGCATTAATGGGTTTATAAAACCCTCAAGTTGTCTCATATACACATCCTCTACAACAATACTACTAAGGAATGTTGATTTAACATCCATTTTGCCAAATTCATGGTTGTAATAAGCTACAATAACAAGTGTGACCCAAATGAACTTAACCATGGCCACTGGAGAAAAGGTTTTGTCATAGTCAACACCTTGAACTTGTCTCAAACCCTTTGCTACCAATTTGTCCTTATAGGTTTGTGCTTTACCATCCATGTCTATCTTCTTCTTGAATACCCACTTGCACCCTATGGGTTTTGTCCCTTCAGATGGTTCCACCAAGGTCCATACCTTGTTGGAATACATGGATTCCATCTCGAATTTCATGGCCTTAAGCCATTTCCTAGACTCTGGTCCCTCAATAACTTCTAGATAGGTTGTTGTCCCATCATCTATTAGCAACTCACTGCCTTCCTGAGTGACTGAGTCACAAGATATCCAAATCTCTCTGGTTCAAGGAGTGTCCTATTAGATCTATGAGGTTCATGTGTCACTTGAGGAATTTGAGATTCCACAACACTTTGTGTTTCTCTTTTTTTTTCTCTTGTACATCTATCAGTTCAATGTATTCTTGTTGGTATCAAACCTCTTTGAGTTCTACTTTCCTCCCACTATTTCCTTTGGAAATAAATTCCTTTTCAAGAAATACAACATTTTTTGCAACAACTATTTTGTTGCCAGTTGGGTTGTATAAGTAGTATCCCCTTACCTCTATGGGATATCCAACAAAATAACATTTATTAGAATTAGGGACAAGCTTTTCAGGAAATGTTTTCCTAACATAAGCTTCACATCCCCAAATCCTCATAAAAGACACATTGGGATGCTTCTCGTACCATATCTCATACAATATATTTTGAACCGACTTGGATGGTACTTGGTTTAGTGTAAACATGGTGGTTTCAAGAGAATACCCCCAGAAGGAAGTTGGAAGATTAGAAAAACTCATCATTGATCGCATCATATCTAGTAATGTGCGATTCCTTCTTTCTGACACACCATTATGATGTGGTGTTCCAGATGGGGTCCATTGTGATACAATACCACATGCTCTTAGAAGGTCCTCAAACTCTTGGCTTAAGTATTCTCCATCTTGATCAGAATGGGGTGCCTTAATACTTTTACCAAGCTGGTTCTATACTTCATTCATAAACTCTCTGAACTTTTCAAGAGTTTCTAACTTATGTTTCATCAGGTAAACATAGACATACCTACTGATGTCATCAATGAAGGTAATGAAGTATTGATACCCACCTCTAGCATTTGTTCTAAAAGGGCCACATACATTAGTATGTATGAGTCCTAATAGATCACTAGCCCTCTCACCATTTCTAGTGAAGGGATTCGTGGTCATCTTGCCCAACAAACAAGATTCACATGTTTCTATTGATTCAAAATCAAAAGAGTCCATATAACCATAATTATGGAGTCTGGATATGGGTTTCTCATTTATGTGCCCTAGATGACCATGCCAAAGGTATTTTAGGTTTGAACCTTTGAGTTTTTTTTCTTTTGGTATTTACATTATATATGTTTTTCTCTAAATCTATGAAGTATAGACCATAATACATTGGGGCACTACCATAAACGAACCCATCTTTACTAATAGATCATCTTCCATTATTTATAAGAAATTTGAATTCGTTCTTGTCCAAACAAGATACATATATGATGTTCCTATTAATGGAAGCTACGTAATAGTAGTTTACTAACTCTATTACTAGTCCACTTGGCAAAGATAAGTCATAGGTTTCAATTGCGTTGGTAGCAACTCTTACTCCATTAGCAACATGTAGTTCAACCTCACCTTTCTCTAAAGGTATACTTCTTTTCAAATCCTTCACATTTGAGAAAATGTGTGATCCACATCCGGTATCTAGTACCCATGATGAGGAATTAGTAAAGTTAACCTCAATAACGTATATACCATAAGTAGATATTTCAATCCCTTGCTTCATCTTCCCAGGTTCCATTATCCTTCTCCTTATTTTGAGTGCATAAGACTTGGACTTTAGCTTAGCCTCAGAACACTTCTTGACCTTACTCTTGCCCTTGGAATCAACTTTGCTGATCACCGTCATAGATTTTTCCATCTTCATTTGTGCTTTGACACTTATCAAGATGTCAAGAAACTCTGACAGTGGTCTAGCCATGTTACTCAAATGGCTATATCATTTAGGAAACGATTGCAAAATCATATCTGTGGCAAACTCTTGATGTAAAGGAAAACTCAGTCTCTCTAGATGATCCATATGCCCAATGATATTGAGCACATGAGGCACTATTGGATCTCCCTCTATCAGTCTTCTCTCAAATAGTGCCTTAGAGACATTATACCTTTCATTGTTATCATGTTGTTTATGCAACTCATAGTTCATACAACCCAACATTAGGTTCTTGATGTACATAACATCATTGGCATGCTTCAAAGAAGCATCAATGTCAGTCTTAAGCGAATATAGAGTGGATATTGGCAATAGTGTTTCAGGATCATGCAGAATACTTCTCAAGGTCCTGAACCAATTATAAAAATAAATTTCATTTAGTTCGTCCAATTGTAATGATTGAGCATTTTCTATTTGATTCTATAAGAGAAAATTTGCATTTGTCAAATATCCTTTTTTATTTTATTTGATTTGAAAGTCGTTATTAATTATGTCTTTAATTAATTATCACTCCTACTATTTTGTTCAAATTGGTAGCCCTCACTACCAGTTAAGAAGATTGCAACATACAACCTTCTGGTGAGCCAAGATCCTAATTTCATTAAAATCATGATCTAGCTAGGGCTGTCACCCACAGCTTGATTATATCATGTAGGCAACTTTTTCCAATTGCATCATATGCAACTCTTCATAGATGATATGTGCAACTCTTTGTCATTGATCATCTGTATGCTTCTAGGTACTTAATCTAATTAAGATCACCTAGTTAAGTCTGACCCATAAGCCAACACGATAGACTATGCACCCTGCTAGGGCAGACCCACATATCTAACATCATAATTCCATGAGATAGACGGCGCATCACACTAGGGCGTGCCCATGCTTGGTCAATCAAGTTTTTCATGCGTGTTGCTTATGGAAATCATCTTAGACTTAATATTATATTGAAGTATTTTGTATAATACATATACATCAACCAATCACCACATATTTAAGGATTTTGTATAATACATATACATTCTATAACCCACAATAAAAACATGCAATAAACAAAAGCAAATGTTATGGCCATTCTAATGTAATTCCTTAGACCCACAAGGAATTACCACAACCTAGGCTTAACATCACATGTAGAAACCTATTGTGGAGGAGGATATGTGCTTGCCAATCCAGGTCGATTGGTTTAACCCTTAAACCAGTCTTCTTGCCTCCTAGCTGGATGGTTGGTCTTCACACCGGTTGTCTAGCCATCGGTTCCACCATATTCTAGATCCTCCATTCTATCGGTTGGGTCTGCCAGTCGATTAGACTAGCTCATCCTCCTTGGTCCTTCTCAGTCCTCCATCCAGTCAGACCACCTTCAAAATGGTGATTGCGGAGTGTTTTCTTCTTCGTTGTAACAAGAAAGTAAATTATCATAGTATTACAGGATTATAGAGAAACCTTGAGTTACATTTGAGGGGAGCAAAGGTAGAAGAGAACAATATATTTACATTGGAAAGATAAGGGGAAGGCTTGGTATGCAGACCGAGATATATGACACACAACTTCCATGCACATATAAAGGGTATTGGCCATAACCACACTCTGCATCCACCATAAAAACTCACCTTTAGGGAGACATGTGTAATTTTCATATATATATATATATATATATATATATATATATATATATATATAGTTTGGGTTCTGATGTGGGGATTAGTTGGACGTACTCATCAACCAGTTTAAATATTTGCATCATATGAAATAAATAAACATGATAAAGCTAAAAATTTGATCATATCTATCTCAAAATATAATTAATTGACATAGCTCTGATACCACTATAGGAAATACGACATCATATAGGCAACAGAAACAATTTTTTTTAATGAAATGCTTTCCATTCACCAGCGGATCATGTCACTAACTATGCGATGAAAAGGATGGATAAATGAAGATGTGCCCGGTCTTGGATCAAGTCAAACAAAACTCCTTATCGATGTAGTTGTGCACTCTTCGACGATGTTTGTGCAGCTCCTGGTCTTCACCACAGATGAAAGACTCAGAGGGTGTTTGCAGCAGCTCCTCCACAAACTGTAGGCTAGCGTTGCCCTCCTAGAGACAGACAAAGGCCACCTTACTTCTAGATAAGTCCACACATACCAAATAGAACTCATGTCATCCTACTAGAACGGACAATAAGGAGTTGTCCCTCTCGTTGGTGTACTAGTCACCAACTTGCTCTCCCATAACAATAATCTTGAGTTGTTCTTTTCCTTGCTATCCCTCACTGGTCAAGTAGGACTTGCTTGGACTCTCTTGATTATCACAACCAAATAGGACAAAAATTATCAGAGCAACTGATTATCAATGGTCAATTTTGTGCTATAGGAAGCCCCCAATACCCCTCTATTTATATGAGGGGTCTGGGTCAGGGTTCTTAGTCTGTATGGGAGTAGAAGAGATTGGAAGATCATGAATTTTCACAACCTACAAAATTCAAAATGGTTGTCTCGCCACCGAGATGGTTGTTTCTCTAAGCAAGACAATCATTTTTCCATGTTTCCCAATTGTATATGAATTGGCAATTAGAATACAATTAATGCTCAACATTAATCCTTGATGCAATTGAATTTCTTCACGAACCGGTAGTCTCACTCTTGTGAGTCAGCCATCTCATGACCACAAAATTGTTGTCTCGCTCTTGCAAGCCGGTCATCTCACGACCACAAAATGGTCATTTCGCTAAATGAAATGGTCGTTTTGCTCCCCAATTTAGGTAGAACTCAGGGAATTTAGTTTCTAATCAACCTAACATTCCAAACTATTGTATGATCACATGAACGATCAGTTGGGAGTCTATTTACTTGATTTCGTTGCATGAATTTAATACCTAAACACTCTAGTAATTAATTCAATCATTATTCAAGATTAAAATCCTCTTCTAGATGAGCTCCTTTGTGTGTGACCCTATAGGTACTATATTACATTGGTAGTGACATCACAAGCAAATAGTAGTGCCTAGTCACACATCAGTGCTACCCAAGTAAATGGAAAGTTGGAGAACAAATTCAACCTACAATATGTGATTGATATTATAGTGTTTGTATAATTCCTTTGTCCCTGATATCTAGATTGAACTCAAGGCATGGAAAACTCATCCTCTTCAACATTCAATCTTGTTCCTTGAAGTAGAGCAGACTGTATGAGATATATGTAAGTTGAATATCACATATTGACTCACGTGAAAATGGCCATGCATTTCTCAGTCTCTCTAATCAAGAGACCTAGGATATCATACTCTTATAGGAGAGAAAAATTCCATCTACATCACTCGCAATCATTCCCCATGTGTTACAGTCACCCAATCATCACCGTTATGATAACCCTTGTTTAGGATTACATTTGATGATGTCAAAGTGTACCGAACGACATGTGATGAGTGTAGGGACTTCAGGTCTGAGAACCACAAACACCACCATCACTATAAGATGTGATTCTAACATACCAATTAAGGTTTCCATGTATCACTCTTATGGTGGGTCTGCCTGATACTCTGTTATCTAAAGTATGTGTTTCAACAATAGGATATCACTTAAGAAAGGTGTAGGATTGATACTAAAACATCTTATTCTCTAATTTATGGTACATATAACTAACATAAATCAGGAATAGAGGGATCAAGATTGAGGAGGAGTATATAAAAAGCTAATTCTATACATGCCGATTAGGAATTTGAGTTGATGAAATTTATAATATATTACCATTCCCATTTATCTAATGTTGGTATACTCTCATTTATGAAATGGTATTGCTTGAGTTCACCTTGTAGATGTTATATTGCTTTCATGTCATAATTTCATATTTTCACCATATAAATGCTTATGAAACCATGTTTAGGATGAATGCCCAAGGATAAGAAACTATATAGTGGAGACGACCCAATGATGGTGATTCTTGTGACCAAATAAAAGGATGGGAAGGAAATTTATGTATTTCTATTATGAATAATGATGTCTATGATTCTATGATTAATGATTATTGTATTTCTTATTAAATCCTCATGGATGCTTATTATTCTGATTGTGTTAAGATTAAAATACATGATATGTGATGAATTAAAATATTCTTATGACATGTATAAGAATTATGTAACAAGTGAAATAATGACTTCATATGGTTAGGTGATATGTACATTATGAGTTGCCTTTAGGTATGTATTTGGGAAAATAAAAAAGATTTCACTAGTCAAAGGATCATGATAAGGATTTATAAATAATGGTTCAAAACTTTGAGGGTTAGACCAACAAGATTTTGGGATGTATCACCTGAAGTGATCTTGATCCTAGATACTTTGTCGAAAAGAGCATGTCCATAAGAAAAAGATTCTAAGGGTATGTTCACTATCACATTGTAATATACTCTGATATGAGATATTTTGCTGAGATGTGAACTTATGTTGTTATGTTCCCAAATCATGTACTTGAGATGTCAATATCTTAGTAGAGAGGCTAAGTTTCCTACCTTAGATTCTTTAGGCAACCTATGATGGATGAAATTCATTATTATTTTTTACAATGATTACTGAATAGTAAGATAAGCAAAGTGGGTCATTGACACAAGAATAATACATGACAACTTCTACATGGTTAGGTATGAGCCAAGTGTTTCAATGGAAATAAATAAAAGAGGAGGGATACAAATAAATCTTTTAATATCCCATTTGTTGTAGTTTTATAATCATGTTATGATTAAATATGCTTCACAAATGTTTGAAATGGTTACCATGCATCCATAAGATAATTTGTTGTCTTACTTTAGTCTTCATAGCCCGTAACATGGTTGATGATTACAAGTCAACTATGATATCAATTTTGTAGTGCATTAATAATCTACTTCTACTTATGTTGAATCTATTTTTTTGTGTGATGACAGGCTTAATTTGGTGGCCATCACTTTTATGGTCCTCAACTTCATTATTGTAGGATATGTTCCAATTTGTATGAAAATGCATGAGTCAAAAGAATGGTAATGATGTTATTTATAAAAATGAAATAATCAGATTTCAAGTTTTTAATATTTATTCCTATTTTATCACTTAATAAATATTGTTTCCTAGGTTATTTATTATTATTTGTTATTTGACATGTTCCTAGATGATAATTATAGAGCATAATTTTCCGAATGATTTATTTTGAATTTAGTAGCCTTCTCTCACATTGTTGTAATGTATTGGGTTTGAACCACATGTTGGACATGTAAAACTATACCTTCAAATTAATCAATGTTTGATTTTCATAATTCACTTTTAATACATGTTACTTAGATAGAGAGGATTCTATGCACTCGCTCAGATTGTTTGAGTACAAGTCAACTCTGATATCTATTTTGTAGTGCATAACTATTGTACTTTTGTTTATGCTAAATATTTTTTTTGTGATGATAGGTTTGATTTGGTGGACATCTCTTTTATGGTCCTCAACTTCATGATTATAGGATATGCTCCCGATTCGGATGACAATGATTCAAAGGTATGAAAAATATGTTATACAAAATGAAAGAATCAGACTTAGTGCTTGTAATATTTTATTCCTATTTTATCACTTGAGACAATATTGTTTCCTAGGATATTTATTACTGTTTTTTATTTGACATATTCCTAGAGGATAATGATATAACAAAAGTTGTGTAAATGATTAATTTTAAATTTAATAGATTGCTCTCACATTGTAGTAATGTATCAAGTTTGAATCACATCTTGGACATGTAAAACAATACCTTCCATTTAATCGAAGTTTGATTTTCATAATTCACTTTTAATACATGTTACTTAGATAGAGTGGATTCTATGCACTCATTCATATTCTCTGAGTCTCATTTTTATTATTTTTATGTTTTAGATATAATTTCATCTAGTAGAGATGAAATGATAAAGACTATGTAGAAAATAACAACTTATATTAGATTCATGCACTCTCCCTTATCCATGTGGGGTTGTATGGATTAAGTCTATTTTGGTTCCTTTTTAAGCAACTTGATGCAATTTGGACTATTAGGATTGAAGATTTGTTCTAGAATGTCATCACTGATTGAGAAAGTTTGTATGAGAGGGATATTAATGACGGTTGATATATGAAACTTTGGAATTCAATCTATTGTGGTTAGGGATGAGCATCACACTAAGCTAGGTTTGATGTAACCTATACTTAGACATGCATAACCTGATACAGTTTGGTCCATATAATTTACATGTGTGGTTTGTGCTAACAAGTTTGACCCAATTTTTTTGTATGGGTTGAGCCAGTGCCATAGCACACTTAGACACTAAAACCTAGACACTTAGATTAATAACAATGCATGTGCATATAACCACATTTTTATATATTATATGTATATTTTTTATGATATATATAAAAACTTTCCACATCATTTTTTATTTGATATATGTTTGGTTGTTCATAGTAGTATGCTAAAATAATAGTTTACCACAATACATTTAAGTTATATGTAGTAAAAGAAGTATTACAAAATTAAAATGTGCATTTTTTATCATAGTAAGTTGTGGAAATTCTAGAACTGGTGAGATGGTTTTTAATTATATATCATAAGTACATGAGATATAAATGACTTCTAAGCATGTACATATAGTCCAAATACTATACTTTTCATCCATATGTTTGGCTTTAACTAAAAAATTACAAGTGCAATAGTTTGACAAATGTATATATTGGTAGGTTATTGATCATAGACACTTTCTAGACTCTATTAGTAAATATGCATCCGCACATAAGTTTGAAAATTGACTTCACTTTACTATGTTATCCGAACCAGAATGAACTGAGTCTTAACCCTGATCTATCATATTGGTTGGGGTATTGGCGAAGAATTTCAAACATTATCTAGGGCCAAGTTCCAACCCAAAGTTTATTTAGTAATACGAGTGACATGGTTTATTATCGCACTAACAAATTCACTCGGGGTTGAAATCCCAGAGTTTTTACCAAAACCTTGTGTAATAATACCACCCGTAAGCGGACGGGTCTTATCACAGTATAGTTAAGGATCGAATCCCAAGGGACAACGTTTTTAAGAATCATTGCTAGTCTAGTCTAGTTCAAGTAAGGTTAATATTTAGAACAAAGGTTGATTTGAGATTAATTAGACTAATTGCAAGAAAGTAAAGAGCGGAATTAAAGTTGAAACTAGATTAATGATGAAGATCGCTGGAATGGTCCCAGGTTTCACCACCACTACACATGCAAACATATCCAATAACAAACATCCAGGCAAGATCTAACTATCCAAATAGAACTGATGTGAACCCTCCCGGAGGGATGTTTAGGTTCACGTAAGCATCACCTTAGGCATCTGATTTCTCATCGCCATCTGGATCATACACTTACGGTTCTATTATCTGCTAGGGCACAAACCAATTGAAGCTCAAGACCAGGGGGGTCGAAGACCATTTGGATCGACTGTCCTGAAGACCGTGAAGGCCACGAGACCAGTTGAAGAGCCAAGACCGTGAGGAAGCCTCGCGGTTTCCAAACCGTGAAGGCATAGATCGTGAAGAGCTCAAAACCGAGAACAAACAAATGGTTTTCCAAACCGTGAAGACAGAGGCACATGACCGTGAAGACAGAACCGTGAAGGAGCCTCATAGTTTCCAAACCGTGAGGGCTTATCAAGTATCCCAAACCGTGAAGCCAAACTGTGAAAATTGTAACGGGTTTTTAAGAATCTTTTACTAGTCGAATCTAGTTGAATCAAGACTAATATTTAGAACAAAGGTTGGTTTGAGGTTAATTAAACTAAATGAGAGAAAAGTAAAGAGCAGGATTAAAAGTTGATTGAATATTTAATGATGGTGATCTCTGGGGTGGTATCGAGTTTCACTACCACTACACATACAAACATATCCAATCACAAACATCCAGACAAGATCTAACTATCTAGATAGAACTGCTGCGAACCCTCTCTGAGGGATGTTTAGGTCCACGTAAGCATCACCTTAGGCATCAGATTTCTCATCGTCATCCGGATCATGCACTTTCGGTTCCGAAGATACAGATATCCAACTGAAGCCGCGGCCCTCCCGGAGGGATGTTTAGGCACACAGAAGCGTCACCATGGGCTAGATGGCTCATCCCCACACGAATCATAAACTTACGACCTCAGGGAATCCCATCATATTTCTAGTCAGGGAGTCAACCGCGTTAATCAACATTCAAATCCTACATATTGAAGTTCTCGCAACATAGGAACGAACAAGATAAATACAAGTAGGTGATCAATCCACAAGCACAGATCGACGATTAACAACGAAATGAAAAGTTATATACATGCCATGGAATGTTTAATGAAAAGACATATAAGCATGGGAAGTGGGGCTAGTCTTCGCACCCCAGCGAGAAAGGACTACTAGCTCATGGTGAGAGAAATAAGAAGAATAAGAGAGAGAGAAGATTCCGTCATGAGCATGGTGAAGAAGATGATCGCAGCTCGGTGGAGAAACGGTCTTCTACACAACGTCGGGGCAGATCTAGACGAGGTGGGAAGAATACTACGGTAGACTGGGCATATCTTCTCTCTCCATCTTCTCGTGGTCATTTCTCAGAGTAGGAGGAGCAGCTCGTAGACGTGATGGCAGCGTAGGCACGACGTGGATGCTGGCTTGAACCATGGTCGAACGCTTCTTGGGCGTAGCCTGACTGTGGAGGAGACCATCTCCTTAGGCTGATGATAGACCTACAGCCTAACGACGTCAGGAGAGGGTGCCTTGAATGGTAGGGGGTATGAGCCTATTTATAGGCACACCTGGTACTCGGGCCTGTTGCCTTTAGGACTTGGTCGCGGCCCTTTGATAGCTTGGTCGTTGTTCTTGCCTTTGCCTTAGGTCGCGGTTATGTGGGGATGCCCGGGGTGTTGGTGTAACAGCAGGTGGTCACGGTTGTTGGTGTTAGGGATGTTGTACCGATACAGTCCCGGATGTGACGAAAAGTTGTCACGGAAGCGCTACCAACAAGCGTATAAAACCCAAAGAAGAAAAACACCAGATTTAACGTGGAAAACTCTCCCCTCAATAAGGAGAGAAAAACCACGGGGCAATCCCGCTAATAAGCACTATGTAATAAAATTACAACTCACACCTCCCAGATTTAATTACCCCTAAATCCGGGTAGCAACCGCCAACCGCTACTTTGCTTCAAGGCAAAGTCGCTGGCCCTCTCTTATAAACCAAGAGAGCTTATCTACCAGTTGTTCTTGTTCTCTGGCACCCTCTACCACAGAAGGCACCAACAAGCAACTGGAGAACTCACACCTCAACCGGTGGATAATCCAAAGGCCTCCCCAGGGGCCTCTATTTATAGGTCTACATACATGTGATTGCAACCAGGAATTCTAGTCCTAGTTTGAATCCTAGTCCAATTGCATGTTGCACATATTCCTACTATTCAAGATTTGACTCCTATTAGGATTGGTAGCACAAACCAACCCTCCCAAGTCTAAATCCCACTAAGACATGGGCTGGATTATATTCCTAATCCCAACAATCTCCCCCTCCAGCCCATGAGGGAGATGTGGTCTTCAGCGATCATCATTGGGAATGTTCATCGCAGAGCTTCTTACAAAGCTCTAGCTTGTCTCGTGTCACCACCTTGGTCATCATATCAGAAGCATTCTTCTCAGTATGGATCTTTTTCAGAGTCAACAACTTCTTTTCTATAACATCACGAAGCCAGTGATATCTCACATCAATGTGCTTTGTCCGTGCATGACTATCACAGAAAATAGTCTGGTCAATCTGAATCATCCCCAGCTCCCTTAAAAATCTCACCACCCAGAGAATTTCTTTTCCTGCTTCCGCTGCTGCAATGTATTCTGCCTCTGTAGTTGAAAGTGCAACACACTTCTGCAACCTGGACTGCCAAGATATGGCTCCCCCTGCAAAAGTGAAGATATACCCAGAAGTAGATTTCCTGTGATCTATATCACCTGCCATGTCAGCATCAACGAAGCCCTTTAGAACTGGTTCCGAACCACCAAATATCAAACACGTGTTGCTCGTGCCTCGTAAGTATCTGAAGATCCACTTGACCGCCTCCCAGTGATCTTTTCCAGGATTTGAGAGAAACCTGCTCACAACGCCAACTGCATGAGCAATATCAGGACGGGTACACACCATTGTGTACATCAAACTCCCTACAGCAGAAGAATAGGGAATCCTTGCCATCTCCTCCTTTTCCTCATCAGTAGATGGGCATGACTTCTTACTCAGCTTGAAGTGACCTGAAAGTGGAGTCCCCACGACTTTGGCTTTGCCCATGTTAAACCGCTCAAGTACCCGTTCAACATAACTCTGTTGTGACAACCACAACTTGCGCTGTGTCCTGTCACGTGTGATCTGCATCCCCAAAATCTGTCGTGATGGTCCCAAATCCTTCATCTCAAAGGCTTTGGAAAGCTCTGTTTTCAATTTTCTGATCAAACTGAGATCCTGACCCACTATCAACATGTCATCCACATAGAGTAGTAGAATAATGAACCTATCATTGGGAAACCTCCTGATGTAGACACATGGATCTGCACTTGTCTTCTGGTACTCGTGACTCTGCATGAAAGAATCAAACTTCTTGTACCACTGTCTAGGAGCCTGTTTCAACCCGTACAAACTCTTCTTTAATTTGCAGACTAAGTGATCTTTCCCCTTGACTTTAAAACCTTCTGGCTGCTCCATGTAGATCTCCTCTGTAAGGTCACCGTGAAGGAAAGCTGTCTTCACATCCATCTGCTCAAGCTCCAGATCTAGACTAGCAACCAAGCCTAGAACCAATCTGATAGAACTCATCTTCACAACCGGAGAAAATATCTCATCAAAATCCACTCCTGGTCTTTGACCAAGGCCCTTGACAACAAGTCTGGCTTTGTATCTAATATCACTACCAGTGCCGTCATTCTTCATCCTATAGACCCACTTGTTCTTTAGTGCTCTCCGACCCTTGGGAAGTGCCACAATCTCATAGGTGTCATTATTCTGCAAAGAATTCATCTCCTCCTGCATCGCCTGATGTCACTGTACTCTGTCTCTATGAGTTTGTGCCTCCTGAAAAGTCTCTGGCTCCCCCTGATCAGTAAGCAAGATATACTGAGATGTCGGATATTTGGATGAAGGATGACATACTCTGTCAGACCTCCTCAGCTGCTGCTCTGAGGACTCTGCCTGGTCCTGATCCTGCTCCCTCTGCCCAGAAGTCTCTTCCTGTGAAGTTGAATCACTTGTCTGTGCGTCTGGAACTGGACCACTTGATGTGCTATCACTCTGCTGCTCATGGTGATTATGTTGCTCTTCTTCATCATCAGAAGACTGCACCTGTGAAGAAGCTGAATCATCCTCATACTCATCGTCTGAAGAACTGTCACCTGATCCCGCAGCCTCTGCATCATCAACCTCAGGCTCTGTCACTGTCTGACTCTCACAGAAAGTCACATCTCTGTGTCTGGTCATGGTCTTTTTCACTGGATCCCATAACCTATACCCAAAATGTTGATCTCCATAGCCAAGAAAGATACATGGCACCGCTTTATCATCCAACTTTTGCCTCTTTTCCTTGGGAACATGAGCATATGCCTTGCATCCAAATACTCGGAGATGTGAGTAGGATGCATCCTTACCTGTCCATACATGCTCAGGTATATCAAACCCCAAAGGAACTGATGGAGATCGATTTATCAGATAGCAGGCAGTTCTCACTGCCTCACCCCAAAATGTCTTTGGCAACTTTGCAGTCTTCAACATGCATCTGACTTTCTCGACAATAGTACGGTTCATCCTTTCAGCTGTACCATTGTGTTGTGGTGTGCCGGGCTCTGTCCTCTCATGCCGTAGGCCATGCTGCGTGCAGTACGCCTGGAACTCCCTGGAGGTGTACTCTCCTCCATTGTCCGTTCGGAGACACTTTAATTTTTCACCGGTCTCCCACTCTACCATGGCATGGAACTTTTGGAAACATTGAAAAACCTGATCCTTGGTCTTCAGCAAGTAGACACACACATTCCTAGATGCATCATCAATGAATGTGACAAAATACTTATTGCCTCCCAGTGAAGCCATCTCAAACGGACCGCAGACATCCGAATGAACCAACTGTAGAAGCTTTGACTTCACCGCAGACCTTGTCTTGAAAGAAACTCGTCGTTTCTTTCCTGTCTGACATGCATCACATGAACTGAGACCACTATCCTTGCCACAAGGAATCAACCTCTTCTTGGATAGAAGATTCAAGCCCTTCTCACAAATGTGTCCTAACCG
This sequence comes from Alisma plantago-aquatica, assembly GCA_963693085.1. NCBI lineage: Eukaryota > Viridiplantae > Streptophyta > Magnoliopsida > Alismatales > Alismataceae > Alisma > Alisma plantago-aquatica. The sequence continues at coordinate 1,358,024,140 of OY856409.1, forward strand.
TTTGTGCCATAAATCTGTCTGGTTCTCCTCAACTGCATGTATACTGCCGTCTCTAAGTACTTTGAGCTTGGTCTTGTATAATGTGCGAGACAATTTGCCACGTACAATAACCAAAGCCCCCTTGGTGATCTTGCATTTGCCGCCACCAAAATCAAGATGACAACCTTCTCTATCAAAGAAAGAACCAGAGATCAAACTCAGCCGCAAATCTGGAATGTGACGAACATCCTTCAGCGTGAGCGTGCAACCAACACTTGTCTGAACACAAATGTCACCAATCCCGACAATTCTAGAGAAGCTGGAATTTCCCATGTTCACCCTCCCAAAGTCTCCCCTCCTGTATGAAGTGAAGAACTCCTTACTTGGTGAAGCATGATAAGAAGCTGCAGTATCCACCACCCACTCAGAAACATCCTCATCAACATGCAAACACTGTTCTTGGACTGTTAAGACCACATCGTCATCATCACACCTATCATCTGAGATCGTCGTTGTAGTATTCTTGTCGTCATCTTGCTTATCTTTGGCTTCAGACCCATGTTTCTTTTTCCAAATCTTGCAATCTCTTTTGAAGTGACCTGGCTTGCCGCAATGGAAGCACCCTCTACCATTCTTTGACTTGGATCTACCACGAGACTTCTCGCGGTCTTGGGATTCACTGCGGCTCTTAGATCTACCACGGTCTCTCGCTCTATCAACGGCTCTGCCCTCTGTGAAGTGCACCTCTGATCCACTGTCGCCTGAGGCTCGTCGTCGAGTCTCTTCATTCAGTACACTGCTCTTCACCTGGTCAAGTGTCAACTTGCCCTCCTGTGCAGAATTGCTGACTGTCACTACGACTGTCTCCCAACTGTCCGGTAGCGATCCTAGAAGAAGTAGAGCCTGAAGTTCATCATCAAGAACCATCTTCATGGACCCCAACTGATTTACAAGGCTTTAGAATTCATTCATATGCTCGGCGATGTTTGTACCATCCCGGTACTTGAGGTTCACCAACTTTCAGATCAAGAAAGCTTTATTTGTGGCAGTCTTCCGCTCATATAACTTCTTGAGCTTTTCCCACAGATCTTTGGCATTGGTCTCTTCTGAGACGTGATGAAATACGGAGATGTCGAGCCACTTCCGCACTGTTCCGACGGTTTTCCTGTTTAGCTTCTTCCAATCTGCATCAGATGTAGTCTCTGGCTTTTGTCCCTCTATCGGATCGTATAGATCTTTGCAATAGAGAATATCCTCCATCTTGGGTTTCCAAATCTGCCAATTTGTGCTTGTCAACTTTATCATTGTCGCATCTTCATCTTTTCCCATCTGGACTTGTATCTGCAACCTCGCTCTGATACCACTTGTTGGGGATGTTGTACCGATACAGTCCCGAATGTGACGAAAAGTTGTCACGGAAGCGCTACCAACAAGCGTATAAAACCCAAAGAAGAAAAACACCAGATTTAACGTGGAAAACTCTCCCCTCAATAAGGAGAGAAAAACCACGGGGCAATCCCGCTAATAAGCACTATGTAATAAAATTACAACTCACACCTCCCAAATTTAATTACCCCTAAATCCGGGTAGCAACCGCCAACCGCTACTTTGCTTCAAGACAAAGTCGCTGGCCCTCTCTTATAAACCAAGAGAGCTTATCTACCAGTTGTTCTTGTTCTCTGGCACCCTCTACCACAGAAGGCACCAACAAGCAACTGGAGAACTCACACCTCAACCGGTGGATAATCCAAAGGCCTCCCCAGGGGCCTCTATTTATAGGCCTCCATGCATGTGATTGCAACCAGGAATTCTAGTCCTAGTTCGAATCCTAGTCCAATTGCATGTTGCACATATTCCTACTATTCAAGATTTGACTCCTATTAGGATTGGTAGCACAAACCAACCCTCGCAAGTCTAAATCCCACTAAGACATGAGTTCCTGATCCGAATAGTTGGAACCGCAGTGGTGGTGAAGTTATCGGGGGTAGGAGGAGACATGAGGTCGTGGGTGTAGGAAAGGAAGAGACCGCGGGTGCGGTCTTCATGGAGGAGGCCAGGAGTAGACCGCGATATGGGGGTGATTGCAGGCCGCGATTGCTGGAAGGATGATCGCGGATGGTAGGCGGACGTGGATGCAGCACACACTGATCGGAGGAGGAAGCGTCGAGTGAAGCAGACCTCGGGCGTGGCTTTCTCTGTTGCTGTGACCTCGGTCGAGGTCTAGCCCACCGCGGTCGCGGTGTAGGTAGGTGGAGGACCTCGGGTATATGCTGATCACGGTGTTTGTTGGAGAGTAGCCGATGCTCGCGGTCTGTTACCAACGTCAAAGCAGCCGGCCGCGGTTAGGAGAGGTGGGCCACGGGTAGAGCCCTGGGTGTTGAGGAGTCATGGCTCAGTTAGCTGTGCTGCAGAGGTGATCGCAGGTCGCGATCCTACGGTGGAAGTCGGAGGGAGAGGGGCACCGCGATCCATGTGTGGGTGATGTTGTGATGTCGCGGTTCGGTGGGTCACAATTATGGGAATCGCAATCGAGTTCGATGGGCAGAAGGAGCCACGATGGTGGTGGCAGGCGCGACCGCGTGAGGAGTATGGTGCAACCGCGATCAGTGGAGGAAGGGCAGATGGACGGAGGGAGACCGCGATGCAGAGGTGATCGCGGTTGATCACTACAGGCATCGGTCAGGTGTTGTGGGCGGATGGATGCAGGAGGGCAGGGCGATGGAGGTCGCAGTCTCGGCTGGTCGCGGTTGTCGTCTGGTCGCGGTATGAAGGGAAAGAACCACGGGTTGTAGGTTGTGAAGATCGCGACCAGGCTGGAGGGAACCACGATCGCGGTTAGGGTTGGCTGGGAGAAGAGAAGGGGATCCGCTGCTGCTGACCAGGCTAGCCAAGGCCCCAAATAGAGTCATGGGCCGAGAAGATCAGTCTCAATGCCCAAAATGACCTGCACAAAGGTGCGAAAATCCAATAAAAATAGGGACAATTCCGATCAAACCAAGACAAGTCAAATATTAGAAGACATGGTCAATAATCGCAAGAATGCAAGTAAAACTGGGCCAAACGAGGCGACTAAACCCTGATGAATGCACATTCATCAACGAGTTCGGGCTCATGTGTGCCAAAAGAAGGTATGGATCAAACCAATTCCCATCCCAACTATAGTGATTATATAGGTGGCTTTATGAGAAAACTAAACAAAATTCTTATGTTTTTAAAATGTTGTTTTAATTAGCTATGTTGTAAATCCATTGTTCAGTTTCTTAATTGAGATTTTCGTTAGGGATTTACTCTTATAATTGGAAATTGTACTATTGGAAATTGACTCACTTAGAAGGCATGTCTGTACAACATGGTATCCAATAATATGTTAGACTTTATAAGGATGATAATACGTAAGGACTAAAGATAACTTGAATGCCAAACATAATCAAAATGAAATTCCTACTGACAAAACTCAGTAGTTGGACATTTTAAACAAGTATCCAAGTATCGTGTAAGCTAGTGCGAAATTTTTTAATCGATCAAATCCTCACTTCTCTTCCTAACATCCAAATAAAGACATGCCAAGATAAAATAATATGCCTGACATAGTCAAAAGGCATAAAATAGAACATAGAGAGAAAGATATATACAATTAAGAGTTTAAGACATAAAAAGATATTAACCACAAAGGCATGAAACAAAATTTAAAAGTATAGAAGTATTTTCTAATGGATAAAATTGCATTAAATTGAGACAATCTTTTAAAAGATGAGATTTTCATAATAGCACATAATTAAGTCAAGTTTTTCAATTAATTTTAGTGAAATATTGATAATGAAGTTGAATATATATGGGATTAAGAGAGAAAGATTTCTCCCCCCTCTCCCACGCCCATGGCAGAGGATGAACACTCAAGAGGGTGGTAGATCAAGGCGGCAACTGGGATTCGAACCCGGTTCCCTTTGTTAGGAGACACCGTGTTTGACCACTTGAGCCACTCCTTGTCGGCGACATTGAATATATATATATATCTATATGTAACGGTGATGACGATATCGATCAATTTATAAACCTCATACATGAGTTAATGAAACCAATCTAATAATCAATTTTAAATATATAAACCATTTCTGAACCATATTATCTAAATAGGATATAATGAGGAAGTGGAATACCCCTCCTATACCACCAAATCCCATTTTACTTAATAATGATATATGAATTGGATAATTTGGGTATAATCATAAAGAAGTATCAAACTAAAAGTAATAATTATGTTGACATGTGATAAAAAAATTATTTGATGTAATCCTACTTAAAAATTCTTGTATTTCAAGACAAAATCCTAGAAGGAAGGAAGAGTTTTTACGACCTAGCCCTTGTACTTAGCTAAGTATATAGGCTTTACTTGGATAATCATATGTTTTATGTGTTTAATATTTGTTTAATCTTGATTAAACAATTATAGGTTCATAAAATATTTTTAAACTTTTCAATATGTGATAACATATTTTGGTTGAAATTAGTTAGGGTTTTTGCGAGTTAAAACCCTAATTTGAGTTGAATTGGGATTTCGGGGACGAACTGTGCATAGCATGATGAATGGATGTTAGATGTTGTAGAAATATTAGCCCTATTTGAACTTAGTAATGTTTATATTAGTTCCATGTTGTACAATAAGATGATCATAACTAGATTAGTGGGGTGAAGAATATAAAATGTGAGTTTTTTGGATATGGTTTTGTGAAAAAAATTGTTTTTTAATAATGGAATTGAAGTATGAAACAAGAAAGAATTTTTAAATTAATTTGAAATCATGATTTAGAATAATAATTTTGAGATTAAAAATTGAAGAAAAAAGATAAATTGTCTTGATGTTCAAGGTATTTAAGTTGGCTAAAGTTGCTCCAAAACAAGTTTTGCCCACCATAGCCAACTCCAAACAACACCTGAGGGCAGTGCATTTTGTGTATGAGAAAACATTCTGACCAAAAATAAGAATGTCTAACATTTTTTTGTATGATATTTTCCCAATAAAACTGCCCAACTATATTGGTTTCGCTGGCCCAAAACACCAGATCACTGAACTTTTTATATGACAAATTAGCTAGTGATTATTGTAGGGAAAATAAAACAAAGGTATATGGACCTTTCAATAAATATATAAAGTAGAGATAAAGACTTATAAGAACCAAATATGATCTTGATATTTCAAACCCATGTGAAACCCATCATAGCTCGAGATTGAGAGGAGTAGAGAAGCTAAGGTTTGAATATGATAAGGCAGGGTTCCTTCTTGTACCATATCTTGTTGTTGATAGCGAAATCAAGTTTGAAAGTTAGGGTTCATTGAAAAGAACTATGTATTGTCAATTATACTGCATTGTATTCTTAATTACTTATGATATCCCTCTTTTAAACCCTAAGAACCAAAATTACTTCTACTTTTTCTACCTTTTATAAATTTTTACTAGATCAAGTGACAGTGGGAGGAAGATGATGATGTTGGTGCATATTCTTAAGGTTCTAAATATAGAAAAATATGTAATTTGGATATTATATTTAATTCCCTCCCTTTTAGAATACGCACCAACATCATCATCTTCCTCCCACTATCACTTGATCTAGTAAAAATTTATAAAAGGTAGAAAAAGTAGAAGTAATTTTGGTTCTTAGGGTTTAAAAGAGGGATATCATAAGTAATTAAGAATACAATGCAGTATTATATTTAATTCCCTCCCTTTTAGATATCTAATCATGTTTGACCTAATTATAACAAATAGAAACTAAGTGCATGTATTGCTTGTATATGTGAGGTTTATTCGGTATACTTTTGAAACCTTTTGGCATTATATTTCTACTTATTTGAATTTAGCATATATATATAAATGCTTTTACATGTTTTTTATAAATTTGAACCTTTTAAATAAGTAATTTGTAATAACTCCTCTAGTATCATTTGAAAATTGATTAAATCAACCTAATTAAGCAAAATGATCATGCTTTGAGTATTTGTGGAATGATTTTGATTGATCCCCATTAGGTGTGGTTTCTTACATTTTGTAACTTAATAAGTTTCTAATAAAAATTGTTTTGAGTGATAAAAATTTATTAGGAGGCGTAATATGGACTTTACCATGTTTTAGGTTAATGTTGAGGAATTGGATCAAATGGATGAATTGAATGTTGTATACCTGCAACTAATGAATGAATTGCATGGTGTTGGAAGTTAAGATTTATAGGTGTTATGAATAAAATTATGTGACTTTTATTCATCATATTAATGTTAATGAGAAAGAAACTATTAATCATAATGATGAGTATGTAAAGGACTAAGCAATTACACACAAACATCAAAATCCACACTTAGGATGAAATATGAGAGGTAACACTCTAAATATGGATAAAGTCATGTAAATAAGAACAAAAATATCTAATTAGAAATTACTACTAAATTTTATGGAAAGATCCTAAACCACTATAATGATGTATTTTAGGGTTAAGTTGAAGACCTCACATGAACACATGCCCTTATTTATAAATTATATAATGAAGAGTAAAAAAGAAATAATTATTGAGATGTAAGTAGAAGTAACCATAACATCAAATACTTCTTGAAATATACATGTCTAATAAATAAAGGGTTCTATTTTTTGTTCATAACTTTAACATGATGAATAAGAGTTGCATAATTTTATTCACAACACCTAGAAATCTTAACTTCCAACACCATGCAATTCATTCATCATTTGCAGGCATACAACATTCAGTTCATCTTATTTGATCCAATTCCTCAACATCAATCTAAAACATGGTAAAGTCCATACTAATCCTCCTAATAAATTTTTCACACTCAAAATAGTTTTTTAAAGAAATTTATTGAGTAACAAAATGTAAGAAACACAGTTGATGGGAATCAAACAAAATCATTCCACAAATACTCAAAGTATGATCATTTTGCTTAATTAGGTCAATTTAAGAAATTTTAATATGTAACTAGATGAATTCGTATAAATTACTTATTTAAGGATTCAATTTTACAAAAAAACACATAAAAGCATTTTTGTAGACATATAATGCCAAAAGGTTTCCCAAATGTGTACCCATAAACCCCACATGTACAAGCAATACATGCACTTAGTTTCTATTTGTTATAATTAGGTCAAACATGATTAGATATCTAAAAGGGAGGGAATTAAATATATTAGCTCTACATAAATAAAAAAATTTCTACATCCACATATTTTTTATAGTAGTAACTTCAACAATATGCACCAACATCATCGTCTTCATTCCATTGTTACTTGATCTAGTCAAAATTCATAAAAGGTAGACAAAATAGAAGTAACTTTGGTTATTAGGGTTTAAAAGAGGGATATAGAAGTAATTAAGAATATCATGTAGTATAATTAATAATACATATTTCTTTCCAATGAAACCTAACTTTCTAACTTGATTCACCATCAACAACAAGATAGGGTACAAGATGGAACCCTACCTTATCATATTCAAACATTAGCTTCTCTACTCCTCTCAATCTCTAGCTATGATGGGTTCCACATGGGTTTGAAATATTTAGGAACATATTTGGTTCTTCTAAGTCTTTATGGGTTCTTTATAGATTTATTAAAAGGTCCCTATACCTCCATTTTATTTTCCCTACAATAGTCACCAACTAGTTTTTCATCTAGAAAGTTTGTTGATCTGGTGTTTCAGGCCAACCAAACCAATATGGTTGGGTGATTTTTATTGGGAAAATATTACCCAAAAAAGTGCTACCATTGATGATATTAATAATTATGTAAAGAACTAAGTAGTTATAAACAAACATTAAAAAAATCCACACTTAGGATGAAATATGATAGGTAACACTCTAAATATGGATAAGGTCATCTAAATAAAAAAAATCTACTTAGAAATTACTACTAAATATTATGGCAAGATCCTAAACCACTATAATGATGTATTTTAGGGTTAAGTTGAACACCTCGCATGAATACATGCCCTTTCTTATAAACCATATAATGAAGAGTAAAGAAGAAAATTAATTATTGAGGTGTAAGTAGAAGTAACCATAGCCTCATATACTTTTTGAAATATACATTTCTAAAAAAAATAAAGGGTTCAATTTTTTTTATTACCAAAATTCCACGGGAGGTGAAATGTATTCGAATATAGGGACAAAATAGTCAGTCAAAATGAAAAGGGAGGATTGAATTGAAAATGAGTAATGACTAAGTGTTATTGAAATGATCTTAGATAAGTATTTCATTTGATCATACAAATATAACGAATATAATCTAACTTGAAGGAAATAATAGTAACTACTTAATTGGGAAGTAACATTGTGTATTAAATGAAGTGAGAAACATATAAGGAAGTGAATGGAATAATGAGTTAAATATGAAGTATGAGATTTTAATGGCATCTATATTAATAAATGAATTTAAATCCATATTTAGGGTAAATGACTAAGGATAATAAATGTATTTGGGAACATGGAGCATTGATGATGATTAATATGACCTGATTTGAGAAAATAAACGAAACCTATGTGTAACTATTTAAAGATCCATGTTTTGACTTATATGGCGTATACTAATCATGTCACATTTCTTGTTGAACCATATAAAGGATACATGTTCTTCTCATTGCATGAGTATACACATGCATAATAAGTCGCCACTTCTTATCTTCTTATAATGGGTACGAAAACCAAGTATAAAGGGAAATAATACGTTCAACTATTTAGTTGCCTAGAATACTGTAAGTTCTTCTTGATGTCCACAATGAGTAAATATATGATTTCCTTATAGTATTAAGAGAATTATGAGAAGGATTCTAGAGTGTGGTTCTAAAACTTGAAACTTACACCACCAAGATTTAGGGATGCATTAATGGACTTACTATAAATCCTTTGTTGGTGAAGTATGTGTCAATAACAAATATAGTTTGAAAATTTCTTTAATGTGAAATGTGACATGATCTTAAAATTGTGGACGTTCCAAGATGAAAGAATTTTTTATTTTGAACCATTCTCGTGCACCCTATATGAGTACCCATTTTTGGAGAGACTAAGTTTCCTACCTTAACATCTTTGGGAAACCATATAGTAGACAAAGTATTTTGTAGCTATCTATATTGGTTGAACAAAACCTAAGATAAAGATAGTGAGACATTGGTACAAGAATTAGGCGTGGAGATTTATATTTAGTCAAGTACAAGAAAATTAGTTTAAGGATAAATAAATAAAACATGTTAAGGCAATTAGAGAATATCATGACTGCATGTTATATCACATTTAGTGGCAATTGATGATGCTATTGTGGCTGAGTATATTTCATATATGTAAACATTGGTTACTGTGTTGTTAAAAGAAAAATCACTATCTTTATTTTATATCCTTAGCATGAAATTTGATTGCTAATTTTGATTTCAAGTAAGTCCTTATATTTTTGTGTGGTATATCAATTATCTAGTTTTGTTATGTTGAAGTCATATTGTTGTGAAATAGTCTGATTTAGTAGCCATGTCATTTTTTTGTCCTCAACTTTGGGTTGTACCTAGTATGATTCACTTTGAATGGTAGTGGTTCACACACACAATAGAGATGTTATTAAAAGTGATATAGTGAGAGTAGGAGTTTTCATTATTACATCATTTTTTAACACTTCTTAGTTGGACTATATTGTGAGGTGTTATGTAGTTAATTATTAATATTTGAGATACTATAGAGAATAAAAATATGGATGTGAATTGATGCACATGATATATTTTCCAGAGAATTATTCTACTCTTATAATGTGATTATGATTCATATTAAAACTATATTATTACACTTGTAAATAAACCATTCGGGTTCATTTAAATTTTATATGTCTAATTATTTATTGATACATGTTATCCTAAATGAGTATGTCCATAAGAAAATGATTCCAAGGATATGCTCATTACCACATTGTACAGTGCTCATAAATGAGATATTTTGGTGAGATGTGAGTTTATGGTGTTTTCTTCACATATCATGTACTTGAGATGATGGCATGCTGACAGAGGTTGACTACCCAACCTTAGAATATTTTGACAACCTATTATGGATTCAAATCATTGTATCTCTCTTAGTATAGTTACTAAATAGTAAGATAAAGGAAGTGAGTCATTGACAATGGAATCATACATGATGACTTTTACTTGGTAGGTATGGGCCAAGTAGTTTCAACAAGAATAAATCAAAGAGGATAAAATGAGTGGGGATCCAAATGAATATTTATAACTATTTATTGATAGTTGATGGTCATGGTGTGATTAAATATGTTTCACATATGAACAAATTAGTTATGTACAAATTAGTCATTGTGCATTGTTGTCTTACTTTAATCTTCTTAGGATGAAACTTATTGGTGGTTACAAGTCAAAGTGTCTATATATATGTTGTAGTGGATCTATAATTTACTCACAGTGAATCAATTTTTAGTGATTGTGACTTTCTTTTGTGACCATCTCTTTTTTGGTCCGCAAATTCATGATTATAGGATATGTTCCTAGTCTGGATGACAAAGAGTCAATAGAATGGTAACAATGTTAGAAATGAAAGAATAAGATGTCTTTTGGTAAATACTATTAACAATGAAAGTATAGGACACCTATAAACGAGTCATGATAATAAAAGTATAACATATTTTGGGTACTTGGATTGTGACCTTAAATTAAGAAAATTACCTTTTAGTCCTAGACTATGACCTTATACTAGACCGTTAAAATTAGTGTGCCTACTATTTTTGGCAATTGATATGACCATCAACTAAAATGATTCATCTTTTGGGTCCTATGTATGACCTTAAAGTAAACTAGTGAGCTTCTCAAGGGCTCAATCCATCTTTGATCTTGTGTTATTGCATTTAGTTGTACCATCCAAGTTATCTTATTGGATCCTAGACCATGACCTTAAGATAAATCAATCCATTCCTTTGAGTTTTAAATTCTTGAGGAAAGATATCTTTCTATTCTAACAAGCCTTGGACTTCATCAAATAGGTGCCTTTTCCTCTTTTTTCATATTTAACCTACTTCATGGACCTCATAGACCAGGAAAATCTTCCTTCATATATTCAAAAAAATCACCATGTTCTCACTTTGCTTCATGTCATAGAGAAGGAACCTAGCCAGTTATCTTCTCTCTACTTCTTTGAATTTTCATCTCCATTACATCACTCATTTCAAGCCTTTCCATGGTAGGCAATTTGACAAATGAGATTGACTTTTGTTGCAATAACAACTTTTCATCTCTTCTCAGGTTTGAAAATCATTGTAATTTCATGATGATCATGTCTTAACTTTCGTTATCTATGGGTATGGAAGCAAATATTGATCTCTCTTCCTAATTCCCTTGAAAATCTTTTTTATTCCTTGGTCATATGCAATCCAAACAACTTTCAGATGGTGAGTCTATTTAGTCATCTTCCTAGCCAAAAATGAAAATCTACACGAGAAAACCCATGAATAGAAATGAATGTCAGTGTCGAATCACACTATTAGTTCTTAACTATGCTTTAGACCTCATATTTGAGAGGGGAGAACTATTGACACCCCATTTTTTGTCTCGATGCATGATTAAAGGTTTAGATTGACTCACTCTTTGAGAAAGAATTCTCTCACATTTACTGTCTTTTTCTCTCCACAAAAACCCTTCATGCACTCATATAATATTATCCAATTCACTCAAAACCTAGTTGAAGTAAAGAAAATTAATCCAATGTCTAATTAGGATAAATATTATAAATTAGACACATGCTTATAGTCTAATTGAGGCATGAACTAAATGGAAAAGAGATATGGATCAAGTAGAACCCAATGGAGAAGTTCAAAATGCCCTTGCCTAAATTCCAGACTCTAGCTAATTGTAGACACCCAAATTATCCATTGAAGTCTTTTCAAAAATTTGATAATAACAATACATTTTATCTTTATATACTCCTATGTTGATCTCCATTAGATTAAATAAAAATTCTTGCACCATTTCACCTAATTTTCCTTGGATTCTCTTAGTTTATCTTTGGATGACACAATATGCATTGTATCAATTTTTGAGAGGTCAACCAACTAGAACTTTAGTTTATATTAGTTTGATTGATACCATATTAAACACTATGTAAATCAATACAGGAGGCTCCTGAGATGTTTTCTTATTGATAGGAAACACACTCCTCTCCTATATATAGGAAATGAGGCAAATACAAGGGAAGCAAACTTAACCCTAATGGGCCAAGATTATTAGGCCCATATAATATAAAAACTAAATAAGAATAATTCTAACACTCTCCCTCAACCTAGAGTATGGGTGAAACACATATCCATATTGGACTAACAACACTCAATTATACGACAAATAAAAATGTCACTCCCCATAAAGAATTTTCATTCCCCTTAAACATAAGTCTCTGAAATCAATTTGATGACTCCACCTTCAAAGTTGTGTTCAACAAACTGGAATACTCAACCTTTAGAGAAGGTATTTTGAAATGCATCTAGAATTAAGAACGTATGATAAATGGAACCCAAAATCCATAACAAAAACTCGCTTGAGAAGTGTAGACAACTAGAATTAGTGCAAAATACCACATAAATGCATAATGTGGCATGAACACGAAATGAACGAGGTGCTAATGGATGCCATACTGGTTCTATAAATATGGCATATGAACCTTGAGGGCTTAATAGGAATGAAGAACACCATCAATGAGAAACCCAAGTAGATCAACAAAAGGGCCATGTTAATGGATGCAACTCAAAGAATACATAACTAAAGTAGCTCGATGAAGATAAATATCTAAATAAATACTTGTAGATAAGAATTTATAGGCTAGAATTGACGAGCTTATAAGAAATATAATATGAAGAAGAAACCATCTGTCTTATGAGAATACAACAAGAATGATCAATTGAAACAACATTAACACCAAAGGAAACAAGAGGCTGGAATATGCACAACAAGCTCTATCCAGACATACATAATGCGATTTGAACGCAAAAATCTTGATGTCAATTTTGCACTTGAGATCCTTCAATGCATGAAAGTGATAGCTAACAGGAATAAAGAAGAACAAATAACCAACCTATGTGCATGTCGTGGCACAAAAAGGAAGAAGCACAATGTCATTGGGAAAGAGATATACCAATGTTGCACTAAAGCATAATTCCTAATATAAAAGAAGCACCACAAAGACATCAAAAAGATGGATGTACTAGAAGAATAAGAAGCTCCATAGAGATTAGGACATCCTGAATTGATACATATAATATCTCATACTCTTTCTCCTTACACTCTCTCTCCTCTATTTCTCCCATGCACACTAGTTACAAAATGATTGAGTAGTTGGCATGGAAAAGAGACAATATCCCCCTACATGTTGAAACTGATACACACATGAGAGTGTGGTGGGGGATACAATTTTAAAAACAAAGGAAGAAATAAAAATTAACATGGTGTCCCTTTTTTTTAGTGCTTTATAAACTTCCACAAAGTCTTTTATTTGTCTACAAATCCTAGACATACACTGGTTCACCTTTTCTTTTAACTTCCATCCAAAATTTTTAATTTTTTTACTAATTCACTTCTCCTTTGTCAAAATTGATACTCAACAGATCAGTCATTGTTTTTTTACATATGCTGATTCTTTTTACATCTGCCACTTTGTTTGTTTATATATCTATAAAATTGACAATAGTAGAGATAACTTGTGGACCTTGGCTTTACACTTGAGAAAGAATGATTTGCTTATTTTCTTAAAATAAAACACAAAATGAGGATGCATTGGGATGTAATAAAAAGAAAGAGTATTGGAGAGGATCTTGGTCAGTGTTGATTGTATAAAATAAAAAGAAAAGATTGTTGGTAGGAGAATTTAAAAAAGAAAACAATAATAGATGATAGTTCAAATAAGAAATAAGAAAAGGAAGTGTTGCCTAGAACCAATGACGTGAGAGAAGTAAAAAAAGAAACTTTGATAAATAAATAATGATGACATGGAGCAAAGCTGACAAAAAAATTAACTAACATTCTTATTGAAGAAGGAAAGGAGACAATGAAACCTTGGACTAAAAGGAAGATTTTCCTAACACTTAGGCTGTGGGAGATGTGTTTAATGCACACCAAGGTGAGGAGGATAACAAGAAGTGACGACTAGATAAATAAGACTCTAGGAGGTAGATAAATACTGATGATAGTCGGGATGGAGAGTGTTGTTATATGGATTAAAATATTGGATTTTTATGAAAGAAGAAGAGAGGAGACGACCATGGAGGCTGGATTGATGATGCCTGGTGAGTGTTGATTTCCAAAGGCAAGCGAGTTTTAAATAATTAATTTTCTCAACTCGTAAATCACCCGCAAGTATACGAGATCAATTTTAGTCAAGGTTGAACCACATGGAGCTAGGCTATCTAGGCGCAAAACTAAAAATGTTCAACAATCTAAGTCGATTTCAAATAAAAAAGGTTGGTTTGAATCAATTTAATTCTGAAAATAAATAAAAGAAATGAAAAATACTAGTCACTTGGAGAAATATTGAAATCAAATTATAAGGATCTTGGATATGGGATTTAACTTCCACATCATAACTCAACAAGAACAACTAATTCCAACGACATAATTTATATCCTAAGGTAGGTTGATTACATCTAATACATCTCCTAATGATATAAGATGATTCTACCCTCGTATAGAATTCCCATGCATATATCTAGATTTGGACTACAATCTAAACCTTTATCCCAATCCAAGATGCTTCCCATGCTCAAGGATACACTATCAAAACGATTATTCCTTACCTCCTAATATATCTTCCCAGAAATAATAAGAGGCATAAAACATGTAAACATGATGGCCAGCCATGCATAGAAAGAAATAACACCATAATTCGTTTTGAAGTAGAAGATTAACTAGTATTAGATATGAAATTTGAGTCACATTTAGTTATGACATGGGAGTTACTCTCCCACATCTAAGAAATGGAGTTTACTCACTCATGATGAGAGATGCTAGCACAAATGATAAATCATTAAAATAAATATGAGGAAAGAGAGAGGAATAACAAATAGATCTGTGGGAGTGAAGAATAGATGAAGATCTCCATCCAAGAGATGGATATCTGTCTCTGAAACTGCTCCTCACTTTGGCAACCTTCTCTTTTTGACTTTGGGAAGGAAAGTACAAGAGAAATGGGGCTAGGAAGATTCTCTCCCGATAAACCCTAGCTTTCTCTCCTAGGTTGCCTCTCTAGATCTCTAACCTCATCCCCAGTCTCTAACTGTTCCAAATGATGCGTGGTCCGTTTCCCAAGGAGTGGTGGTTCTTTAATATTTTCGAATAAGTGTATAAAAATAAGAAATATGCAGAAAACACATCTATTACGGTGTGTGAGAAGAGTAACACGCCGTCTAAGTCTCGATTTCCCTTATAACAACAACGTTCACAAATGAGATGACATGTGGAATGGTTCAAACAGTGTAAGAGGATTTCTCTATTTTTTTCTGGGCTTTCTGAGACACGTCATATAGGGAAGTCAACATGGTGTAAGGGCGCTTGTTATGTAGTATTCTGCCTGAGAGTCACACGAAGTGTAAGTTTGTTACTAGGCGTAATGCCAGTATTCTGCTACCAGAAATTAGGATACTTTAGGAAATACCAAATCAGTGAGAAATTGGACATTTTTCCTTCTTTTAGAGTGGAATGTGAAGTACCTATAATTCAAACCATAACATGCGTAAGATCAACAATAAACAAACATCTTAGCATAAAGTGGAGTAGAAATGTGGCTAAATTGAGTGAAGCATGCAACTAAACTGGCATGAAAATGTGATATGATTTGTGCACATCAGTGAGCGACCGAGCCAAGAAGAGATGGTGGTCACCTGTAGGCAGTTGCTCTTTCTTTGTCTCCCTAGGTTAGGATTTATGATCTGATACCATGTGAAAAATAAGATGGGAGGCTACTAAGATATTTTCTTATTGATAGACAACACACTCCTCTCTTATATATATAAAAGGAGGCAAATTACAAGAGAAGTGAACCTAAACCTAATGAGTCAAGAATATTAGACCCATATAATATAATAAACTAGATAAAAATAATTCTAACAAATACAACTAGAGCCTGAAGAATACTCACTTCACATGACTTCTCAAGGGTCAAACAGATAAGTCCAATGATACTATTCTAATGGACATCACATAAATGCAAGGGTAATAGTTTTTGATCTTCAGAAAACTTTCATACTAAGAGGACTTTATTATTCACTACAGCAAAAATGACCATTAGTGGTATTTATTCTAGTGGCTTTTATAAAAAAAGGCCACTATTTATTTAATTTACAGACATTTTTATATAAAATTCCTCTAACCCCCTATTATTTAGTTTCTCAAAAACAATTATTTTAAAGGCATTTATATATATGTTTTGTGGCAATTAAAAAATGTCTACTGGTAGCGGGCAGTCTGCTTGCGCTGCAATTGGTTTTGCACTAAATTAAGTTGGTATTACCTCCCACCCACCCACCCCGCCATCTCAGTCCCTGATTCCACACACGGACGACCGGAGGAGACCCTGATTCTGTGCCCACTTGGGATGATCGACCCTAAACGTTCTGGTGTTGGTGACTGTGCAGACTGACGATTATGTAGAGGAAGGTGTGTGGCTTGGAGAGGAGCGCCAACAGCAGTGCTAGGGCATGATACCCTCCCCCTCAGTTCTCTGGCAAGTGCTTCCATCTCCGACGGTGATTTCCTTCTCCAGCATCAACTCTCTTCCCCGACACCGCTCTGGGTGTGGCTGACAGCCTTCATTTCCATATCCTCCTCTCTGGGCGCCAACTGCTGCCGTGGGCGCCAACTGTTGCTGTCAGCGTAAGCAACAAGGTCGAGTTCTCCACCAACCTAGCGGCGGCGACGGCTCTTCATAGTAGGCTAGCAGCATCGGAGATGGAACATGTCAACTTAGGTATTTCTCCAGAATTTTGTGTATGCCAAAAAAACCATCCTCCAAAATTTTGTGTATGTCATGCTTCCCTGATGGTTCACTCTCTTTTCGCCCAATATTCACTCCCCAATCCCTCCCAATTGGTTGCACCCTCAGACCCCTTATGTCAGTCTCCATCATCACTTGTGTTTGTTGCTCCCTTCCACCATGATAGTGCCCCCTATCTCCGTTGCTCCCTTATGCCTCGATGGTGCCCCCATCATTTCCCTTCCGCCATCATGGTGTCCCTTCCCCTCAACACACACACTCACCTTGTTGTATCACTCCCTTCCAATCACTACCCACATGGTGCGGCCCACACGTAGAACAACTGATCTGATTTCTTTTCATCCTATATTCCTTCCCCACTCCCATAATCTCACCCCCTATTAGCATAGAAATGCAAACTATCAGAGTGGTGGTTTTGGAAATCCCTACCAGGAAATAGAAAATGTATCAAATGTTTTATAGATAAAGCATATTATTTGTTATTAGGAATGAATTTTTTCTACTATAAATCAAACTGCCATAGATTCAATTATGGGTCGATGCTTATGCTTACAGCAGTCCGAATTACCAGGTAGTCTATCAAACTTACAGTTCCTTATTGCTAGCATATTCAAGTCCTGAAGATCAAATCGCTTGTGTGGATTTAATTTACTGATATTTCGAATGGTAACATGTGCTACTAAAGATTTTCATAAGAAACAGTCAATGTGTTTTACTTTGACAACACGAAATCCAATTTCCCTTTTGCATAGGTGCATTATACCTCTATTTTCATCCTGAAAGTCATCAGTTTCTGTTATTGTATGAGAGCCCATTCCTAAACATACACCATCCTGTTTGTACTAACCTCTCTCACAAATTTGTATACACATATGAGAATCGGTCAAACATACCACTTTCAATTGTTTTGATGAAATGGTTGCAGGTCCTAAACAAATTGCTTTCATGAGTTGATTTGTTTCTCAAATACACATTATTGTTACACTACAGGCACGTTTGCTTTGTCGGATTCAGATGGATTTACGGGAATGCAGTATTTAGATTATCCCAGTAGCTGGAATTTCTGATTCAAGGAGTCCCTGTAATACCAAACTTTGTGTTTGGTTTATCTGTACAACTGTAAGGTAGGCCAACAGTTGGTTCTCTTTTATGTACTACACAACAGTGCCACAACGTGAGGCGTGAGCTGGATATCGACGCCCAGCTGATTTGAGAAGGAGAAGCCCGTCCAACATTTATTGCTTGCCAGAAAAAGTAGGATTCTTTTTATTTTCCCCCTCCTTTAAACCAAACATATTATATGTGTTGCTGGAGCATGAAATGAAATACAATACAACCACATCCTGAGAAACAAATGTCCCCTACATGGATACTAATTATGGAAAACAATTGCAAGATTGTTGTTTGTTCGTTTTCATCGTATCAAATGTAGATTTATTAATTAAGGATTGGTAATTAGATAACTATGATGTCTAAAGGTGTCAATCTTATTCCCTAAAGGATTTCTAGAAAAGATGTCGTGGAGAGGCGGAAGGGCAGGTCGAGGTCGGGGGAGGGGGCGAACCCTAGGGGCGGCGCCAACTCGGGGGTGAGAAATCCTTCACCAGAACCTTCATCGGTTCCTCCTGAGAGCTTATGTGAGGCTGAAGGAGAGAGGAGGTCTTTGTTGCCTCAAACTAGTGGAAACCCTGAGGCTTCATCTGCCTCAACTAAATCCACAACCCCATCCTCTTCCACGACTCGGTTGCTAGAGAAAACTCGAGACTCTTCGGCAAGCTGTGAAGTGATTGATTGCCTGTGTACTAGTCGATCAGGTGAGCCTTACAAAGAAATCCCCACAGCCAGTTATATCGAGCCGAAGATCATTGATGGTGTCAGTTGCTGCTCCATCTCGAGTGTGGATGAACCTCTACCTTCAATGCAGGAGTTCGTCTCGATTAGATTCACCGAAAGAAAACCCTTCTGAAGTCACCTTCATGGCTGGATCCACCGTTAGTGGAGACCCATCAGTGCCTTTGACGTCGTTGCAGAGGAAATAAAGGGTTTCGTTGTGAAGCTGCAGACGGCCAAGGAAAGGGCGAGGATCCTCAGAGAGGCGACATGGATGATGGATGGGTCTCTCGTCATTGTCCAGACATGGGAGCCGAGCCTTCCTCTTCAGCCTCTCTCTTTCCCTAAACTTCTGTGTGGATCACTCTCGAGAATCCGAGACTACACTGGACATCGAGAAGGCTAAGTGTAATTTCTAGCATCGTTGGCAAACCCATGGATATTGAAGACTCGTGTCTTTCTGTCCATTGCCTAAGTGACGCTACCGTTTGTGTGGAAATAGAAGCCAGCTCTGCTTTCCCGCAGACTGTCAAGGTTTTCGTCGATGGTACCCCCAGAAACCTGAAGGTTAACTATGTGGTGAAGCCTTAGATCTGCTCTGGTTGCTCTCAGTTTGGCCATCGTCTACCCTCATGCCCCATGGCTACAGGGTGCAGAAAACTGCCTAACCAACTGCAATTGCGAGTTGGGAAGGATACAAGGCGGCAAGGTGCTCGACGATCTGCCGAGGCTGACATCCCCATTAGGGAGGAAGATACTCGGGTCAACCAAGCATCTGAGCAAAGGGTGGATGAAGTTCGCGTGCAGCCGAAACTAGACATGAGAGGGAGCTCTCCAACACTGAGTGTGGGTGCCTTGAACTTGAATTGAGAACTTGCCTTTTCCAGATCGTTGGCCACCCCGTCCTGCTTGAAGCAACTTGCAAATGATACTGGGATTGCCTTGGAGTATCATCAAAGATTCTCGTGGAACTCTGATGAAGGATCCTCGTTTAGTTCCTATGATCTATATGAATATGCGATTGAGGACTTCAGTGTGAATAAAGAACCAAGGCCTAAAAAGAAGAATAAGAAACATAGGAGGAATAAATCTGAGGAGTTCCCCATGATAGACTTCTTTGAGTCTATCTAGACTCCCTATTTTGTTCTGTCCCATGGATGTCTTTGTGCAGGTACCTGAACAGGTATAACGCTTTTGGCTGATGTGAGCTTCTTTCTTGGGTTGTCAGTTTCTGCTAGTGCCTAGTTGGACTCTTTCCGTTTCAACACAGTCTTTGAGGGTGCTCAGAATATCAGTGTTCTCGGACTGATGAAGGCTGGATACTGAAGAACTTGATGCGTCTTGGAAGGGACTCCTATTGTCCATTTTTTGTTGACTATTTAGTTATCTTTCTCGTATGGTGGTGATTTTGGAAGTGGCAGTCAGATCACCCCAGGAAGTCTTGTAGGGTGTGGCAGGCCTTGCAACTCTCATTAGCTTTTATAGTGATTCTCTCAGCTATCAGATATCTCTTACAACACGGTGAAGAGATATCAGTAGAATGGTCCTTAGTGGAGTTGCAAGAAGAATCACACGGATATATTTATGTGTGTGGTTAACACATCTGTGTGACCTCCTTGCCCTTTGTTAACTCTGTCCTGCCTATTAGGTCTTTATGCTTGCTCATAGTTTTCTAGATAACTGAGGCTTATTCTGGGGTTTTTTTAGATCTGATGTACTCTTCCTATGTGGAGACACATAGATCTAGTTTATTCGAGGCACTATTGTACCTAAAGTTTTGGTTTTATAGTAACATAATTTTTTGCCGACCAAAAAAATTAGATAACTATGATCTATATTTGAAGTTTGTGGTCGTAATTCATGCCTAAGCATGCTTTTTAACCAGAGCGACTTACTTACCCAGCACCCACGTTATGCTAATTTATGTATGGAAGGTGTCATGATGATTTATCTTTTTATACATATGTTTCTTCGTTGATATATAAGTTAAATTATTTCTTAGATATATTTTCTTTGGCATCTATTTTAGTTTCTATTTTTATCAATGTCTCCTGTAATTTGCTTGCAAAGCATGTTTCTTATAGAAATACTTGTCTTTCCGTTGTAGTGCGAAGCCATTGGTTCAAGACGATGTTATGGTCTGGAAATAGACTTGCATATTAGCTTCACCGTAAGTACCACTATGTGTATAATCAAGGTGAATTCCTTCAAACAATATTGTGCCAGATTTCATTTTATGTCCAGAATAGGTTTCTAGATAGATGGACATAAGCTTAACTTGTGGGTTATAGTGATCAAAATCCTATGATCAGTGGTCGACCTAGATGTGGCTTTCCATTGGCTGGAGCACCATCTATGTGAGGATCACTTGGTGGTGCAGCTAAAATGAAGTTAATTAGTGTTATTAGTATTTATGCTTTGGTCAACATAAGGAATTTATCTAGGAACATTGGTTAGAATTCGAACTCAGAGTGATTACAAGGTATTCATAGTGAAGCGTTGAAATAAGAATGTCATTCATCTTATTTCACTTGACTAGAACCAATGGAATCAGTGCATAGTCTATCCATAAATTCTTAACATGAAATGGATTCAGTTTTATAGCAGTTTGAAATTGGAAGCATCTACATTTGTTTTTTTGTTGCAATTGTTTCTTCCTTTTTGGTCCATTACAATAATGCATTCCATTTTGCCATATAAAAATGCCACACTTAATCTTTCTTCCAGAACTTTTTATGTGAGCTGTAGTTTTATCCATCTATGCACTGAATCTATTTGCTTGATTCTGTATTAAAAAATTAACATATCTTCTTCAAGTTTGAAGGAAACATCCTACATTTCTCCAAGAGAGGTACTAATATTGCTGATATACTTCCAGGGACACCTTACAACCACAAAATTGCTAACCATTACAAGTGCAGGGTCATCACTTCATGGGTTCATGATTGGTCCAACGTGGCTACATCTTTCCAATTCCGTTTGGGCTTGCTGAGATGAGAAACAAGGACCTTGTTCCCAACAGCTTCACTCTCAATATACCATGTCTTGGGTATACTTGTCGACCTGCAAAATTAGGTAAGCCCAATAAATTTTTGATGTCAGATGGAAGGAGGATGACTCAAGTGATGTGTTATTGTTTTAAAATGCATTTATAGACACATACATGTTGTTTACTTCAAACACTACCACATTGATGATTTGATGTAATATTTAGTTATTTGTTTCATGTTTCAAGATGACTCCTATGGAAAATGATGTGAAAAGTATAAGAAGAAAATGACATAAAGCCTGGAATTCAAAAAAATTTGCATAGGAATAAGATTAGATAACAAAGGAAAACCTCATACATTATGTCTTCTTTGTGGCCTTTTTGGATCCCCCTTAGTACTGCCAGGATTTCCCCCTCCAACGATTTTTTGCCAAGATGCTTGAGAACTCCTTATAACCACCTACTTCTACAATCTCTAGTAGCATAAGTAGTGCTTTGCATTTCTTGGTTCATTTTAACTGCAGTGTCATCATTGATAACATACTAGCCTAGAATTGGTAGTTTCCAACTTGTTGTATCTCTTTTCTTCGTCCGCCATGTCCCAAACATTTTTTGAACACTCACTTGATGATTCAGTTTGTGCTCTATATTTTGATTTATAAGTCTTGTGTCTTGGTAGTCTGGTTCTTCAGGACCTGAATGTTCCTTGCCTTCCAAAACAATCAACATGTCATTGCATATACGATGCACCATTTCTCATTTCCTTGTGTAGTGTTCAAGTTGTTTGCAATCCATCTTTTTGTATCATTCTCACTGAAGCAATGTACCTCACCGATGGTTGTAGATCCCACCATAATTCTCAGTTCGCATGACAATCTTGCATGGTGTAGTGACTTGATTCCTTGTGGCCATTGCATCTCAGACACCTCCCATCTGTCATCATATGTCTAATAATGCGTAGCTTGTTCATTCATCAATCTCTCAGATTGCAAATACCTGGGAAGCATCTTGATCTTTTGTGGCAAGTTAAGCTGCCAAATTCTTTCCCTATTTCCATATTTAGTGACATCTCTTCTCTCCAGTGGGCACTGATATGCTAACTTGATTGTAAATTTTCCAGAGATGTTGGGCTTCCAGTTCAATCCATCATGACTGAAAAACATGTTAATCTTTATAGTTAGTGGGAATTCATAACAATGATACAAATATTGCCTATTGCTAACCTAAAGATTGTCCTCAAGAATTGAAACTATCATCCTTTTATTCAGCTCTATCCCTATCTTCTGATGTTTCCATCCGTGATTGCTTCCTAGGAAGAGGATCGTGCCTCTAGGAAGCCTAATGAAGGCCATTATATTGTTCAATAGAGGAAAATAAATCCATGATGTGAGTTATGGTATGCTTTTATTCAGGTTCATTTTGTATCTTGGTTTTGTTATCAGTTTGAAATCCCTAACCAAAAGTTCATGTAGTAAGTAGATTACTTTATTGATCTTATTATATACAACATTATATTATATCTCAAAAATTAACCAACCTAGGGAGCTAAATACTAGAAGACAAGCTTACAACTCAACAATATGATTTGCATCACTGGGCGAAGCAAAGAAGGTGATATATGTTGGTTGTTGTGAACATATAATGAGAAAATTTCTAGTTACTCATGAGCATCATTTTCTTTTTCTATATGTGCAGGTGCTTGTACCTACTAAGCAAGATCTGATTGGTCATCTTAACTCTGTGATCTTTCTTGTGAAATGGGTTGTTATACCTTGGGTCATGAGTTTTCAAACCTTTTTTTGAGGTAGGTTTTTTCTCTTTCATTAATAGCCTATGATGTAATTAATTTCTTAATATGAAACTTCCTGTTGAGGCTCTTTGTCTTACATACGAAAAGTAGTAACTGGATGGTCGTCTCAACTTTCTCGTCCACACTCACAACAATAGAGACATTCTACTATCCTAAATAAAGCCTGCTAGTATTACATATTTTGTTTTTTTCTTATTCTACTACTCTAGACTGTGTAATTGCGGTCCCGATCCCTTGTTTGTTATCATATGTCTATTAATTATGTGAATTAGCTGTACAAACAAAGTTACCAGCTTGATTGCACTCACAAATGACAAATGTTGTGCATGCATTTATTACTACACTCATTGATGACAAATGTTGTTTCTGGATGCTGCATCCTTTAAATTAAGATGATGTCTGGATTCTGCTATGGTCTTGGTGGTTTCTTTCAAATCCTAGTATCATATAATGATTTCCCAGGTCTAGAACAACTACTCTCTTTGATAATGGTATTGTTCATACATGTTTTTATTTTTGAAATGTGGTTTGTTTGGGCGTATGCTTATCCAAGCATTAAGTTCCAGGTGATATGTTTGTAGGATGATAATGGATATATCTTCCATCCAATATGATAGCCAATTGTGACTACAAAAAATTGCAAAAGTGTCTTTTTTTTACTATTTTATCTCCAGGACTAATCTTTTTCAGTTTGTCCAATTACAGGTCACCGGAATTGCACCGACTGCAAGTATGGTTGAAGACAAGTTCCTTCAATCAGAACCCATGCAAGCTGCTATCTATATTGTTTCCACAATGGGCTTGAATCTGTTGTTCATGCTAGTCTTCAGGTACTACTACTTATTAAGATTACTCATTTTATTGCATACATGCTAAATCCAGACAATAAACACCAACTTTCCCTATTACTCATTTTATTGCATACATCCTAAAGTTCAGGTGCACCTAACCTGAGTTTGAATCATTTTCAAGTGATGCATGTTTTTAACAGCTGAAACAACGCATGATCTTCCAGAAAATTTATATTAGTTCTAATTCTATCATGGTTATTGATTACTTCAGAATACATAATACTCTGGCTATAACAATGCATCACCTATTACCCAATGGTTCTGGGAGGTGTTTTAAGGATTTTACCAGAACATAAAGCTATTTCCTGAAGGAGCTCTAAAGTCGGGATGCTGAAAAGTAGATAGTCATATTTGGGAAGAGATAGATCCAATGATGTAGAAGTTATTGTATTGAATAGAAAATTGTTATATGCAAGTATATCATTGGTGTTGTATTCAATCTAAGGGGCAAGGTAAAATATCCTCTCCATGTAATTGTCATTTGATTATAAATAAAAAATATTCATACTTTTGGAAAACCGAGTTCGGCTGCAATTGGCATTCAATTAGAAAACCTGATAATGAACTAAAAATTTAATGACTAAAAACTATGAAAATATAGTAGTACAGAACTGGTATGTCAATAGTGGCTTTTTTATACGCCATTACACTCAATAAGAGCCATTTCATACAACAACATTATACAAAATAATGATATTTATATAAAAGGCAATTGACGGATAATGGCTTTCTTATAAATGCCAAACGATGTTTTAGTGGCCTTTATTTAGCATTTATTGGAAGCCACTAAAGATAAACATTTAGTGACATTTACAACTTACGTCACTATCTTCCTAGTGGCATTGGTACTAGAGGCATTTTTTAAAGTGTCAACAAATGCCACTAAACATGTTTAGTGACGTTTATTTTTTTGTGTGGCATTTCTAAAAGGCCACTAATGGATATTTTTACTGTAGTGATTATAAAATAAAATGCCCTCTCTACTCATATCCCACAAAAAGTTTCAAACTAATAACGGCATAGGTGTGATCATATCTCATCAACCATAACTATAGCCAACAGTTAATGATCCAAGACTAGAAGGGAGTTTTGATTCATTGGTTCATGCGACTCCAAGACTGCTTTCAGTCCTAGCTGAATGACAAGGTAGCGTACATTAATCGGTTAACCTTTTTCTTCCCTATTTGTCTCTCTAGTCAGCATACTAGAGGTCGGATGGGGAGGTCTCTCACCATGTTCCCTTTTTGCGTATGCCATCCGATTCTTGTAATCAACTACCTATTTTTTTTACGATCCACTTAATCCTCTATAGGTAAAACTCAAGAAATATATCTAGTACTTTTACATTATTTCTCCATAATGATACCTTAGGATTAGGGTAAATTCCTTTCTGAGGCGATCAACTTTATTAGGGGCAACACATTGGATTTATGACCACTTCTTTTTTATTTTGATCACTACATAGTTTCTTTCACACTTCACACAAAGCCTGAATACAAGAGCATAAGAAGATTTTTAAATGCAAGACATTGACAAGACATACTTTTGTCAATGATGCCAGGTGCCTAACGCCGTTTAGAATCATAACCAAAATCTAAATCTAGGGCTTCTTATTCTGAAGGATCAACTATCCAATTTTTGGTGTGTTTTATTGGTTTTCATAATTTTAGTGCAAAGAAGATATTATGTCAACTTCAAATCCATTTCTCTATGTTTTATACTCCTTCTCCACTACCACCATTGTTCCAATTCTCCCTAAATCACTTTTTTCCAGCACAAGGGTGCTTTTGTCCATGCACCACATAATATTTGTCACAGATAGAACACGTGTAATTTAATTGGTAGAGCTATCCAAGTTAAGAATTCCTTGATACAATAAATAAGAAAAATATAGTTTTAGCTTCTAGAGGAAGTTATATTACTCACTTAGAAAGAGAAATGGAGAGGTCAAAACTTTGTAGTGGATGGGACTAAGCTGCTCTTAATTACTCGAAAAAATGAAATGAGTAAGGTTAGGGAAGCTAACAAGGGTTACTCCACAAAATAAAGCTTTCGCCAAGTCTTATAGGAAACATGCCACCTTAGCGGGTGAGGTGCTGAATGCTTAGGTCACACATAAATCCCATTTGGGTCAAATTTTGAAATGAGCCAGGTGTAGAGAAGGGAATAACACACATGCACATCTGACCTCTAGAATAGTTGAACAATTTGATTTTAATAAAGTTGTATTTATGAATCAAACCGGCCCCTCGATCCGCCAGACTAGCATTCTGCTCACTTCACCTCCCAAGATGATCATATTGGACCAAAAAATAGGTAATGAATTTGATTTTAATGTTAATATTGTATTTATGAATCAAACCGGCCACTTCGTCCGCGAGACTAGCATTCCTGTACACTTCAAGAAGAATACACCATAAGGACATTTAGCACTGAAAGGAGACAGACTTTACACCTTTTGCCGGCTCCCTCTAATCCATCTCGTAACAGAGCTTGCAATTTGGACGCCTTCTGTTGTCTTGTTCGTCTTTTTGTTTTTTGTGTGGCAACCTTGTCTTATTCCTCTTTCGAATGCAGTTCCATCTAAACTGAACCATTTTCTCTGTTCTTTACTGCCGGCCGGCTCCGGCTGTCTCCGTCTGTGACTGTACCTATAGCTATTACATTGCCACCATATGCATTATGCAAATTCTCTGCTATCTCCTTACTGTGATCATACCTGCGAGTCATGGCCTTTGTGTCTCTCATGCAACCCCTCGTCTTCTGCTTTCTCTTCTATTGCTTGATCACTGTTACGCTCACAGCTGCTCCGGTCGAGTTCTCGCACATCTCGCGCATCCTTGATCTCCATGACAAGGAAGGGGCACCCCCGCCCGTCCAGGAAGCGGCAGCACAGGGCGTTCTTCGCCGTCTACTCCCTTCCCACTCATCAAGTTTTGAGTTCCAAATCGTCTCAAAGGTTTGACCTCTCGGTTCAAAACAGCAATTCTGTTTCCCACTTGTCTTCCTCTATGTCACTTTGCGTTGCATGTCTTGATGGTGTTGGTCTCTCCATTTACGATTGCTAGGATACCTGTGGCGGGGTGTCATGCTTCGTCATTCAGGACCATCCATTCAGTGAACAAACAGGGTCTCCAGAAATACTGTAAGTAATATTTGGAGATTGCTCGAATCTTTATCTTAGAGTTGTTCTTCAATAATCTTCCGCACCTTGTCAGGTTACGATGCGTTGTTTCACTAAAAAACCTTTGCATTCTAATAAGTTTGAACTTGTTTTATCGAGCTGCTATTGCTTTTAGAATTTCAAACTGTTCGGAAGTATGAGTGTCCCGCAAAAGCTTGTTCTCTTGCTACGGAGCTAATATGAACTGAACCTCCACACAAGAGACTGGAGCTAATCAAGTGTGGTAGTTTTAAATATCCGTAAAGTTTAGATCTTCCAACACTGTCCCCTTTTGCAAAGTGCTCTGTTCTTTCGTACTGTAATGGGTTACATGGCCAAATATCCAGCTTCTTATGGTCTCATGTGCTGTGTTAATCTGGAATTTGCCTTTCCCATTTTTCCACTTACATGGCAGCAAACCACAGCCCTAGGATGCCTATCTATATGTGGCCCTCGAAGGACCGCAAAATGACTTCTTCTTTAATCTTCATCAGCATCCCAAGGTTTTCGAACCCTCTCTGTTTTGTGCCCTCTTCATATTTTAGAGATGTTGAATATCCCACAATTTTGAGCCACTTTTCTTATGATTACCCATTTAGATGGTTGACACTCCATTATTTCGGAGAATCAGTAGGCCACAAGGTGATTATGGGAATTCTGGGTCACCTTTCTACCCTCATAATGTTTCTCTTGGGGGTGGGGGTGATACCTTTTCATTCGTAACTTCATGTGAAACATATGGCTTGACATGCTACGGCTATTACATTTTCATCACTTCATGCTAGCCTAAACCAAACACGGAAAAAGGAAGCATGGTTCGTAGTATTTTCCTAGTAGTTTTTTCAGAAATCTAGTCGTCCTTTGATTTCCTAAGCTCCCTTTGGTGTAAGTAGATCACCATGACTCTTTACATGAGCATCAATGCTAGTTTATGAGTTCAATGCATGAAAGGAAAGGCGCGCCCTGAGGCGCTAGAGGCGTACGCCCTGAGGCGAGGCGTAAGCCTCAACCAGTAACCCAAGAGGCGAGCGCCTCATTTTCTGCAAGGCGCAAAAAGGCACAGAGGCGTTGAGGCTCTGGCCTCAACTTGCCACCCAAAATAGAGGCCTGCTATCCATTTGGACTGCATATGGGCCTGGCTCAATGGGTTTTCCACTAGCCTCTTTGATGCAAGTGTAGAAAAAAAAAATCAAGGTTAACATACTACTGTTTGGGTACAACTTTTACTATTTTTATTTGCCATTTGTTCAAATTTAGATTATAAACAAATAATGCTAAGTGATTTTTGTCATATTCTATAACTTACATCGTATATATTCTTATATGTATTTTTTAACATAATTCACAATTTAATTAGAATGTGTAACAAGTACAATGAAATAGAAGGAGGCAGGCAACAAGTTGCGCCGCCATCCCCTTTTGGATGGCGAAGCCATCCTTTGGAACACTACATCCATAGATCTAGGAGTCATGGCATTACTGTGCATAACTTTGTGCACCCTCT
The DNA here is from genome assembly GCA_963693085.1 of Alisma plantago-aquatica. Taxonomy (NCBI): domain Eukaryota; kingdom Viridiplantae; phylum Streptophyta; class Magnoliopsida; order Alismatales; family Alismataceae; genus Alisma; species Alisma plantago-aquatica. The sequence goes on from OY856409.1 coordinate 1,358,053,268, forward strand.
TGAGAAATTCCACAACATGTGGTGCTAAGAACCCAAAAGTATCAAAGCCAAAATGTATGTAAACATGTTGATTGTCAATATATGTTTTTTCATGCTCAACCACTTTGGCTAAGGTAGCTTTCAGGGCAGCCTGTCCCACAGTAAAATCTTCACCTTTCAAGCCCACCAATGAAGAAACCCCTATTAGATCCACACATGCATGCTTCTCTCCAACCTAACCAAAAATCAAGACATCTTCTTCTCTAAGAGTCGATCTCTCCTCCTGTTGATCAGTAAAAAAATTTCACTGTTGCAACAATTCCCTTGTGTCTAAGTACATCATGGAGAACATCCCTAACAAGATCATGTCTGTACTTGAAACCCAATAATTCCCTACAACAAACCGCATGCTCCCCATAAGTGTCTAAGCACTCCTTGTGACAGATTAAGCATACCTTATCAAATGGAAATAGAGGAGTCATAAGGCAATATCAAAGCATAGTACGATATTCTACTGGAGACATGCAGTCCAAGCCCATCAATAGGAGTAGCAAGAAGAAAATCTTGAGCATGACCATCTTGTAAACATCAGAAAACAGATTTTGTCTAATAGTCACGTCAAATTTGATATCCATATCCTGATATATAAATATATTAATATATATAGGTATATATAAATATAGGAACACCTCAGTACATTTTGAGGCTTATGCCTCGCCCTGTTGAGACAAAAATGCTTCATTGCGCCGCACACCTTTTTTAACCTTGGTTCAATGTCAGACCTACTCTCACCACCCGCTGAATTCATTTGGTGTTTCATAATATCAAGGGGAAGCTGTTCAATCAATAGATTTATTTTACACGGTGCTGTCATAATAGTTTTGACCTTGGAACACTCCCATATTGTTCCATTTGATAAAAAAACGCTAATCAAGATTATTCCTCATACAAGGATATGCTCTTCCATCACCTCTCTGGTTTGGTACGTGACCGCTTTCTATTTGCCTACTCCTTCCTTTGCCAATGCTGCTCTGCTCTGATGTCTTTCATTAGTCCTTATTTCCCCACTCATTACATCTCTAAATGATGCTTTGACATGACTATTGTCTCTTTCTTAATCCATTTTTTGTTTCCCACCTAATGTCCTATCTCTTGTTGGGATGAGATTTTGAACATGTTCTAGCCATATTGTCGAAGCCCAGATAGGTGCCTTGTCACCGCTTGTGTTTGCATTTTGTCATCTAGTGTATCATCCAAGGAAATTAGCATAGAGATTGTTGATGCTCCCATGAATCCCCATCCTGGTCAGTTGAAGGTTATATCCCATGTGACCCACATCTACCAACCACCCATCATCAATCTATTGATGCAACACCATAGTCTTGGAAAAATGACTAATAAAGGGAATTATGAATCCCCATCAGCTAGGTGCTACCATTGATGCCATCATCGGCTTTGCTATTCAATTTTGTCGCGATTTGCTAGGAACTAAGCTGTATCGTGCCAATTTTTCTCCTAGGTCGGTGCTAGTTTCGTCCTAATATACTACAGCTTCACGTGTGCCTCCTAGGATGGGTCGCTCAACCCCATCACTAGCCCCTCTGACTTGTCGTCTTGCACACACGACAACAAGTGTTTAGATCTTCCATCTCTTGTAACATGGGCCTAATTTCATTAGGCTTATAAGGGTTTTGTCTGCTTCCCTGTATCTCCTCCTATATATAGCGCCGCGTCTGTCCCTTTATCAATGATAAGAACTATGACTAGAACTGTCTCCAAAATGACAATTTAGTGTTACGTTCAGTAGCCACTACTTATAGACTCAAGTTACTGATTATATTAGGCTACAAGCAAAAACTTAAATTGTAACTGATATTGTCTTGGATGGTCATCTCGCGAGTTGATTCCAGATGTGTGTTTACACGTGAATAACAATATTCTGGATTTTCAAGTTGAATTTCCATGTTTTTAACTATATTTCCACAGATGTTATGAATTTTTCAGAACATGCATCAAAATTTCGATCGACAAGCCGAGATTTCCCCAAATTCCCATGGAAATTTCCACAATTTCCATCTTCATGGGTGTCCAAATGGAGTCAAATCGACACATTGAATCCTTGGTATCGATGACTGTAGGGTCATCTGTCGGCACTTCTCTCTTGGCATATACAACCCTATTTACTATTACCTTGTGTAGTAAGTCTAAAGCCTGCTGATGCAATTCTTTTCTACTTTCGTAGATATAGTTAAAGAATATTCTCCAGCTTCATATGCATATCAAATAAAATATGATGTTCAAATTTCTGATTGCACTTCAGCCGTTTCATCATGAATTTTCAGGGTAAAAGGAGTCACTGCTGTTGAATTGTCATCTGGACTGTACTGGTATTTGAAAAATTGGTGCATGGCACATGTATCATGGGAGATGACTGGTGGGATGCAATTATCTTCCATTCCAAAACCTGGTCACCTCCCTCGTGTTGGTATATCTGGAGTTACGGTTACAAGACCTGTTCCCTGGAGTTACTATCAAAATGCAGTCACTTCCAGTTGTAAGTGACATTGCTAAGCGGAATTAGAACTGTGCTGTATCCTTCCTTGGAGGGGTGTCCTAACCCTTTTTGGTTTCCCTCATTAATTCTAGCTGAGTTATTCATTTGTATTCTATGTGCAACATAAATATGATCTTTTAACAAAATTGTCAATCATTTGAGACCTGTGCCACATGCAACATAAATATGATCTTTCAAAAAAATTTCAATCATTTCAGACTTGTGCCACATAGTAATTTACATAAGAGACCCCTACGATGGAATGATAGAAATTAGTAAGTAGAAGTAACTAGATGACAAAAATGAATCGTTTCAGTCATATATAAACTAAATTGCAGCATGTTCATTTTTTTTCTTGCTGATACAACAAAAAAGGATTGAATAGGAAAAGAAAGCATGCACAATTTATTACAAGGTTTTTTTTCTTTCTATACAATGACATTATTTAAAATCCTGCAAGGATTGACATGACCTCTTTTTCTTATTATAGAGTAGGAAAGTCTTTATTTGATGTGTTTAAAACAAATTCAATGCTCTCTCTTTTATAGGATAAGAGAGTAAGTCATATGTAAACATAGTATCTATTTACGAATTACCCCCTTCTCATAATGAGAATGTACATAACCCTATTCATTCCGGTCTGGTCCGGTATGGAATGAACTTATAATCTGATGATCGAGTCGATTCCATGATAAGAAACAAAACTAGGCAATATGGGATAAAGGAAAAGCTAAAGACAAGACAAGTCTAAAGCACATAACAAGACACACAACATAGCATAACGCATAACACAACACATAACATAGCATAACACAATAAAGCATATATACTAATACTCCCCCTCAAGCTGGAGCATAGATATCAATCGTGCCTAGCTTGTCCACCATTGTAGTGAATCTGGCCTTGGGAAGAACCTTTATGAAGATATTGCTACTTGGTTAGAAGTAAGAGTATATAGAGTAGAGATGTTGCCAAATAAGACAACTTCTTTGACAAAATGGCAATCCACCTCAATATACTTGGTGCGCTCATGAAACGTTGGATTTCTGGCAATGAATATAGCAACTTTGTTGTCACAATACATATGAATAAGCTCGAGATCAGAAATGTCAAACTCCTTCAGAAGACCACGGACCCACAACAGTTTACAAGTAGTATGAGCCACAACTCTATACTCAACTTCAACACTAGAACGATCAACCATAGTCTATTTCTTGTTGCGCTAGGTAACAAGATTACCTACCACAAAGGTACAATAACTAGATGTAGATTTGCGGTCTATTATGCTGCCTGCATAATCAAAATCAGAATATCCCATGATTTTACATGCCCATGTCTTTTGTAGAATAAGCCTTTTCGTGGAGATTTTTTCAGATATTTCAGAATATGACACACAATATCCCGGTGGCATTGTCTGGGTTTATCTACATATCTACTGACTAATCCAACCGCAGAAGGTATATCAACCATGATAACAGTCAAATACATAAGTTTACCAACTAATATGTGATATTGTTGGTTATCTGGGTATGGAGGAGAAGAATCATCATCCCAATTGGTATTAGGATCTAAGGAGTAGTAGTAGGTTTGCTCCAATCATGCCTATTTCCGTTAAAATAACCAAAACATATTTCCTCTGTGATAAACAAATACCTAAAGAAGAGCGAGAAACTTCAATACCCAGAAAATATCTCAATTTTCCTAGGACTTTAGTGAATAAGTGTTTTTTCATGTATTCTTTGGTAGCCTGGATACCTGTTTGATCACTCCCAGATAAGATGATATCATCAACATAGCAATCAGAATTACAAGGCCAGAGGAAGTTTTCTTAATAAAAACAGAGTGATCAGAATGAGAGTGGCTGAAGCTAAATTTCTGAAGAATATGACTCAATTTGTCAAACCAGGCACGTGCACTCTGTTTCAGTCTATAGATAGCTTTGTGTAACCTGCATACTTTAGAACACCCCGCCTACGCAACAAACCCAGGTGGTTGCTTCATATATACCTCCTCGTATAGGTCACCATGTAAGAAGGTATTTTTGACATCCAAGCCAATCACAGTTCACAACCACAAAGATAAGAACACAGACAAAATTTAGACGTGCAATAGGAGAGAAAATCTCAAAATAATCAACTCCATACATTTGGTTATAGCCTTTGGCAACAAGACGAGCCTTCAATCTTTCAATTGTGCCATCCGACTGATACTTTATGGTAAAGATCCAACGACATCCTACGAGAGCAATTGGCAGGAGCGTCAACCAAGTCCCATGTATGCCGACAGTAAGGGTCTGCATTTTAGTCTCCATAGCCTGGTGCCATATTGGATGCTGCAAATCCTGAGCAACATTCTTAGGAATAGAGATAGCTGATAAAGCAAAGGTAAAATTGGCAAAGTTAGTGTCCAGATTAGCAGTAGAACAAAAATTTCCAAAAGGATGTGCCAAAAAGTAAAGGACAACTATTCAATATATTTGATAAGAGGAATCCCCCTCCTTATATAGGAAAAGGGGGAAGCATAAAAACTTTACACTAAACCCTAATGGGCCAAGACGCACTTGGGCCCATATACAATTAGACACAAAATACTTAATTAACTAAATTAACCAGACTCTCTAACACTCCCCTTCAACCTGAAGCTTGGGAGGATCCCAAGTCAGCTTACAAACAGATAGACAAACAGACAGACTAAAGACAAAGAAGAAGAATAAAATGATAAACCAAGCCCTTACAAGAATTCCTCCCCCTCAAGATTACAATAAAACACTCATCCCTCAAATACTCCCCCTCAAGTAGATAACACAAAGTATGTATGCAATATGGCCGCATCTGAAGCATGTCACAAGTCTCCGGTGTAGGTCACAAATAGGTAGCAAAAGCTTCTTAATAAAAAGCTGTCGCATCTGGAATAGTAGTAAACAACAACAAAGCATCATGGTCTTCATTACAATCGCTAATGTTACAACCCAAAGAATTATGACAGCAACAGTAGTAGTCAATGTACAAACAGAGCACGGACGAACCAGAGTGTGTTGGATCATAGTAGCAGAATGTCAACATGCACACAAAGCATGGACAAGTAAAGAGTCAATGTGCACAAAGCACGGACAAGCCATAGAGTGCCGGTTCACAGTAGAAAAATCCAGAGTGCTGGTTCACAATAGTAGTATTCAACGTGCAAAGAAAAGCACGGACAAGTAAAGAGTCAACATGCACAAAGCATGGACAATGTCAGTGTGCAAATAAAACACGTACAAAAAGTAGAAAGTAGAGTCGACGTAGCCGGATAGAAGACCATCAACTTGAAAAAGCAAGCAGTAGAACATGAAGCTCCAGATAGTAAGTTCTCCAAAAAGCATATAATTAGAAAAAGATTTTTCAGATGCAAATATCAATAGTTGAAGCCCACAAACTCTCCAAGAAGAGCATACAGATCCACAAATATATAAAGAGTAGCAAAAAAGTCCTCATTGATAGAAGCAAAATAAATTTTCTCTCTTCATCTCATCTCTCCTATATTTCTCCCCTTCACACCAACCACAGAAAGAACCAAGAGTGGTTGGGGTGGACAATTATGAAGAAACACCCCAGAAAAAAATAAGGCATAGCACTGCGGGGGGTTTGGGAGAGGAGGAAGGAGAAAGAAGAGGAAAAAATTCACACAGTACCCCCCTTTTTGGTACTTTATAAACCAGAACGAGTTCTTTTGATTTATATTGACAGGTCATCATTTGCATTGGATTGGAAGATGCAATATTGGGAGTATGAGAGGAGCACTTTGTGTTTCTTGAATAGAGGGGAGTATGAGATGCAATATTGGGAGTATGAAATTTGGATGAAGTTTCACTGATTTTGTCGATGTAGAGGCCTGGAAAAGTAGATGCTTATATACTTCGGGTTGGTCTCAATGTCGACATTTGGTGGACTTCTACGAAGTTGGCCTGATAGTGCAGTGTTTTGTCCAAATGTGTTAACGAAGTTATCGACTTTTTGTCGATGTTGGCGAATTCAAGCGGAAGTTGGCACAGGCTCAGGCCAACTCTACTAAAATGGCCTGTTTTAAATGTTATTGCATGGGAATGCCTTAAGTTGAATTCCAACAATAGTTGTGGCCTTCACATATCCCATACAACTAAGACTTGGAGCCTTGGTGATCGTAAAGGGTCTTGTAGAGCCTTGAACTCTTGCGATCTACTGATTCTCTATTGCCCCTCTCCATTCTATCATTTTTGATGCACGACAAATGGAGTTACATTCTATGCAGAAACTAGAGCACCCAAAGAATGTATGCAGATTTTCAGTTTTCTGCTCCAGTGTCAGATTTTGATCACATTTTATTAGTTTTCTCTAGCACTTTGTTATATTTTCATCAGACCTGTAAACGGATCGAATACGGAGTGGATACTGCTATATCCAACATCCGAATCTGAAAAGAAGTTTGATGCGATATCCGATCCGATATCCGACGGATATCATATGTTAACATCAGAATCCGATCCAAATGGATAATATCCGAATTCGGATAAATATCCGATCCGAACCTAAACTCATACATTTAATAAATATATTATATATAGAAATATTGATATTACATTAAATATATATGATAAAGTGTCTATATTTTCATATATTATATATAAACAATATATATTTAATAGTATATGTATATCTTTTTTGAATTTGGATTTTTTCGGAGCGGATACAGCAATAACCGATATCCAATCTGAAAATTTCAGATCCAGATCCAAAATTCGATATCCAAAATCCAATCCGAATTCTGCAGATGTCGGATTTTTTTTCAAAATTTCTGATTCAAATCTAGATCGAATATGCGGATTCCGGATATCCACTTACAGGTCTAATTTTCATAATTTTAGGGACCTTTTTGTTATTTTTCCCTAGGGTTTCGTGACTAGGGTTTACTATTTATACACTTGTAAGATGTTTTGTCATTCAGTTTGCAAATGAAGAAAAAATGGTGGCTTTCCCCCATATCTATCAATTTTCGGTATTTTTTTGAAATCAACGAATCTTGGTCTTAAACTCTCGGTATTTTACAGAACCAACGAGATTTTAGTTTATATTTCCTTTCTCGTCCACACATGCTACATCAATTTCTTTCTAAACTCTAAAGTTTCTCTACTTTCCTCTGAATTAACCGCTTTCATATCTAATTAGCTATGTGTTAGCTGGATTTTATGGATTTTAGCTAAATCCAACTAGGTCTTCCTTAGATCTAGCAACGGCTAGCTTAGATATATTTGATTCAGCCATTTTCAACTATTTTAGCTTTGTTTCTGTTAGATTTATAATAAAAAAAAAATGCAAATGTTTTGTCTATTCCTTTATCTACCTAAATGCCTGAGAATTGTGATTTTTGCTATATGAACACAATGTACGTCAGTGTTATTGCATGACTGAAAGTTTGCAATCAAAGTCCCATCGCATTCACATTATTTTCTTCTAAAAATGGCATTGAATTTCTATCGAAGCTGCGTCTAAACTTCCTCAAAATTTACACAAACTTCCACTTCTACACCTAGCAAAGTCGACATGAAGTCGAAGTCTTGCACCATGATCGAAACCCAAGATGACAACAACCATGGTGTTGGCCCCATGTAGGAAAGATGATGAGAAAGAGTGTGTGAGATAGTATCCTGCCCTTATGGTTTGGGGTGATTGGAAGCCGATTCGGACATTTGTTGAATGCAATAAAAAAATTAATTAGTCACTTTGAATAAAGGTAAGTGAGCAATTACAAATACTAGAGGTATAAGTAAAAAAGAGGAAATATGGGAAAAACATAAGAAAGAAGTAAACTAGATGTTAAAATACTAAAAAAGCTCTAACAGAATCGAATGATGGAAGTAGACGATAAATATATCCTGATGCAATGACGAATAGGTCGAGCAGTAGGGTTCATGAATACATTTCATTTTAGTTGAATAACAAGTTGATGGTATATTTATATACATTAAATGACTATAGTTCATGAGAGGTTTTTCTTAAATTTGAAGATACTGTGACTTCTTGAGTGGTTAATTGTCCATTTTGAGAGGAATGGTCTAATGGGAACTAAAATTTGCAGGAACATTTGCAACATTCCGTTTCTAAATAGAAATACTATTTTCAAGTAGTGTTCAATTGCTTATGTATTAATCTATATTTGATTGATTGGTTTGAAACCACTGACAAATAGGATTTTCTAGGTCACCTCTCTTTTTGTCCAAATCACTTCTCTTTGTATATTCTTTTTCATTTCTCTTCTGTGCTAGATCTCTTCTAATGCTGCTTGCTTTTATCTCTGTTTTCCAAAACTAAAATTTTCAATGACCATATAATGGAATGTATTAAGTTCCTTATATGGTAATGAACTTTATATGTATTAGGATATACTCCATCATCAGTTTTAGAAGTCAATATCATGATGATTGACTTGTACTTAAGTTTTGGGTGTGACAACTATTTCTTGCTAAGGGTATGCCTAAGTGGCATCCCAAGGGGGTGAGCCTTGACGTATACCCCAACTTATGCGCTGCCTATAAATCTGTTACTATGATTATGTGTGAGCTCACACATAATCATAGTAACAAAAATCTCCGAATTTTACAAAAAAATGGCAATTTTTCGCGATTCTACAGGCTCCCAATTGTTCACAACGATTAATATGTCGGTCGCCGATTTTTCACGACTTTTCACGATTTTTCCCGCTTTTTCACGTTTTATATGATTTTTCACGATTCTTCGTGACTTTTCACGTTTATTCACGATTTTTCTCTCTTAAGTTGTTTGCTCTGTTTTACCAAACCATTTACAAGAAATTCCTTATATACACTAAACTTCCAACCCCCACTCTCCCAACAGTCCATTGTTATTATTCAACTATGCTTTAATTCTTTCCTACTTTTTTGACTCGATGAGATTGCACATATAGTGACCTTCATAGCTACATTTGTATCTGATGTGTATATATATACATATAAACATATATACGGGATAAAGAGAGGCATTCTCTCCCCCTCTCCCACGCCCGTGGCGGAGGCCGAACGCCCGGGAGGGTGGTAAACCAAGGCGGCAACTGGTATATACATACAAACATATATATGTGTGTGTGTGTGTGTGTGTGAGTATGTATGTATGCATATGTATATGTGTTATATATGCAACTATTCATATACTTATATACACATATATATATATGTATATGTATATATATACATATATGTAAATATATACATATACGTATATATATGTGTGTATATATAAGTATATGCATATTTGCATATATAGCCGACTTTATTGTCGATTATTTTTGAATAGTTGACCGAACTTTGACCAAAATATATCGATTTTTTCACGAATTTTTCTGATTTTTTCCGGCCTCCGCTCCGCCCTCTCATGTGCATAATGCATTGGCTATTTGTTGAGGCAGCTCACTTTTGCATTTATCTTGTACGCGCCCAGACCTTGCTTGACCTTGTTGATAGGTTGATGATCACTTGCTCGAGAACAACAAGATACTACCCATGCGTGGGTAATTCTCTCTAAGGCTAGTATAGGGCCTTAACTCAGTTGTTTGACCTTCTTCAGGCAGTTCTTCATTTTTTCCTCAAAACCTGAACTGCGTTTTGGGCATTATGCGTTAGGGTCTTCTTTTAACACACCCTTCATTGGACATATTACCAAATTTACAAAAAGAAAAGTATGGGTTGAACAAGTTAGCTTCACAGTACTTTTGGTTGAGACATGTTTGATAGTATTTAATTGAGAATCATTTTGATTATTTCTCAGTTGGTATACTATTGATCTTTGGTTTGTTGTTTTCATGAGATTCTTTTCCGTGGTGGGATTGGAAAAGGTGGGAAAAAGAAATCGACTGGATGGCCCTTCAAGGTGTAAATATGCCTCTAGCACCTACAGGGCAAGAAGCTATATGGCAAAAGGTTTTTAAGGTAGCCTTTCTCCTATTTTTCTATCTATAGTTTCCCTGTAAGAATATATCGGGGATGGCCAAAAAAGATGTTTTCCATTGTCTGAGTGATTTCTTTGTATGTGATTACTCTTTTCATGCCCATAGTCTCCGTTGTTGCATTCTTGTGTCTAGTTTATAGGAAAATGCCACGCATAGATGAACATTTTTTTTGGGTGGTCTGGCAATCAATTGTTCAGTTTTATTTGGCAAATCAAATCTGCTTTTTATTATGGTTGTTCTATTTACCTAATTCACGTTATGCAAAGTTACTCTATTACAAAGAGCTTATATTATAAAAATAATTTTTTTAGAGTTGTATGTGAAAAAATGGACTGTAATTATCATTTGAATAGTTTTTCCAGTTTAAATAAAGAATATGTATCCCACAAATTTGACTCTTTAACACTTAACAAGAATAGAGTGTGAGGTATTAGATCATTAATCCTCTTTGGTGCAAGAAGTTTTTTGTAAGTCATTGGTACAACAAGTTCTCACCACACAAAACATATATCTTTAGGCAATTAGTTGTCATTTGTATTTGCTTTAGACTATTTATTTTGTATACTTGCATTTGCCTTTTAGCTTGTGTAATGCTGCCACAATATTTGATTAATTTTGAAGGGACAAAAAAAGTTTTCACGCCATTTGAAATTTTATTTATGTCTATCATTTGCAGATATATAATATTAGTGGTTCTGATTTACATGATTTCTTTGGAGGCCCCGCGTTTCTTGCTTGGTCTCGAATGGGAAACTTGCACGGGTAAGTGATTGATAGTTCTTGTTGAGTCGTTGATGTTGTTCTATATTGATATGTACACCTCTGCCCTATATATATTTAGAGGCAATTACAAGGAAGCAGACAAAACCCTAATGGGTCAGGAAAAACAAGCCCATGTAAATAATAGACTAATTAACCTATTAACATCATCATCATCATCTAAGCCGCAGTCCCAACTATGTTGGGGCCGACTACATGGATCCTTCGTTTCCATTCAGCTCTATCATGGGTCATATTCTGGTCGATATGTAAAGATTCAAAATCTCCCTTTATAAGCGTTTCCCATGTTAATTTAGGCCTTCCTCTACTTCTAAAAATTGTACTTGCCTCAATAGCATTGCTATGTATAGGCGCATTAGTTAGTCTGCGTTGCACATGTCCATACCATCTAGTCGGCCCTCGCGCAACTTGTCCTCAATGCTCGCCACCCAACTTTATTCCTTATATAGTCATTTCTCAAGTGATATTTTCTCGTCTTCCCACACATCCATCTCAGCATACACATTTCAGCCGCCTTCATCTTGTTGAGACCTTGTTTCTTCACTGCCCAACATTCACTCCCGTAGAGCATGACTGGCCGTATAGCTGTTCTATAAAACTTACATTTTAGTCTGAGAGGGTCATCTGATCACATAATACTCCAATTGCACTCCATTTCAACCATCCTGCAGTGATCATGTGACAAGCGTTATTTTGGACATCCCCATCTATTTGAATAATAGAACCCAAGTAACAAAATTTATCACATTTTGGTATATCTACTCCGTCCAACTTGTCTCCAACATTCACACTGTAAGATTGGCTGAAATTGCAATGCATATACTCAGTTTTTCTCCTACTAATCATTAATCCATTTGATTCCAATGCCTTTCTCCAAAGTTCAACTTTATCATTCAATTCATCTTTAGTTTCATCAATCAATACAATATCATCGACAAATAACATACTCTAAGGAATATCATCCTGAACATTCTTTGTCAACTCATCCATAACAACAACAAACAGATATGGGCTGAGTGTGGATCCTTGGTGTACCCTAACTGTGATAGGAAAAGTTAGTGTCTCTCATCCATGAGTCTTCACACTTGCAGTAGAGCTATCATACATGTCTTAAATCAAGTCAATGTATTGGATTGGCACACCCTTTTCTTGAAAACCATCTACAACACTTCCCTGGGTACTCGATCATAAGCCTTTTCTAAATCAACAAAAACCATATGAAGATCTCTTTTGCTTTCTCTATACTACTCCATAAGCTTCCTTATCAGAAAAATAACATCTGTTGTTGATCTTCCAAGCATGAAACCAAATTGGTTGTTTGATATATGTGTTATGGATCTTAGCCTCTGCTCAATAATCCTCTCCTAAAGCTTCATCGTGTGACTCATCAACTTGATACCTCTGTAGTTTGCGCAGCTATGAGCATCACCTTTATTCTTGTACATGGGGACTATAGTACTATTTCTCCACTCATCTGGCATCTTCTTGGTCTTCATGATCTTGTTAAAGAAATTTGTTAACCACATAACTCCTTCATCCCCCATACTCTTCCATACATCAATGGGAATACCGTGTGGTCCGCATGCCTTTCTTATTTTCATCTTTTTCAAAGCATTCTTAACACTCGCCCTCAAGCAGGAGCATGGGTGAACACATGTTGAAGCTTGGAGTTACATGACTCGATTAAACGATAAGAAATAAATGATGAATGAAAGATAGTAGTAACACCCCATACAAAAGTTGTTACTCCCCTTAACAATACTTTCGAACTAAAAACATATGTTGACGCCTCTTTTAGAAGTGTTCAGTAGGCTGGAAAAGCTCGAGATTTGAAGGTTTTTCTTTTGACGTGCATCTGGAATGAAGAATATCTAAACAGACAATAATAAATACACGACTACAACATCTTCACTGGAGAGGAATGTGAGAGTAGAATAAGCGCACTCAACAAATCCCACATACATAACGCAGCACGAACGCGGAGATAGCAATGTCAATGTAGTAGTAGTGGCGTCTTCAAATCTTCTGAGAAGTGTAGTCAACTGGAATTAGCGCAGGAGACCACAAACATGCATAATGTGGCACGAACATGCTGGACGAGGTGCTGAAGTGTCGTCTAAACACGTAGAAATAGCAGATGCAACTCGGATAAGACGTAACTAAGTAGCTTGAAGATAACTTTGGATGAATCCTTGCAGATACAAAAGGCACAAGCTAGAAGATAAGAGCTTCAAAAAAATCTAATGAAGAAGCAACCATCTGTCTCACCATTAACACTAGAGGGATCAAGAGGCCGGAATTAGCCTCAAGAGCTCTTTCCTATCCCATGAGAACGCAACATGGTTGATCAACTGGAACGTCATCAACAACAAAGGGAACAAGAGGCCGGAATTAGCCGCAATAGCTCTTGTCCTGACGTACATAATGCGGTATGAACGCGAAAGGCTTGGTGTCAATGCTGCAACCGTGAGATCCTTCAACGCCGTCTGAAAGCGGTGGCCAATCTAGAATTCGTGTAGACAACCAACACATTGTAAAGAGAAGATGTGTTGAAGAACATGAAACTCCATAAGATAGCCTGGAATGTATCATCTCACTCATCTCTTGTTTCTCTCCTCATGATCTCTCTCATGTTCTCCTTATACCCTCCCCTTTCTCATACTCTCTCTCTCCTCTATATCCCACTGCACACGAAATACGACGAGAGTGAGTAGATGGTGTGGAAAAAGGGACACATGACCCCCCTGTATGTGGAAAGACGCACACATGATGGGTGGGAGGGTGGGAAAGGAAAAATGTGAAATAGAAATACTACCAGAGTGGAAACTCCGTAGAAAGAGGGACACTACCAAAATGAAACTCGGTAGGAAAAGGAGTGACACTACCAGAATGGATGTCAGTAGAAAAATCGATAACCAAAATCAATATGCAAAACAACATGATTGTAAGATCTGAATAGAGAAATTAAATGCGGGGCCGGAGCCCCTGCAAAAAATATTTTTTTGCTAAGTAAAAAAATAACAAGATCCAATTGTCATCAAGTATTAGAGGAGAGATAGACCATTAAAGGACGTCATAACTAGAACTGAAAGTAGACTAACTGCTTCTGACACGCCGTATTTGTATCTTGACACGCCGTGCAGATTGTTGGGGGTGAGAGGCAGACTCTTGATGACATACCGTGTGAGGTTACTAACACGCAGTGTAGCTCCTTCACTTGAAAACTGTCTGACTCCTTGCAACACGCCATGTGGAGATCCTACGCGCCATGTAGGATGTCGGACGCATAAACCAGATCTCCGTCAACACGCCGTGTTGGATGTCAACACGCTGTGTAACTTGCGATTTGTGCAAATTGGAGATGATAGACTTCCGTCGACACGCCGTGTTGGTTGTCAACACACTGTGTGACTTGCGATTTGGATGAACTTTCACCGAGTGAATTCTGGACTGCTACACGCTGTGTAGGATGTCGCTGGAGCATAATCTGACAGGAATTAGCACCGTGAAGGAGACAAATAACCTCGAGAATTAGCACCATGGGTCAATGGGAATTAGTGCCATCTTTTGTACTCCTGTAAATCATGTGAACATGAAAAGTGGAGGCTCCTTTCTTGACCACGACCGGATCTAGACATGAATTAGTGCCATCCAAGATCCCGAGAAGTGTAGCGGTGGAGGGATGAACGGACGTCGGCGGCTGGACGCGGAGGCGACTGCTGGACTTAAAGGCGAACACAGTGGAGGCGTTGGCATTGCTGCTTCAATGATGGTGGCTATGTACGGAGCTGCTCAGGGAAAGTGACGACTTGATGATGACGACCACGAGGAAGACACAGTGGCTACTTTGACTATGGATTGTAAAAGGATAGATGGCTCGGAAGGATGACCGACGCATAGATGAAGATCTATTCGAAAGGGAAGAGATGTGACCATGGAGGCCGGGATGCGTCTAGCGGGCGACCGACCTAAGCCATGGAAACGGTGGCCGCCCGCAGGCCGTAGGTGGGCGCTCTCTCTGTTATTCTCTCTAGGAAGAAGGGGCGGCGGCTAGGGTAACATTGAGAGGAGAGAGAGGAGAGGGAAGCGAAGGTGGCAGCTAGGATTAGATCCCCAGAGTATGCTCTGATACCGTGTTGATAAGTGTGTGGGACACTGTAATCATTGTTGTTGTTCTATATTGATATGTACAATCCTGTCCTATATATATAGGAGAGGAGGCAATTATAAGTAGATAAAACCCAAACGGGCCAAGGCAAACATGCCCATGTACATAATACACTAATTAACCTATTAATTAAACAAGCTAACACTTCTAACAGTTCTAATATTGATTTTTTGGGGCCCTCTATCTTTCATTCTCTCTTATGTCTCCACATGGTATTAGAGCATTAATCAGAAACCCGACCTGAACTCTAAATCTTTCGTCCCATCTGCCTCCCTTCAGGGAAAATGCCTTCTCTAGGGACGACACCCCTCGTGGCAGCCTACCCCATTGCTACTTCTCTTCATGTCTTTCTTATCCACCCTCCTTAAATGGAATTTCTATGGCTAGTTAGGACATAGAGGATCTTCTATAAGCAACATGACCATCATTATGGAAGAGGTCATCCTAAGACACAAAGCCGGACTCATCTAACTCGGACCGATGAGGATCACTCATGTTTCTCTCTTAAAACAAGAATATGAACAACTTATCAAGGCGTCTATACAATCTAGTGATTATGCCCCTTTGAGCTTGTTAGTTCTTGCATTTTCTAGTTCTTCCATCAATGTTGCTACCGATTCAGGTAATTTGTGGACATCCATGGTTGCTAGTCACTCCAATTGGATTGTTGGCTCTAGTGTTGAGCTACATATAAGTGGTATAAGGCTTCTTATTTTCTCAGATTTTATATACGTTACATATCAGTTATTTTAGCAGATGTATCCATAAAAACTATCCAATCATGTGGGATTGTTTTTGTCTCTCCATCTTTTCATTATAATATGTCCATTATGTTGCCAATTTTCAATTTAGCCTTATCTCCATTTACTTGGAAATTCCTTACATTGATATGTCACATTTGGTTCCACTAGTTTTGTTATACAAAATTCCTAGAGTTTGAAGATGAATTGGCATGGTTCTTGTGAAAGGATGGGGCCAAAGCGATACGCAACTGGAGCGGGTTCTCCTTTATTATATAAGGTTTGAACATTTACATAATAGACCTAACAAATAAAGGAAATAAGAAAGAGGTACATAAATTAGAAACTATTTTCTAACACTCCCCCTCAAGCTGGAGCATACACATTATGCATGCCCAACTTGAATTCATATATTTAAAGACTGAAGACTGAAGTAGCTTGGTGAAGATATCTGCCACTTGTTGTCCAGTGCGAACATAAGGAGTCTAAATCTTTTTGGATAGCACCAAATCACGAACAAAGTGGCAACCCACTTCAATATGCTTGGTTCACTCATGGAACATGACATTGCTGGCAATGTGAATGGTTGCCTGGTTAACACACATGAGAGAGATTAGTGTCTCAACAGACACTCTCATTTCATATAGTATAGACATAACCCAATGTAGCTCACGACAAACATGTGCCATCACTCGAAATTCAATCTTTGTGTTGGACCATGCTACCACATTTTGTTTCTTGCTCCTCCAAGTCACCATGTTTGACTCATGAAACACACAATAGCCAAAAGTAGATCGTCATCTCCAACATCACCTGCCAATCCGTATCACTATATCCAGTAAGTTTCAAGGGGGAGTGCGAGATCTTTCCCTGTGAAGTAAGTGAGACGCTTTCCTGGCGATCCTTTAACATAACGTAGAGTCTGGATGACTGCCATCTTGTGCAACATCTTGGGCGCACTCATAAAGTGGCTAACAACTCCCAAAGCATATGAGATATCAGGATGAGTAACTATTAAGCAAATCAATTTCCTTATAATCCTTCTATACTTTGCTGGATCAGACTAATCTCTGTCATCAGAAATAGATGCCTTGGTATGATAATCCATAGGCGTGGAGACTGGTTTGCTCTATGTCATACTTGTCTCTGCAAGAAGGCCTTAAAACATACTTCCGCTGAGAGAGGTTTGTGCCCTTCTTAGAACGAAGAACTTCTATTCCAAGGAAATAGTAGAGATTGTCCAAATCTTCTGCCTAAAATTGTGTTTGCAGCCACTCCTTGAGTTCTAAAATGCTAGTAGAGTCATCACCCGCGATGACAACATCATATACATTGACAACCAGAATAATAGTGCCACTTGACGATTTATACACAGATACATAATGATCAATAGAGGACTGATTGAACCTAAACTGTATAAGTGCAGCACTAAATATATCAAACCATGCCCGTAGTGACCGCTTTAGGCCATATAAGGATTTCTTCAATTAGCATACCTTTTGACACTCCCCCTGAGCAACATACCCATGAGGTTGCTCCATGTATACCTCCTCAAGAAGATCACCATGAAGAAAAGCATTTTGACATCTAGGTAAAGAAGAGGCAACAAAATGAGTAGCTACATAGATAAGCATTCACACAGAATTGAGCCGAGCAATTGGGGAGAAAGTCTCAAAGAAGTCTACACCATGTGTCTGAGTGTACTCCTTTTCCACCAAACGAGCCTTCAAGTAGCCAATAGAACCATCTGGTTTCTATTTAACAGTAAAAACCCAATGCCAATCTACAACAAACTTCCACTAAGGAAGATCCACCAAGTCCTAGGTGGAGTTCTCATGAAGGGCTGCCATCTCTGTCCATAGCTTGGATCCATCCATCATGTTGGGATGATTCTGTTTAGGAGGGACAAAAAACTGTAGAATCAAACTGAAGAGCAAACATGCGGGCTGTTGGTGATAGATAAGACAAGCAACAAACACTCGGTAGTGGATGGCATATAGCGCAAGATCGAACACCTTTACAAGTTGCAACTGAAAGGTGTAAGTCTGAAACAAAAGCATCAAGAGAACTCTCAGTAGGAATAGTTACCTCAGGAGTGTTTGAAGATGAGGAGTAAATCTGCTGGACTTGTGATGCTATATCCTCTTGCTAATGCCCTGCTAGCCTAGTATAAACTAGTGGAAAAGATTCAATAGGTGGAGGTGTAGGTGATAGTGGCGGTAAAGTATGACTGGTATCTATGACACCCTCATCACATGACACATGAAGTGGTGGCTCTCTCTCACGCTCAAATATATAGTCACTTTCAGGATTGTATTCCCCCTCACGCCGGATAGAGTCACTAAAGAACAGAGTAGACTCATGAAAAATAACGTCAGCTGACACGAAAAGGCAACCAAGACAAGGACAATAGCATATGTTTCCCTTCTGTGTGAGAGAATATCCCAAAAAGAAGGTGCAAGCTGCGCGAGGAGACAACTTGTCAACATGTGGATCAAATACATGAAATAACCCAGTGCAACCAAAAACACAAAGGGAACATGGAAAGGTTGCTCTTCAGGTCATAAAACAGAAAAGGGGGTGGCTCCATGTAAGATAGAGGATGGCTAGCGATTAATAAAAAACAAATAGTGAGAAGAGCATTAGACCAATATTTCTTTGGCACAAACATATGAAAAAGTAGTGTGCGTGCTACATCAAGTAGATGGCCGTTTTGCATTCAACAACCCCATTTTGTTCAGGTGTATGAGGTCAAGTCTCTTGGTGGATCATGCCAACAAAATTTCAAAATTGGAAGCAACCTTTAAATGTATTCTAGGACATTATCAGTATGAAGGATCTTTATATGAGCATCAAACCTAATTTTTATTAATTGATGAAAAGTTTGAATGACTGACAAAACTTCATCCAGAGACTTAAGTATACCCAAGTCACCCAGGAGAAACCATCAATGAAAGAAAATATCGAAAGCCGTTATAATTTGGCTCTTTAACATGACCCCAAACATCACTATGAATAAGATTAAAAGGCTGCTTCGAGCATTTCATAGTGCGACTTGGAAACAAAATGCAATGATGCTTGCCTAGTTGACATGATTGACACTCTAATGACTTTATTGATGATAAGCCTGGAACAAGCTTTTGAAGACTCTGCAAATATGGATGCCCATAGTGACAATGCCACTGCAAGGGAGAGCAATTGCAAACGATATATACAATAGATGGAATCTGGAGAGCTGGGCAACCACCATCGAAGAATTAGAGGTCACCTTTCCTTAATCCCCACCAATCATCTTCCAACTCTTGGGATCCTGTAACACAAAGAAAGTCTCCAAATATTACCAAGCATGCCAAAAAATCAACAAACTTAGCAACATACATTAAGTTAAAAGGAAAGTCTAGTACCTAATGTAAAGTCAAATTAAGTGATGTTTGTACTATCCCACAAGCCTGGACTCGCCTGATAGACCCATTAACAAGTATCACAAAAGAATGCGGGGTATACGAGTTAGAAGAGAGAAGCATAGATCGTATACAAGAGGCCCCAAAATCTACCACCCACGTAGAAGATGGATGGGAGGCAACAAAGTCCCTGGTTACCTGTATCTGAAACCAGATTAACGGAGGGGCCAAGGCAAGCTTACCGAGTAGCATGAAGAAGACGATCATTCTCCTCCTTGAAGATTGTAACATCTGATTGCATTTTTTTTAGAGGCTCCAGATGTCGATGCTCCCGAAGAAGTAATTGTATAATAAGCAACACCAATAGGGGGTCAACCATGCTTAGAATAATACTTTTCCTATGTAGGTCCAAGTTTCCCACAAAACGTACATTTGTCCCTAAGAT
Source organism: Alisma plantago-aquatica (assembly GCA_963693085.1). NCBI lineage: Eukaryota > Viridiplantae > Streptophyta > Magnoliopsida > Alismatales > Alismataceae > Alisma > Alisma plantago-aquatica. The sequence goes on from OY856409.1 coordinate 1,358,073,309, forward strand.
GATTGCCTCATCCTCGACCAACACCTCGTCCAGTTCCTTTAGTGGAAGCAACAAGAGAGGCATGATTCTCAGAGTGTTGTCCTTTTAAAGTAGCAGAAAAAGACTTGAAGGAAGACAGTTGAAACCTCACAAAGGCTTCTTTAAGACTTGGTAGTTTCTCTGTGGCAAGGATATCACTCCTAGATGAATCATAGATAGGATTTAACCCAAATTGGAATCTAGCAGTTACTAGATCATCTTTGTCTTTCATTTGATCACTAGTCTTCAAAGGCTGGTAGAAACTGAGTTCCTGAGAGATGGATTGTATAACACCAAAATAATCCTCTTCCAAGTGACTATCTTGTCTTTCTGCAGAAAGACGGTCATAACCAGTATAGAGAAAAAGAGTATTCTTCTCGTGAGAGAAGTGTTTCTTTGCAGCTTCCCAGATTTGTTTGGCTGTGGAATAGAACATAAACCTGGAAGCAATCTGGGGCTCCATCCTATTCCATAATCAAGATCTCACCAGTCCATTATGTTTCCGTCAAGTAGAGTAGTCTTTGCTACTTCCATCAGAAGGATTTGACTCAATAATATTCACCTTCTCTCGAGATTCAAGAACATTGTATATAGCATTCATCCAGAGGAGATAATTTTGTGAATTAAGCTTCACATAAGTTATCTGAGATCGATCATTGTAGATGATTGTAATGGAAACAGCTGCCTTTTCATCTCCCATATTGAGATTGGATCAAGATAACAACAATAGTCAAGGCAGAATGTCGGTAACACACCATGTAGAAGACTTGACACACCGTGTATGGCAATGACACACCGTGTAGAGATGTAAGTACGTCGTGTCAGTTGGAGAAGACATAAAGCAGACTTTCTAAATCTCTTTGACACGCCGTGTGAGCAGGTGACACACCGTGTATCTGTCTGAGGCATAAACTTTAGTAGCCGTCAACACATGGTGTCACTTACGGAACACATCGTGTGTTTGTTGGAGGTGTAAACTCAACAACCGTCAACACACCTTGTCACTTGGGAACACGTTGTGTAACTTGTGATCTAAGTGAAACTCTGCGCCGCCAAGACAATATCTGGACTACAATACGCCGTGTTGCTTGGACAACACGCCGTGTTGGTGGCGGCTGATGCACTATTTGACGGGAATTAGCACGTCAAAGAGGTAGACAGCTTCAGAATAAGCGTCGGGGAGGGGGGCGACGTGAATTAGCACCTTCACCTATTGTCAATGGATGATGCGAAACTGGCGCATCAACAACCCCTAAAGAACTTAGGCACCCATCCACGTATGTGGACTACGTGGGGAGGAAAAAAGCACGAGAAGGGAGTTGCTTCTCCTTCTCTTTACAATATAGAACGAGTGGTTCTCCTCGTCTCCTTGAAGCAACTACCGATCTTTGGTGGAGAGGGATGGAGACCGTCGGACAGTGACCGACGGTGGCACCCAATGGTAATGGTGACGGCGGCGGCGGTGGCGGAGTGGAGAAGGAGAAGGAGGTGGATAAAGAGAAAGAGGAGGGAGGTTGACGACTAGTCTTATAGCCCTAGAGCATGCTTTGATACCATGTGAAAGGATTGGGCCATAACGATACTCGGGTGAAGCAAGTTCTTTATTATAAGGTGTGATCATTTACATAATAGACCCAACATATAAAGGAAATAAGAATAAGGTACATAAATAGAAACTATTTTCTAACAATTCTAGATCTGGGGGCTTATGCTACAATGTTATAATTGCCAACCATTTTGCTTTGTTGACCAGTTCATCAGTGTAAATCCACCAAAGCTATGAACATCCACCTCTAGAGAAACTCCAGCAATCAGAACTAAAAATTTCTTGGATTTAATTAGCTCTACATTATTTTTGCTAATTAGGCAAACACCATCGTCCGTTGTTTCCTAGTTGTATTGAAAAACAATCATAATCCTCATTTGGCATTGTTCATAATGATGTGTGTGGTCCATATATTTACGACTATAATTGTTAATGATATAGTTATTTTTGTCGATGATCATTCACGTATACGTAGATTTATCTTATAAAACACCACATTGAAGTTCTCAATATTATCAAATCCTTTTCGTAAAATGGTTGAAGTACAATTTCACACAAATATTCAATTCTTCGTACAGATAATGCTCTTGAACATGTTCAGGCCGTTGTCTTTAGCTTCTTGAGAAGATGTTGACATGTTTCACCAATGGTCCTATGCTCATACTCCACAATAGAATAGTCATACACAAAAAGTTAACATATTTTGGATGCTGCACGCAGTCTCGCCTTACAAGTACAAATGCTCAAAATATTTTGTCCTGAAGAAATATTGACGGTTTTTGTTCTAATCGATAGGCAAACTTTATTCATCCTTCACAGGAAACTTGATTTCCATTGTCCTTCCTAATGAAACAACCTCTACTGTCCTTATTGAAATATTTGGGTGTAGTGGCTTTTTCCATAATGTTGATCCTAAGAGCTACAAATTGGGCCCACAGACCGAACAAATAATATTTTGGGATTGGCTTATACACAAAAAGGGTGTACATGTAATAAACCTCCATCTAGATGGATGTATATCACTATCGACATTACCTTTCACGGGTGGGGAACTTTCTTAAGGAAAACAAGCAAAGCTCAGTCAGATCCACTAATGTCAGTCTCTTTGGTACCTTATGCATTGAGATCCCACAACATCTAATCATGGTACAAGACATGAACTTTGTGTTGACACTAATACATGTGGAAATGGAAGTTCATGGAAACTCCGAGGAAGTTATTGAGAAAAACTTCGATGGAAAATAGCTAAAATGTAGTGACATCGTGAGGGAATTCAACCATAAAACATCAAATTATACTGAAAAAATATAATTCATGCATGTCCAATATGAAAAGCTTAAAACTCAGGTTTGTCTAATATGTATAGGTCCTATATCTACATATATTACAGTAGGATTAACGTAAGATTAACAAAACATGAGTTCATTTTCAAAATAATGGGAGTGAAATGGTATTAGGGCTCCACCAAAATCTATCTACTATTTAGAAAAATGCCATGATAATGGTTCCTTCAATGCCAAGATTGATTTCCTATTAAGCTTCTAAGCCATCACTATGTGTGCTACAACAACTACAAGTATCGTCAACAAGATGGACTTTTTGGATTGGGCTGGGCTGTTGTCGTCAACCACTACACTGAAGTCATAGATACATGTCGACAATTAGATGAAAAGATGTACCATGGAAGTTTACTAGGTTTCAACGTCGATGGCCATATGCATGGACAACATCAAGGACTAATTGCTAGATATCGAGGATGTTTAGTACTATGACAAGTGGCACCCCCTCTACGAGTTTGACTCTACAACCTTACCCTTTGTGTATCATTTACAATGTAATATGGACCCCTGGACTACTGCTCCCCCTCATATCTTCTGGTTCTATTGAATCTTCATTACCCATTTCCTTGAATAAGGGTAAACAGTCTTGTTAATATATGTGTTGTTATTACTGTTCTGTTATTTTATATTATGTTTGGACCTCTCTGTAATTGTTCCAGTATTATATATAGAAGGGTACACATTGTGTAACCCTAAGCTCTCCAAATCACTTTCTAATTTACATGGTATCAGAGAAGGACTGATCCAGCCGCCGCGTCTCTCCCCTCCCTCCCTCTCCTTCTTCCCCGCCCCCCCGCGCCGCCGGGCGCCTGCCCCCACCCGCCCGCCGCTTCCAGCGGCCCGCAGTAGCAACAAACCGGCCGCCGCAGCCGCGGGGCGCCGTAGCCGGCCGCTGGGCACCGTTGTCACATCCTGTTGATCGGCTACTGGTCCGCTCTCCTTCGGGCCCGTCTGGAGTGATTTAGTTCCCTCCGTGGACCTCCGTGTTGCTGCCTACGTGTGCTGAAATTTTTTTCAGCCACATTTTCTGCCTGCCCGTGTTGGTCGTGTGAGCCACCGGGTTCCTTGTTGCGCTCCGGCATAGTCCGTATGTGAAGAGGTCCTTCCGATCCGTAGCTCTGTGCCTACTGCTGTCTACCTGGAGACGTAGGAAGCCTTCTACTGCCTGTTCCTACCTGCTGCTGCCTGCCTGTCACTCTGCTACTTCATCCGTCTCTACCTAATGTCGTCTACCCATGAAGATCTGCGCCGACAGGTGACCACTGTGAAGCTGGATGGGAGAAACTACTAGCACTGGGTGTTCTCTATGCAGATCTATGTCAAATCACAAGGGAAACTGGTACACCCGACGCGAGATCCACCACCTATTCCTCCTGAAACAACAGACTCGAAAGATGTGAAAGCTTATGATGACTGGGTGAAAGACGACTCCACAGTCATGACATGGATTCTGAATAGTAGTGAGACTAAGATTAGCGTCACACTATTATACCTGCAAACGGCGAAGCAGATGTGGGATCAGCTTGCCAACACTTATTCACACAGTTAGAATCCCAAAAAGGTGTTTGATATCAACAAGCAGCTCATTCACCTGCGGTTCTCTGGATCCGATCTGACGGATTACTTCTATGCTTTCAAGGGACTGTGGGGGGAATTGGAAGCCTACCACCCCTTGTCTACTGATTTGGCTACTATGCAACGACAGCGACATGAGTTGCAAGTAGTCCAGTTCCTCTGTGGCCTACCTGATTCCTATGCCGGGGTGGTGGATCAGATTCTTGCCAATGATCCGCTGCCTACTCTACAGACTGCCTTTCAAAGACTACAATGCTTTCCTGCCTCATCTTCTGAGACTCCTGCTGATACGGGGATACTACTGCTTTTGCTGCGATGTCTGGTCGTGGTCGTGGCCGTGGACGCGGCCGCTCACATGACGCTCACCCTCCTCTTGGTGCTGGTAGGGGGAGGAACCCTTCAGGTCGTCGAGCAGCCTCTGGACCTGTTACTGCTACTACTCACCCTCAGACTGGCCAACGTTTCTGCAACTTCTGTGGCCGGTCTAACCATGTTGAAGACAAGTGCTGGGAAAAATATGGCAAACCAGCTTGGGCCAATGCGGCCACTGAGTCTACTACATCTTCTGAGGTGTCTACCCAGCCTGATGCCCCAGATACTTCTACAGCTGACTTCATTCGTGCTGAGGTTGAGCGCCTGTTACTGGAGTGTATTGGCTCGTCATCTACTGCCGCCACCACTGGAGCGCATGCTACGACATACTCTGGTTGTGATACTGCCTTCCTTACTGCATCATCCTCTACTACTGGTAATACAAAATGGGTCATAGATTCGGGCGCGTCTTCTCATATTTCTGGGAATCGGTCGTTGTTCAGAAGCTTATCTAGACCGACTACTCATTCATCTGTTATGCTTGTTGATGGCTCCAAGTCTACCGTTTCGGGGATTGGAGACATTGTGTCTGATATTGTGCTGAAATCTGCTCTATATGTGCCTCGTTTTCCATTGAATTTACTATCTGGTTAGCAAGACTTTGCGTTTCCTGAACTGTAGCCTGACTTTGGTTCCTGGTTCATGTGTTTTTCAGGACCTTTGCACGAGGATGAAGATTGGTGGGGGGCATGAAGGACCTGATGGCTTGTACTACCTGTACAATATGAAAAGAGTGGACAATGTGGCTCTGGCTTCTGCAGTATCTTCTTCAGTATCGGCTTTACAGTGGCACTACAGACTTGGGCACCCATCATCTGAGAAATTGCGTCATATTGTATCTGATGTAGGAACAAATGTGTTTCAATGTGAATCGTGTCAGTTTGGCAAACAGACTAGGGCTGTTTATCCTATACGTTCTAAGATTAGTAGTAAAAATGTTTTTGATCTTGTTCATACTGATGTATGGGGTCCATGTCATGTTCCTGGCCTATCTGGCAGCAAATATTTTATTCTGTTCATTGATGATTTTTCTTGGGCCACATGGTTATTTCTTCTGAAAAGTCGATCTGAAGTTCTGACCACAATTAAATTCTTTTTTGCTGAGATGAAAACACAATATTCTATGTCGATTAAAATGTTTAGAACGGATAATGCTCTTGAATTTGTGTAAAAAGATGTTGAGTTGTTCTGTAAATCCGTTGGCACTATACACCAGACTTCTTGTGCATATACACCGCAGCAGAATGGCATTGCTGAAAGAAAGAATCGACACTTACTAGAGGTTGCCAGAACTATTATGTTGCATGCTAATGTACCTCAGGGATTTTGGCCAGAAGCCATCTTGATTGGTTGTTTTCTAATAAATAGAATGCCTTCTTCTGTAATTGGAAATAAAATATCTGTGCAAATTCTGAATCCAGATAAACCTTTATTCACTGTACCTCCTCGCATTTTTGGTTCTACATGCTTTGTAAAGTTGCTTGGCCCAATGCATGATAAACTATCTCCACGTGTTGAAAAATGTATTTTTTTGGGGTATTCTCGTACACACAAAGGGTACAGATGCTATAGCCTAACTACCAAAAGATGGTTTACTAGCAGCGATGTTGTCTTTTTTGAGGGTACACCATACTACTCTACGCAAGGAGATAGTCTTCAGTCTGAGCTTATTGCTTCTCCGATGCCTATTACTAGTGACTGTGTTTCTGATGCCACTACTTCTGTACAACCAACACCTCCTCTTATTGTTTATCAGCGCAGGAGCAGATCTCAACCTATACAAGACCACACCCCCCCCCCCCCCAATCAAGCCAATCTTCTCCTCCAGAAGCATCTGCATCACCTGAGGTAATCTTTGATCTTGATGTGCCTATTGCTCTTAGAAAGGGCACTCGTTCCTGCACTATCCACAACATTGCTAACTATGTATCGACTGATAATTTAAGTGTTCATGTTAGCAACATTGTCACTGCTTAATCTGCTATTGCCATCCTAAAGACTGTACAGGATGCCTTGCAAAGTACAACTTGGACTACTGCTATGAAGGAAGAAATACTTGCTATTTCTGACAGATAAACTTGGGAGTTGGTGGATCCACCTCCTCAGTGTAAGCCTGTAGGCTGCAGATGGGTGTATGCTGTCAAATATCAACCAGATGGTACTGTAGAACGTCTGAAGGCACGTCTTGTTGCTAAAGATTATACACTGACATATGGTATTGATTACTTTGAAACCTTTTCACCTGTTTCCCGTCTTAATTCTGTTAGAGTTCTCTTATCTGTTGCTGTTAATCTTGACTGGACTCTAGTACAACTGGATGTTAAAAATGCTTTCTTATATGGTGATCTGCAAGAGGAGGTCTATATGGAGCAACCTCCTGGGTTTGTTACTCAGGGGGAGTCTCATAAAGTCTGCAGGCTGAAGAAGTCTATTTATGGGCTCAAACAGAGTCCTCGTGCCTGGTTTGATAAATTGAGCAAGATTTTGATTGATTTTGGCTTTCTGAGATCTCAGGTGGATCATTTTGTCTTTACTAAGAAGACTTCTACTGGCATTGTGATTTTGATTGTATATGTGGATGATATTATACTTTCTGGCAGTGACTCTATTGCTATTCAGGCTACTAAAGCCCATCTCTGTCAACACTTTGCTACTAAAGATTTCGGTAAGCTGCAGTATTTTCTGGGCATAAGGTATCTAGAACTTCTAATGCTCTTGTGCTATCTCAGGGAAAATATGTCTTAGATCTTCTGCAAGAGACTGGTATGCTTGGAGCTAGACCTGCTGGCACTCGTTTAGATCCCAATGTTAATTGGGATGATGACTCTTCTCCACTCTTTGCTGATAATAAAATATACAGGAGGCTGATTGGTAAAATGATATATTTGACTGTAACTAGAGGTGACATATCTACTGTTGTGGGTCTTCTTAGCAGGTACTTAGATAAACCTAGACAGTGTCACTGGGATGCACTCTATCATATTTTGCGATATCTGAAAAATTCTCCTGGCAAGGGACTTCATTACAGGAAAAATGGACACTGTTCTCTTGAGGGTTATTTGGATTCTGACTATGCAGGGAGCAAAATTGACAGGAAATCCACTTCTGGCTATTGTACCTATGTTGGAGGTAATCTAGTCACATGGAGGAGTAAGAAACAAAATGTGGTTGCCAGATCTAGTGCTGAAGCTGAATATAGGGCCATGGCCCATACTGCCTGTGAGCTTTTGTGGATGCGCTCTCTCCTGAAAGACTTCGGTGTTGAGTCTTCTTCTGCTATACCTATGCACTGTGATAATAATACTGCTATTTTTATTGCTAACTATCCTGTCTATCATGAGCGCACCAAGCATATTGAGGTCGACTGTCACTTCATCCGAGAATCTATTCTTTCTGGCAAGATCTTCACTCCCTTCACTCGCTCTGAAGATCAGGTTGCTGATATATTCACCAAGCTTCTGGCGAAAAAGGATTTCTGGTGGACAAGTTGGGCATGATTGACATTTATGCTGCAACTTGAGGGGGAGTGTTAATATATGTGTTGTTATTACTATTCTGTTATTTTATATTATGTTTGGACCTCTCTGTAATTGTTCCAGTATTATATATAGAAGGATACACTCATTGTGTAACCCTAAGCTCTCCAAATCACTTTCTAATTTACAAGTCTTATACAAAGAACAACCCTATTTTTAACATATGTTGTCTCTCTATATTAGATCGGTCCACCATGAGTCACCCCTTCAACATCCTAGATGGAAAGTGACAATGGATGATGAGATGGTTGCGCTTTTGATAAATTGCACATGGGATCTTGTTGATCCCCTTCAAGACAAAAATATTGTGAGATGCACCACTATTGAAAAGCTTGCCTAGATGCAAAATCATATACTTAGACATTTGAAGTCGACTAGTTTGAAACTTCTTACTTGTTCCTGAGATTGGCTCTGGATAAACTCTAATCTCTTTTGCAATGCATTTTGATAGGCCTCTATTTTGTTTATTCGCAGTGATTTCTTAGGAGAAGTTTATATGTAACAACCACCTGGCTATGTTGCTGAGGGGGAGTTCACAAAAGTATGTTGTTGTTGCTGCTTCATTTTTAGTCTAAAGCAATCGCCTTGCGCGTGGTTTAATAAGCTTAATTCTATAATAGAGAAGCTTGGTATGAAATGATTATCAAATGACTCATTATTATGTACTAAAATTCAAAGGTCACACATTACTTGATGATTATCCTGATGAGACACTAATTACTAGACATGAAAATAAGGAATATTTAATTTGAAAATTGCGTTCAATATCATTATCATACCAAGGATCTTGGACACCTTCGATATTTATTAGGGACAATAGTTCTAAGACCCAGAAGGGAAAAAATGGCTTCTAAGGAAGTACATTCTTGAACTTCTGAAAAACTCCGGGATGGCCAATGCTAAGCCATTCCCCACTCCAAAGAACTATCATGGAAAGCTTCAAAATAAAGAAGAGAGATTTAGTGATATAGGAAATTATCAAAAGATAGTTGGCAAATTTATTTATGTCACCATCACCCAATTACCCAAATAAATGTTTGTATGCAATCAGAGTGGTTAGTCAATTAAGAATAGTAATCCATTGCGGTGTCACTGGTCTGTATACAACATATCTTGAGAAATTTGGAAAGTTCTCTAAGGAAAGATTTTTTCTATCAAATACCTCAATGATAGAAATCCAAGTTATTGGATATGCTGATGCCGATTGGACTGGCAATCCCAGTGACCAACAGTACTCTCAGAGTCTGTGCTCTTCTGGGTAATCATCCTATAAAATGGAGAAATAAGAAACAAACTGTGATGGCAAAATCTATTACATAAGTCGAATATGGAGCTATGACGATTATTGTGATGTACAATGGGTCCAATCCATCCAAATGATTTTAATATTCCGTCAAGTCCCCATGCTACATTATGGTGTGATAATTTGGCAATAATACACATTGCAAATAATCAATTCTTTCATGAACACATAAAGCTCATTGAAGTAGGCCACCATTTTGTATGAGATCTTGTGATGGACAGGAAGATCACTACTCATATCAGATTTGGAGAAAAGATTAATGATAATTTACAAAGCCTCTTCCACTCACCCTTCATCGACCTACATGCATAACAAATCTAGAGTACATGATGAGTACTCTTAAACTTGAGGGGGAGGGTCAAAGTAATGGGAGTTGGGCCCTCTATCCTTGTTTCTCTCTTATATCTCCTTACTCTTATTTTGTACTTGTGGTACATTGTATCTGGTTCTCTCTCTAGGTTCCATCTATTGAAGGAGGCCTAATTGTAACATCAACAACTAATCAAGATTTCAATGTTTTACATTCCACAGTACCCAATTTTCATTTCAATCAAGTGAACATGCTCTTAACATATCCTCCAATTCTTTCATTACTCTTTTAGGTGAACCATTAGTAGGGGATGAAAGTAATACTCATATCCAAAACTATTCCCAGAGTCTCTTGTAGATATTTTCAAAACTTTGTTTGAGGTATGGATATATCCATGAAGCCATATAGTTTTTAAAATCTAGTTCTGTTGAAAAGGATTTGTATTGTAGATTATCTTCATGGGCATGAAATGGGATGATTTCATTAATTAGTATATACATCCCATATGTGTCAAGGTCCTTCTGATTTTGTAGATATTTCATTGAAAAGTCCATTTACATGGTCCCACAAAAAACTCAATTATTACGTCCCCAAACAATTAACTGATAGATTTCTATAGATGTTCCAACTCTCTGATGATCTACTTTCACTTGTTGAAAACTCCAAAAAATGGAGTAGATGTTCAAGTCTCTCTCTCTCTCTCTCTTCATAATTGGCCATTGATAGTGTAGCTTTAGACTTTTGACCATCTTGCTCGTTCCACAATGGATAAAGTATTGAGACAACTCAAGCTTAAACCAAAACGTTCTTGCATCTAGAGTTTTATTGAACAAATTTTTGCTTCCCTAAGAGTACATCCTATTCTAGTTGTGTCAAATCATAAACAAACAGAAGTAACCTCTCTCATGAAAAATCCCATGATAATAGATTGATATTGCTGTTAACTATCTTGGATATAGTTAATATGCTAAGAAAGAAGAAACAAGTTCTCAAGATGTTATAAACGATCTCAGAGACACTTTTTTTTTCTTAGTTTTATGAAGTTTTCATGCCATGTTAATTTTATACAGATGGGGTGGTCCACTCCCACAAGGATGGCTCGATCAACAACTTCTGTTGCAAAAGAAGATTTTAGCCAGAATGTTTGAGCTAGGAATGTATCCAGGTCAGTTGTTAACTCAGACCTTGTTATTTTATTTTTCTATCACAGCATATTCCTGTTAGGAATTAGTGTATATTCTGGTAGACACATCGCTTTAACACCTTACTACGTGAATAATCTTTTAATGAATTGTTGATTTTCTTGCTTGTTATGGGACTTTTCTCTTTAAAGGTATCATATTGTCTTTTAGGTCGCAACTGATTTCAACAAATCATCTATAAATATTCCTGTAGAAGTGCTGTACTGGGGATTATTCAGGTTTTGTGAGGAGTGTTCCACATCTGCATTGACTTTTTACCGTAGCGAGTGCTTCCCTATATTATCTAGGCTAGCCATGGTCACTTGTGTAAAAAATTCCTTCACAACAAGATTTTTCTCTTGTAATAAGGATTATATTGAAGGTGCATTGGGTTTGCTGTATGTCGCAGAGAATGACTTACTTGACCTTGGTTAGTTCCAACCTGAAAGTACATGTTATTGCTAGTAAAAGGGATAATTTACATGATCATGTTTAACTATAGGAAATAAATGCCCTGACACATAAGAAAACTTACCCTATTGTATTCAATCTTTGGAAAAGCTTTTAATATCATATCAAATCCCACAGGTCAACGTCTGAAAAAACTCTTCCTTTAATACAAAATCCCACAGGTCTTTTTTTTTTAACATGTAGATGATAACTTTGCTTTTTTGTATCTCTTGCAGTTCTCCCTTCATTCTCTGGAAACATCCCATCTGCTTTGAGATTCAGATTTCCCTCTGCTAAAATAACGAGACTTGGAAATTGGTATTGTTGCATTATAATTTCCATATTAGTTTCCTTAATGAACTTTTTCAGCTGTACCAGTGTGCTTTTATTTTGTTCCAGTATTATGACTTTACTGATTAAACATTATAGCTACTAGATTCATGTTAATGGGATTTGTTTTTAAAATGAGTGTCTAGTTATTAAAAATAGGTTTTATTCTTATCATTCTCTTATCCCCTTTTCTAACTAATATCCTCTAGTTATTAAAAATTGGAATGTAAAATTACAACAGGGATTGCACACCATGGTCACCATACTAATCAACTTGTGATGTTATGCACCAGATATTGCATCTTTGTTGTATATAGAAGCTGTGCCGGTTGTTGGCTGGGTACTATTTCTTTTATAAGATACCATGAGGTTGTTCCAAATCACTGGAATATTGAATGTGACAATGCCACCCTCCCTTTCAGCTTTGTACAGTTATATATTGTGATTGATTAGTGTTTGTTTTCTATATACTCTGTTCATGAATTTTGTCCTTTCTTCTTACATTTTTGTCAACCAATAACCTATTTGATAGGCCTATATCATGGCTACTCTCTAGAAAGGAGATCAGGATCCTGAAAAAAGATTCTAGAAAAAGGAATAGATGATATTTTTTACAGAAAAGCAGATGTGTCAAAGTTAAATATTTTATAAGATGGCACGCCTAGATGTAGATCCTTTGTTTGTTACTGCTAGTATATATGTCATATCATATATGGGCTGGAGTTTGTACGCCCATATAGAGTCTAGTCAAGTCTGGAAGTCTCTAGAGTTATGTCCATAAAGGAGAGGGGTTTCTCTTGTACAACACACATTGTAATAACATTACAAATATATCATCCATCCATTATTTCCAACATGGTATCAAAGCCTTCTTTCCAGGAACTCTAACCCTAGAGAGAAGCAACAAGTCTCTCTGCCTGCGGGCGGCGGCCTCCCTCATGGCCGGCTGCCCTCAGGGACATCTCCATCACCCTCTCTGAAGGGTGATCTCCGTTGTCCTCTCTCCCAAAAAGGCCTTCATCATCCAGATCCATATCTGACAAGTATTGTCTTCATCTTCATTTAGCATCCCCATGTGTCCGTCTTTCGTCTTTTGTCTTCCCTAAGCAGGAAGTTCAGCCACTCCCTCCATCAAGTCGAACTTCAGATTCAAGCCGTCACCCTTCTTGCATCACCGAAACTAGCAGCCCCATGGTGGTCTTTTTCATGGTGGAAGTCATCTCCACCCGGATCGTCATCTATGGTGGAACGTTTCTAATGTTTCACGTGAAAATCTGTCCACACGCTGCAGAATACAGCGTGTTCCATAATCAACATGCTGTGTGTCTTCATCAGGCAGCATATGATTTCATCCAGACCGCAAGTTACAAGCCATGTCATAAACCAACACGACGTGCTGACGGAAGTCAGTTTCACGCCTACACGGCGTGTCAGAAATCAACAGGCGTGTCGATGACAGTCTGTTCATATATCTTCGACAGTCAAACACACGTGTTGTTGTTAGGGTTTGCAATTCAATCGGCGACGGCGACATCTTCAAAGTCCATGTTCTAGATCAGTCTCCAGGCATATTCAAAGCAAAGATCAAAATCTCTACAGCAAGGAAAGATCAATCTTTATCAGATCTTTTCTTCGACCTAGTCCAAAATTTGGCGCCCCAGATTTGTCGACCTAAGGGCCTTACAAATTTCCTTTTTGGGTCATAAAAAGATCCATTACTTTCTTATGCAGATCTTGTAATCAGGCCACATACTACATCGAATCTGGTAATCGGTTCATCTACTGCAACTTCATCGTCAAGTCAACCTCTCCGAAGCGCCATGAAGTCTGATACTCACATGTGTGATGTAGTTTGTTTTCAGGCACAAGATCCACCTCTCTCATGTGCGAGGATTCATCTCTTTCAAGCACAACGTTATGCTTTCTTTAGCGCGAGGTCAAGTTCTCTAAAGCCCGTTGAGCAGTCCCACACACAACTTCTCCGGTGATATCAAGCCAATCCTTCTCTAGTAACCACTTTTGTCGTCTCTTCGTAGTTGGTGTGTGGGAAAAGATAGAGGAGATGAGAAGAGGAGGATGAGGAGAGAGTATAGAGCTCAGAAGAGGAAAGAGGAAGAAGAATATTATCTACATATGGAGTTTTGTGTACTTAACGCGTTGTGCAAATCTCACTCTCCAGTTCAAGGCTAATGTCCATCCTCACCGTTCAAATCCAGAGTTACCAAGCACTGATATGTCATTCAGAATTCATCTTCTGGCATGGCCGTTAGCTGAAGAAGATGATTCCTCAGATCAGTTGGAAGTCATCGATGCTCTACATCAGGCGAAGATGTTTCTTCATCAACCATGTCTTGGTTATTCTACTCTGGAGACACTTCAATTTTCTAGTATTAGAGCATCTTGGATTGTTTGCACATTTCGTTGTGTGCCGGTCCGACACACCTGTCTTTTATAGAAGATCATTCAATCATCATCTATGTTTCCTTCTTGTTAGTTCGTGCCTTATCAAGCATGTTGATGTTCGTACGTTCCCATGTTGATGTTCGTCCATACTTCTAGAACGCTGTTGTTTATCCGTGCCCACGTTGATGTTCTTCTGTGCGAAGCACGTTGATGTTTGTTCGTACCCTATCAAGCACGTTGACCGTTTAGGCTACCACATGGTGATCTTCTCCCGAAAACTACTTCAGTGACAGTAGCAACTAAGTTTGTGACTCATATGATCTTCATATATTCCTTCAACATACTCTAAGATACAACCTCCAACCTAGTCAAAGCTCCAGATGTTTCAAAGATTCAATGTTTATCAATCTCAGGGGAAGCTTCAAATTCAAAGATGCCAAAGATATTAAAGTGCGGAGGAGTTCACATGTCGTGCTAAGTCAGGGGCTATCATGTTTGAGTCATATTTTTTTTCCCATCTTGTTTCTGTCTGTCATCCAGTCTGGGCATGTGATTCTCCCATGCTCCAGCTTGTGGGGGAGTGTTAGAAATATAAGTCATATCATATGGCCAAGGTCTGTAGGCCCATATTGAGTCTAGTCAGGTTTGGAAATGTCTGGAGTCTTGTGCACCTTCTCCTATATAAAGGAGAGGGGATCTCTCTTGTACAACACACATTATAATACGACACTGTGAATTTATAATCCATCCATCCATTATTTTCAATAGTTACTAAGAGGTCTGAGTTTAAAGCCACAAAGACAGAATGAATAGAATCACCATTTTTTTGAAGTTCAATAATTTTACAAATTTGTTCTGAGTTACATCATCGTTCGAGCAACATTTTGTCATACTCTCGGTCTTATCCATACAAAATGTTATTTATATAAAAGAAGTTTGTTTTAAGAGCGTATATAAAACAATAATCATAATATTGCAACGTACTTTGATCCATGATGACCAGTCATTTTTGAATATTATTCATACACATATTAGTTATATGTCATCTCTAGCCTTTTGTTTTGTCTCGGTAGGTTTGGTTTGGACTGTCTTTTTGGTTTCAAATGCCCTCTTTCACATATTTCCTTTTGAAATCTGAACTAAGCTAAATTGATATTTTGAGGTTTATATTTCAGTTATTGTCAACAAAAGTTGTTGAGGATTAATCTGGAAAGGATGGCTGGTTGGTTCCGCTAAAGGGCTGCCATGAAGCCGCCCAAGTTTGAAACCCCCCCCCCCTCCCGAAACATTCTTGGTTTACCTCCTTGCCACATATCTTGGGGTTTATATGGCTAGTGGGACAGCAGGGGGCCATCCTTCCCCCTACTATTGTTCTGAAAGAAATTGATGTAGGATTGCTAGGAGTAACTTAGATTATGCTGTATGGATTAAAATACAGGACCATATCCGGTAATGAATTAAAATTGTGCGAGTAGGGGGTTCACCGTTAGTTATGTATGGATGTAGGGTGTTTGTTGGGAAAAAAACTACATGGAAGGTACTGTTAAATAATGTCTTTATACATTTTGTTTGTTATTTTCCTTTTCTATATGGACCTTTGTGTAATTGCTCCACATATATATATATATTGGGTACACATTGTGTAACCATACTGTTCCTCAATTTATTTTTCTCATGGTACCAGAGCAGGCGTAACTCCTGGGCGCCACCTCTCTCTCCTTCCCCTCCCTCCCTTCCCTTCTCTCTCTCCCCGCCCCCGGTGTGCCGCCGCTACTGTGCAGCAGCCGACCGCCGTCGCCGATCGGCTGGCTTAGCCGCAGCCCATGCCGACCGCACCGCCGCCGCCGCCCGGCCACCACGTCGCGGTCCCCTCCTAACCGCCGCCTCCTCCGAGTAGCCCCACCTCCCAGGCGCCTGTGTGAGCCTCTTCTGGCTCCGTCTACTGCCTGCCCGTGTCGGTTTTTGAGCTGCCGGGTCCCTTGTTGCGCCTAGGTGTAGTCCGTATGTAACTGGTCCACTCAGGTTTTTCTCCTGTGCCTGCTGCCGCCTAGAGCGAGGACCTAGGCGGTCATCTACTGCTTGTACCTGCCTCCTACTGCCGTCCTTGGTGTTGGTTCTCTGTCATGGCTTCCTCACATGACGATCATCGCTGTTAGGTTACTATTGTCAAGTTGGATGGGCGCAACTACCAACACTGGGTTTGTTCCATGGAGATTTATGCTAAATCCTAGGACAAACATTCACACCTGGCGCGGAACCACCTCCCGCTCCTGCTTCTGCTCCCGACTCCAAGGATATCAAGGCCTATGATGACTGGGTCAAAGATGATTCGACTATGATGACATTGATTCTCAACAACAGCGAAACAAAAATCAGTGTTGCCTTACTCCGTCTACCTACTGCTAAGGAAATATGGGATCAGCTGGCAAGCACTTACTCTCACAGCAAAAATCCCAAGAAGGTGTTCGACATAAATAAGCAGATGACTCGTCTACACTTCTCGGGACCTGACCTTGCGGATTACTTCTCTGCCTTCAAGGGCCTCTGGGGTGAACTGGAAAGCTACCACCCTCTGTCGACTGATTTGGCTACCATGCAACGTCAAAGATAGGAGTTGCAGGTAGTCCAATTTCTGTGTCGCCTTCCAGAGTCTTATGCTGGGGTTGTAGATCAGATTCTCACCAGTGATCCACTGCCTACATTGCAGAGTGCCTTTCACCTCCTTCAACGACTGTCTGCCTCATCTTCTGAGTTACCTGCTGATATTGGCGATACTACAGCCCAAGCTGCTATGTCAGGCCGTGGCTGTGGTCGCTTTCAGGAGAACCGCCCTACTCTTGGCTCTGGGAGGGGGCGTGGTTCGTTTGGACGTGGTGCGTCCTCTGGCCCTCCCAATGCTTCTCGCCCTCCATCTGGTCAACGCTTCTGCAACTTCTGTGGTCGGTCTAACCACATTGAAGAAAAATGTTGGGAGAAGTATGGCAAACCTGCCTGGGCCAATGCTGCTTTTGAAGCCAATGCTACTTCTGAGGCTGCTACCCAATCTCAAGCTACTGATTCCTCCAACTTTACTACTACTGATTTCATCCGTTCTGAGGTGGAACGCCTACTACTAGAGCGCACTGGGTCGTCATCTACTGCTACTATTGGAGCTCATGCTGCAACCTACTCTGGTTGTGATTCTGTTTTTCTAAGTGCACCCTCGTCTAGTACTAGTAATACAAGATGGGTGATTGTTTTGGGTGCTTCTTCTCACATTTCTAGAAATCGGTCTCTTTTCTTGAATTTATCTAAACCGATTTCTAAATCTTCTGTTATGCTTGCTGATGGCTCAAAATCTGATGTGTCTGGGATTGGTGACATTGTTGCTCAATTTTTATTGAAATTTTCTCTATATGTGCCTTACTTTCGTCTAAACTTACTATCTGTTAGCAAAATTGTGCGTAGCCTGAACTGCAGTCTCACCTTTGTTCTTGTTACTTGTATTTTTCAGGACCTTCGCACGAGGATGAAGATTGGTGGGGGCATGAAGGACCTGATGGTCTCTACTATCTGGATGGGTGGGTCTTGAGCAGTCTGTTACCGGTTCCTGTGTTGATACGCAATAAGAGGAGAAGAAGTTTCAGCAGGTGAAGTATCTACCTGATGGAACTGTGGAACATCTGAAGGCACTCCTGGTGGCAAAAGGGTACACTCAAACCTATGGTATTGATTATTTTGAGACTCTCTCCTGTTGCAAGATTAATTCAGTCCGAGTACTTCTTTATGTTGTTGTCAACTTGGATTGGCCACTTATTCAGCGGGATGTTAAAAATGCTTTTCTATATGGTGATCTTCAAGAAGTGGTCTATATGGAGCAACCACCTGGGTTTGTTGCTCAAGGGGAGTCACACAAGGTTTTCCGTCTAAAAAAATCTATTTATGGAATCAAGCGGAGTCCCCGGGCATGGTTTGACAAATTGAGCAAGATACTGATTACCTTTGGATTTCTGAGATCACATGTTGATCATTCTGTCTTTACTAAAAAGACATCGTCTGGTATTGTGTGATTTTGATTGTTTATGTTGACGATATCATTCTGTCTGGCAGCGATGTTACTGAAATTCAGGCTACTAAAACACACTTGTGCAAGCATTTTGCTACTAAAGACTTGGGAAAGCTGCGATATTTTCTGGGCATTGAGGTGTCCAGAACTACTAGTGCTCTTGTCTTATCTTAGAGGAATTTGATCTTGATCTTTTACAAGAGACTGGGATGCTTGGAGCGTGTCCTGCTGATACTCCTCTGGATCCTAATGTGAATTGGGATGATGAAGCATCTCCTATATTCCGGACAATAAAAAATATAGGAGACTGGTTGGTAAGGTGATTTATCTGACTGTTACTAGAGCTGATATCTCTACTGCTGTTGGTCTTCTTAGCAGGTATCTTGATAAGCCTAGACAGTGTTACAGGGATGCCCTTTGTAATATTCTGAGATACCTTAAGAAATCTCTTGGCAAAGGACTCTGTTATAGAAAGCATGGGCATTGTTCGCTTGAAGGTTATTCTGACTCTGATTATGCTGGAAGTAAGATTGACAGCAAATCTACTTCAGGCTATTGCACTTATGTTGGAGAAAATCTTGTCACTTGGAGGAGCAAAAAGCAAAATGTTGTTGCTAGATCCAGTGTTGAGGCTGAGTACATGGCTATGTCCCACACTGCTTGTGAACTTTTATGGGTAGAATCTCTCTTGAAAGACTTCGGTGTGGAGTCTTCTACTGCTATTCCTATGCATTGTGACAATAAAGTTGCCATCTTCATTGCTAATAATCCTGTGTATCATGAGCGCACAAAGCACATTGAAGTTGACTGCCATTTTATCAGAGAAACTATTTTGTCTGGTCGGATCTGCACTCAATTTACCCGCTCAGAGGATCAAGTTGCTGATATTTTTACAAAGCTGCTGGCAAAGAAACATTTTAGCTCTCTTGTGGACAAGTTGGGCGTGATTGATATCTATGCTCCAACTTGAGGGGGAGTGTTAAATAATGTCTTTATATATTCTGTTTGTTATTTTCCTTTTCTATATGGACCTTTGTGTAATTGCTCCACTTATATATATATTGGGTACACACATTGTGTAACCCTACCTCAATTTGCTTTTCTCAGGTACAATATGCTAGGATTATAAATAAGGAGAAACTAGAGGAGATAGATAGTAACAGTAAATGGATTTAATAGTCACTACTCTAATCATGTCTCTATTTGTTTCAGATGTGAATATGAGATAAATACGTATGACAAATACAAAGATTTACGGTTACAAATTAGTTTTGGATATTGTTTTCTGTTGCACATGTTGCCAAAACTTCCACAGAATAATGCTTCAAAGATTTCCTCTATAGATACACAGATTATTGAGATATATCCTTGTTTGAGTAGTATTTTTTGTATTTGTCTATTCAACTACTTCTGATATCCTCTTTTCTTTCGTCCCACATTTTGTAAAAGGGGTCTACCTGCTGCCCCTACCTATATAAATAAGCGGGCACTCCTTTCAATGCAAATATACGAGTACGCATTCTACATGGTATTAGAGAACCAATCCTGACCACCACACTAGGATTTCATGTTCTCCCCCTAAGCAACATGCTCCTCTTCTTTCTTCCTAAATTACCCTTCAGCTAGCTGCTACCACTGCAATTGCCACCACTAAGCCAACAATTTATCTCTAATAGCCACATACCCTAGGAGTGGGCACAATTGTAGCCAAATTAATTACCTCCTTACAAGGTGGGTGGATCGTAAACTATGCATAGGGTTTCGGATTAACTATATCTTTTCTTCCCCTTTTTCCTCACTTAGGGTTTCTAAGGGTATTAATTACAATATTAGGTTTAAAACCCTAATTCTTGCAATTTCCTTTTCAAAACAAGTTAATATCCATCTATATCATTAAACAAGTTAATAATGCTCGAATTTATTCACTTGCAAGATTAAATCCATCC
Source organism: Alisma plantago-aquatica (assembly GCA_963693085.1). Classification (NCBI taxonomy): domain Eukaryota; kingdom Viridiplantae; phylum Streptophyta; class Magnoliopsida; order Alismatales; family Alismataceae; genus Alisma; species Alisma plantago-aquatica. The sequence continues at coordinate 1,358,093,664 of OY856409.1, forward strand.
TTTATCAACAATTTAGGGTTTCTAACCATAATTTAATACCTTTCCCATCCAAATTATACACTTTTACAAAAGTATACTGATTTAGGCTTCCAAACCATTTTTAATTTACTCATTGTATTTTTCTGATCAATTTTCATGTATAAACTTTCCTCATCCGAGTTTTCTAGCTCAAGATATGATTTTTAAGAAAATCCCTTTCTATTGATTTATTAGCAATTTCTAGAAAAACACGGATTGTTAGATCAATGGTCCGTTGGTCCACTCAGGATCCAACGACCAGGGACACACGCGCCTAATTTTCATTTTAAGTTGCGAAGGACAAGATTGCCCTTACCTTGACTGAAGGCGCGGAGGGGTAGCTGGGTAATTTCGCTGGATCTCCTTCGTCTTCAACCTTGCGATCTCGCAGCTGCTGCGATGGTCAACTGTGTGGTTGACTTCTCGATCCAGTCGTTGTGCGAGCGCGCCAAACGTCCAGGGAGCTCCGCCTCCCTCCGTCAAACCTGCCTACGACCTCAATTGCTCGCCCGGGACTCGCCAAGACCGCCCCCCTACTCGCCGGACTCCGACGAGGTTTGCCAAGAGTACAGGGGTGCAGGTCAGGTTGGATCTCCAAATTGATCGCATGGGAACACTCCCCTCGCTCTTCCGCAGCGTTTGGGGTAGCAAAAGGATATTCTGGTATCCCCCTTCACCCGCCCCCATATATAGGGTCGGAGGCAGTGCTGCGAGGATTGGGTATTTCCCCAATAGGCGGCCAACCCTCGACAAAATAGGGATGATCCTCTGCGGTTTCCTCTCCCGAGTCCAAAGAAGCTATCAACAGGCTGGCATACTCTCTAGATCACGAGGAATCCAAGATGGAAAATTCCTCCTGTAACTCGCAGAGTCCCAGTCCGTGTGGGACTTAGACGATAAGCGATTAGCGTTGGATCGAGATCCAACGGTTCTCATTGCACGCGATCATCCAAAAGGGAAATACCCTTTTCAATTGCCAAATTAATGCCTTATTTTGGAGATAACTTGAGAAATTGATATCTGCCAAACCATAACTCCTTTTTGTTTCAAATTTTAAGGGAACGTTTGTCTTTACATTATCTAGCTATGTACGAAATTTGGGAAACAAATTACAATGGATGAGAAGGCTTCCTTCTCTCCCAAGATATCCATTAATTAATTCAAAATTAATTAGTAATTCTTTTCCCTTTTCCATTATCTTGTTATTTTGGGTCCCTTGGACCTCAAGAAATACTAAAGGCACAGATTCCCATATTGGGGAATATCTATTTGCCTTTATCATCTTTTAAATATCTACTTCTCATATTTCCCTTTTATTAACTAAATCCTTTTCCTTTTTATTTCTTTTTTCTTTTCAATTGGGCTCACTGGCCAACAAAGCCCAATATCAACCAATCAAGGCCATTTCACATGAAATCCATCACAAATCAAAGAAATAGATTTCATTTATTCTTTAAAAGAGAATTACATTTTTCTTTACATACTTAGGAAATTGAGGTTATAACAGGTTGGGTTATCCGTGTGCTGCAAAGTTGAAGCTTTTATTTCCTGCATTATCTGAAAACAATTTTTCTTGTGCCTCTTGTGTTTTGGGAAAACAAATGAGGTCTTTCTTTCCTTCTAAGAAGGAACTTGTTCTAAAGAAATTTTTGATATTGTTCATGCGGACATCTGGGGTCCATGCTCTGTTCCGAGTCAAACTGGCGTTAAATATTTTTTGACATTTATTGATGATTATTCCCGTGCTACCTGGTTGTTTTTGCTCAAAGATCGTGGCACTGGTTTGAATAATATCCATATTTTCTTTTCTGAAATACAGACCTAGTTCAATAAATCCATTAAAATTTTCCGTACCGATAATGCCCTGGAATTTATGCAGAAGTCTGTCACATCTTTTTGTTCTGATCGTGGCACCATTCATCAAACCACTTGTCCGTATACTCCACAGAAAAATGGTGTTGCTGAACGGAAAAATCGCCACTTATCAGAGGTTGCTCGCACCCTTCTTATTCATTATAAAGTTCCTCACTATTTTTGGCCTGAGGCAGTCGGTACATTATGCTATCTTATAAACCGTATGCCATCTTCTGTTTTACAAAATCGAATACCTTACTCCATTTTGTTTCCTGATGCACCTCTATTCTCTGTTGCTTCTCGCATTTTTGGGTGTACTTGCTTTGTCAAAAATTTATGCCTAGGAATGACGAAACTTGATCCTCGATCCACTAAATGAATTTTTTGGGTTATTCTAGAACTCAAAAAGGTTATCGCTGCTTTGATCCAATACTCAGACAGTGGTTTGATGCATATGCCCTATTTTTCTGATGGAGCAAGACTATCCCATGATATGTTGGTACCCACACCTCTACCAGATATTGTTGAAGACTTACCTTCTAACCAGCCTGAAGATCGTCCGTTGCAAGTATACAAAAGCCGACTGAAGACAAGCACTCCTTCCATGGCCCCTCCCCAACCAATTCCTCCGTCTGCGGATGATCAAATAAACACCGAGGTAACTTCTGACTTGCACCTTCCTATCAGTCTGCGCAAAGGCGTTCACTCCTGTACTAAACATCCTATCAGTAATTACTGCACTCTTCCAATCTGCATAACAACTTTGCCTGCTTTACTTCTGCAATTTCTCCTATCACCATTCCAAAGACTGCTGTAGAAGCTTTTGTTATTCCTGCATGAAAACAGGCAATGGATTAGGAAATGCAGGCACTCTGTGATCACAAGACATGGGAACTTGTGGATCACCCTTCTTCTTGCCCTACTGTGGGCTGCCGTTGGGTCTTTACCATTAAATATTGTAAAACAACCTGCTTCCCGGTTGATACCATCGACAGGTGGTCGATGGTATCGAGATTATCACAGCAACCGGACAACAGTCTGTCGATACCATCGACAGACCTGTCGATGGTATGGACAGAAGGTCAGCGGCGGAAACCTGCGATCTGCCTCTTGTCTCTATTTTTATTATACCATTTGTTTTATTGTTTTTCTAGGATTTTCTCCTTTGTACCACCTTGTATCTTACCCTAATATATAAAAAGGTGTGAGACGGCTATTGCCCTCACACATAAAAGAACTGCACCTAGCAGTCGCTAACATTGTTCTTCTCCCTTCTCTCTCATTAACATGGTATCAGAGCAAGGCCTGCTCTAAGCCGCCGTCTCTCTCCACCGGCAGTCCCTCCCTCTTCCTTCTTCTTCCTCCTTGTCTGTCAGATCTTCCCCTTCCTCCCTCCGGATCTTCTCACCGCGGCACCGGCAGTAGCAGCTGCGGCTGAGCCGCCACACGGCGTGCAGCCGTAATCTGCCGCTTTGAGGATCTTCAGGTGATCCGACGACGATCTAAAATCTAAACTATAGGACTAGTCTCTCTACGGTTATTATCCTAGTCACACATCCATGTGTGATTAGGAAAATCGTCTGGAGGCTGTGAATGCGTCAGTAATGCATTTCTCTTTGTTTTTTGTGAGACATGTATCTCTCCGTCACCTCAGTCTTCTTTGTGGCGTGTATCAATCCGTCACACAGTCCCGTTCTGTAATGGGGGACATCAGGACGCCTATGATCTACAACGAGGTGTCTCCTATCGCCTCCATCAAGCTCGACGGGAAGAATTTTCTTTTATGGATGAATGTTGTTCACACTGTCCTGGAGTCTCGTGACAAGGCGGGACATGTTGACTTAGGTCCTATGGCCTCTACTGACAAAGGATATGCTGAATGGAAGAGTCATGATAATCTGGTGAAGACTTGGTTGTGGAACAACATGGAACCTGCAATTGCGGCAAGGTTCATGTTCTATTCAACAGCTAAGGAGATATGAGACGCAGTGAAGCAGCATTATTCTCAAGAAAAAAATGCGCTTCGCTAATTCATGATCTATGAGCGTTTGTTTGCTGAGAGGCAGGGTGATAGATCTCTTGAGGAGTACTTTGGAGCTATTCAGGCACTTGCTCAAGAGCTGAGCTATTATCATCCAGTGACTGTTGCTGAACAGATCAAGGATAGGGACGATCTAGTTACGGCTAAATTTTTATCCGGGCTTAACCCTTCGTGTGGTTCTGCCCGGATTGTCATTCTGGCTTCTGATAAATTACCCAGTTTTGTGGAAGCCTACTCAAGAATACGACAATCTATCTTTGAGTCTGCTACTCCTGATCCTGCTATATCTTCTAGGGAGTCTCATGCATCCGTAGCTGCTGCGGTGAGAGGGGGACGACCTGGTATGGGAAGAGGACGTGGGATACGTCCTAAGTGTACTTTCTGTGACAAATTGGGATATACAGTGGAGAAGTGTTGGAAGAAACATGGGAGACCTGCTGCACCACCTGTAGGGACAACACATTATGCCACTACTATAGATTCCTCTTCTTCTTCTGCTATGGGAACTACTTCTGGAACCGGTATCACTCTTACTCAAGAGGAGTATGATCGGTTTATTCAGGATACACAATACATGAGTATGGGATCATCATCATCATCATCATCGTCAACAAACCTAACATCTACTATGGGTAATCAGGCTACATATGTCATAGCTTCTGGCTCTACTTCATCTTGGGTGGTTGATTCTGGCACGTCACAACACATGACTGGTATGAGGAGATTGCTCCACTCTATTGACTCGTATATCCCTCACCAATCTGTTACATTGATAGATGGTTCAGTAAGGAGAGTGTTAGCTAGTGGATCTGTCCCTCTAACACCCAAGATTGATCTCAAATCTCTACATTTTGTGCCTGAGTTTCCTTTTAATCTTCTTTCTGTTGCAAAATTGATGGACTCTGTAAAATGTACGGTAACATTTGGGCCTTCTTGCTTTGTATTACAGGATCTCCAGAGTATGAGGACGATTGGTGGGGGACCTAGGAAAGGTGATCTCTACCTTTTTCATGGTGACAGTCTACCTCGCCAAGTATCTGCTCCTGCTCCATCCGTCCTGTTGAGTGGTTCCCCCTTACTATGGCATTGCAAATATGGACATCCTTCCTTAGAGAGCCTGCGCAAGTTGGAAATAGAGTTGTCCCAAGTGTCATCTTTAGAGTGTCAGTCATGTCAGCTGGGAAAGCATCATAGGTTATCTAATGCCAGTCGTGTCAATAAACGGGCTTCTTGTCCTTTTGAGTTAGTCTACAGTGATGTGTGGGGTCCTGTTAAAGACCAGAGTTATAATGGTTTTCGTTACTTTATTTCTTTTGTGGATGATTTTTCTCGAATGACATGGATCTACCTTCTCAAAAGTCAAGACTTTGTGCTATCTATTGTGAAACATTTCCATACTGAAATAAAAGTCCAGTTTGACTGCAATATAAAAATTCTTCAATCTGATAATGCTTTAGAGTATGTTCAAAAGGCTATGTCTGATTTTTGCAGCTCTGTAGGTATGATCCATCGCACATCGTGTCCTTACACCCCTTAGCAGAATGGGGTAGCTGAGCGGAAAAATTGCCATCTGTTTGATATTGCTCGATCTATTTGTTTCAATCCCATGTACCTAAGAAATTCTGGTCTGAAGCCCTTTTAACTGCTTGTTTCTTAATTAATAGACAATCATCCTTGGTTCTTAAAGGACAGACTGCCTTCTCTGTGTTGCGACCCACGGATCAGCCTTTTCCTGTCCCCCTTAAAGTGTTTGGTTGCACTTCCTTTGTCCATAATGTTGACCCTAAGGCCGACAAGCTTTCTCCTAGGTCTGTTAAAACCTTGTTCCTTGGTCACTCTAGTACTAGCAAAGGATACAAGTGTTATTGTATTAGTCTTCGTCGGATGTTTGTGTCTAGGGATGTTACTTTCCATGATACCACTCCATATTTCTCCGATGCTATGAGTAAGGGGGAGCAATTGAGAGAGGGAGTGCCACCAGTTTTTCAGAGTGATAGAGTGGCACCATCTGTGCAGAGTGAGGGAGCGTCACCCATCATTCCTGATTATACTTTTATTCCGGATGAGCAAGCAACAGACAAGTCTGTTATTGAGCATTACCCACATATTTATAGTAGGCGAGGCATACAAGATCCAGAAGTGGTAGCGACACCAGTCTCTGAGCCTTCATCTTCGTCTTCTACTCATGGGATTCCTGCAGAAGCATCAGATCTTGATCTTCCTATTGCTGTTAGGAAAGGTACTCGCTCTTGTACTATTAGACATCCTATTACAAATGTGTGTTGTCTGTCCTACTTATCTAAGCAGGCCCGCGCATTTGCTATTGGGATTAATTCTGTTGATATACCAAGGAATCACTATGATGCTATGAAGGACAGTGGCTGGAAATAGGCAATGCAGCTTGAGATGTCAGCTCTTTTGCATAATGACACATGGTATCTTGTTGACTTACCTACAAGGAAGAAAGCAATGGGTTGCAGATGGGTTTTCACCATCAAACATAATCCGGATGGATCTGTTGAGAGGTTGAAGGCCAGATTGGTAGCAAAAGGCTACACACAGACCTATGGAGTTGATTTCTTTGAGACTTTTTCTCCAATAGCTCGTCTAAATTCTGTGCGAATTATTATTTCTCTGGCTACTACCTTTGGTTGGCCCCTATTTCAGCTTGATGTTAAGAATGCCTTTCTACATGGTGACCTCCAGGAAGAGGTATATATGGAGCAACCTCCTGGGTTTTTTGCTCAGGGGGAGTGTCAGAAGGTCTGTAAATTGAAGAAAGCCATATATGGTTTGAAACAGTCTCCACGAGCGTGGTTTGACAAGTTCAGTGAGGTTGTACTCCAGATGGGCTTTTCTCGCTCCATGACTGATCACTCTTTATTCTACTCTAGCTCTTCCTGTGGCTCTATCATTATGGCAGTATATGTTGATGACATAGTCATTACTGGAAGTGATTCTACAGGCATATCTCGTGTGAAGGAAGGGTTGCAGTGACACTTCCAAACGAAGGACCTGGGTAAACTGAGATATTTTCTGGGCATTGAGGTGCTTAGATCTCATGCAGGTGTCAATCTATCTCAGAGGAAATATGTGCTGGACTTACTACAGGAGACAGGCATGACTGGATCTAAACCGGTATCTACTCCTATAGATTATCACATTAAGGAGACGGTTGATGATGTTGAGTACTCAGATCCAAGATATTACAGGAGAATAGTTGGCAAGCTAATATATCTGACTGTTACACGACCTGACATTTCTTTTGCTGTAGGAGTTGTGAGTCAACATATGCACTCACCACGACAGTCACACTGGACAACAGTTTACTGGATTCTGAGATATCTGAAGAGTGCTCCTGGTAAAGGGATCACATATTCTAAACCCAAGGTGCCTCCATCTACTTTGACTCTCACTGGGTACTCAGATGCAGATTGGGCTGGTGATCATGCTGATAGAAGATCTACATCAGGCTATTGTACTTTCCTAGGTGACCATTTGATTACTTGGAAAAGCAAAAAGTAGAATGTGGTAGGCAGGTCTAGCACTGAGGCTGAATACCGTGCTATGGCCCATGCATGTTGTGAACTACAATGGGTCAAATCCGTTCTTTCTGAGTTAAAAATCACTATTATGTCTTCTATGGAGCTCAAGTGTGACAACCAGTCTGCTATACACATTGCCAGGAATCCTATCTTTCATGAGCGTACAAAGCATATAGAAGTTGATTGCCATTTTATTTGTGATCAAATCAAAGATGGCACTATTGTGACGCCATACGTCAAGTTTGAAGATCAACTGGCGGATATCTTGACAAAGCCTTTAGGTCCGACAACTTTTCAGAGATTATGTGGCAAGCTGGGCATACACGATGTGTACTCTCCAGCTTGAGGGGGAGTGTGAAACAACCTGCTTCCCAGTCGATACCATCGACAGGTGGTCGATGGTATCAAGATTATCACAGCAACCGGACAACAGTCTGTCGATACCATCGACAGACCTGTCGATGGTATCGACAGGTCACCGGCGGAAACCTGCGATCTACCTCTTGTCTCTATTTTTATTATACCATTTGTTTTATTATTTTTCTAGGATTTTCTCCTTTGTACCACATTGTATCTTACCCTAATATATAAAAAGGTGTGAGACGGCTATTGCCCTCACACACAAAAGAGCTGCACCTAGCAGCCGCTAACATTGTTCTTCTCCCTTCTCTCTCGTTAACAAATATCAACCTGATGGGACTATTGAACGCTTGAAAGCCCCCCTTGTTGCAAAAGGCTACACACAAACATATGGTGTTGATTATTTTGAGACATTCTCTCCTGTTGGACGATTAAACTATGTTAGAATTTTGATTTCTGTTGTTGTTAATAAAGACTGGTCTCTCTTTCAGTTAGATGTTAAAAATGTATTTCTGTATGGAGATCTATAGGAAGAAGTATACATGGAGCAACCACCCGGGTTTGTTGCTCAGGGGGAGTCCACCTTCAAAGTATGTAAGCTGAAAAAGGCCATCTATGGTCTCAAACAAAGCCCACGTGCTTGATTTGACAATCTCAGTCAGATCTTAGTCACTTTTGGCTTTCGTCGCTCTCATTCTGATCATTTAGTCTTTATCCGCAAAACAGTGGATGGACTTGTCATTCTTATTGTTTATGTTGATGATATTATCTTATCTGGTAGTGATACTGTGGGTATACAAGAAACTAAAGCCTACTTAGAAAAACATTTTTTCACTAAAGATCTCGGAAAGATGAGGTATTTCTTAGGCATTGAGATTTCCAGATCATCTGCAGGTCTGTGTGACTGTGTCTCTCTCAGAGAAAATATGTACTTCATCTCATGTAGGAAACTGGTATGTTGGGCTGCAAACCAGCCAACACTCCACTTGACCCAAACATGGACTGGGATGATGAAAACTCTCCTCCCTATGCTGATCATCACCAGTTCAGAAGGCTGGTGGGCAAGCTTATCTATCTGACCGCCACAAGAGATGACCTCATGGCTGCTGTCAGATTCATCAACCGGTATCTTGATAAACCCTGACAATGTCATTGGGATGCTATATGTCATATTTTGCGATATCTTAAAATCTCTCCAGGAAAAGGCTTGATGTATAAGAAGCATGGCCACTGCAATCTATCTGGCTTCTCGGATTCTGACTATGCAGGAAGTCGTTCTGATCGTAAGTCAACATCAAGATACTGTACATTTGTTGGTGGAAATCTTGTCACCTGGCGAAGAAAAAAGCAGACTGTTGTCGCCAGATCCAGTGCAGAGGCGGAATACCGAGCTATGACTCATACTGCATGCGAATTTCTATGGGTCCAGAGTCTCCTCCAGGAGTTTGATATATCCTATGCCAGCCCTATACCGATGTTTTGTGACAACAAAGCCTCCATTTTTATTGCGAGCAACCCCACTTTTCATGAGAGGACGAAACATATTGAGGTTGACTGCCATTTTGTTCGAGAAATAGTCCTTTCTGGACGGATTTGCACTCCATATCTCAGCACTGAAAAGTAAGTTGCGGACATCTTCACCAAGATACTTCCTAAAGCTCGTTTTCAGACTCTAGTTGACAAGCTGGGCATGTTCGACATCTACGCTCCAGCTTGAGGGGGAGTATAGAGATATGTTGTGTTTTGTTGAGTGTCATGTGCATAACATGTGCCTCACTTATGCTTTCACTTCTGTAGTTTAGTCCCATATTGCTCATCTCTGCTTTAGTCTCTATTCCCTTATGTTATATAAGAGACTGTATTGTACACTATTTTATTCATTCAATAAGCAATTCTCAGTTTCTCTATAGACTTTTCATGATTAACTCATCGAGGAGGGAACTTGGAACTTGGAGTTTGATGTTAATACTATGTGGCATAACATGAGCTCCTACATAACAAAAATTGCCAAAGAGGTTTCAGGGGAGTCCAAAGGTTATGAGCTTCCACAGAAAAAGACTTGGTGGTAGAATGATGAAGTACAAAAGGCTATTAAACTGAAAAGAGAGATATATAGGAGCTTACCCAAATCTCGAGATGATGCAACGTTCCAAAGATACAAGCAAGCAAAGAAAGAAGCTAAAAGGTTGTTCAGGAGGCAAAGTCTAGATACTTTGATGATATTTATAAGAAGATGGATATAAGAGAAGGGGAAAAATATATATATAAAATGGCTCGTATAAGAGAAAGGAAAGGAAGGGACTCGAGTCAAGTAAAATGCATTAAGAATAAAGATGGAAGAGTGCCAGTGAAGGACGATGATATCAAGGACCAATGAAGAAATTACTTCCATAAGATTGTCAATGGAGATACTGTATCTAATGTTAGAGACTCGTGTGACATGAATACAAGAGATATCATTTACAAACGACAAGTTTCACTATTTGAGGTCAAGAATGCTTTGAAAAAGATGGAAAATGAGAAAGGCATGCAGACCAGACGATATTCCCATTGATGCATGGAAGAGTATGGGGGATGAAAGAGTTATGTGGCTAATAAATTTCTTTAACAAGATCATGAAGACTAAGAAGATGCCGGATAGTGGAGAAATAGTACTATAGTCCCCATCTACAAGAAAAAAGGTGATGTTCAGAGATGCACAAACTACAGAGGTATCAAGTTGATGAGTCACACAATGAAGCTTTGGGAGAGGATTATTGAGCAGAGGCTAAGATCTATAACACAGATATCAAACAACCAATTTGGTTTCATGCCTGGAAGATCAACAACATATGCGATTTTTCTAATAAGGAGGGTTATCGAGAAGTATAGAGAAAGCAAAATAGATCTTCATAGGGTTTTTATTGATTTGGAATAGGCTTATGATCGAGTACCAATGGAAGTGTTGTGGATGGTTTTAAAGGAAAAGGGGGTGCCAATCCAATACATTGACTTGACTAAAGACATGTATGATAGCTCTACTGCAAGTGTGAAGACTCCTGGAGGAGAGACACCAACTTTTCCTATGACAGTTGGGGTACGCTAAGGATTCACACTCAGCCCATATATGTTCCTTCTTGTTATGGATGAGTTGACAAAGAATGTTCAACATGACATTCCTTGGTGTATGTTATTTGCAAATGATATTGTATTGATTAATGAAACTAAAGATGGATTGAATGATAAAGTTGAACTTTGGAGAAAGACATTGGAATCAAATGGATTGATGATTAGTAGGAGAAAAACTGAGTATACACATTGCAATTTCAGCCAATCTTGCAGTGTGAATGGTGGAGTCAAGTTGGACGGAGAAGACATACCAAAATGTACTGAATTTCGTTACTTGGGTTCTATTATTCAAATAAATGGGGATGTAGGGATGTCCAAAATGACGTTTGTGACAGGATCGAGATAAGAATGAGACTAGTTGCTTATGACATTCAGTAATGTTCGAGGTAAGAAGTGGGGCATCTCACGATCATCACAGAGAGCTTTGAAGTAAGAATAGCAATCTTCAGTGTCGACACTCGATGCAAGCTTGAGTTTAGTCAACTTGCGATAGATATCATAGACTCTCTTTGGATCTTATTTGTGGGCATAAATATATGCAAGTTGATCCAACTTTAACTTGACATCTATAACTCGAAGGAGAGAGGCGTTGATGCGTCATTCGACACTATTGATGATCCAACTCATGACCATGGATTCATCCATTCACCAAGGCGCAAATTTGATCTTTGCTTTACTGCACACATCAGGAGCAAGGGTAGAAGGGGGCCGAATTAGTGAGGTATGTTGCTTTATTTTGTGCATTGGAATCGATCTCAAGGGTTCGATGTTATAAGAGATAGTTCTTGCCGTCAAATATGACAACGATGACTCGATGTCGAGAAGGATCCATATGTCATACTGACAAGTAAGAGAGACGAAGAGTGCCATAGAAGCAAAAGGGACATTACACGGTGTGTGGTAGGTTACACGTGTAAGGAGCAACAAAATGTGTAGAAAAGGTACATGCATAGAGGAACACACCATGTAGGCCAAGACACTCCATGTCTCAGTTAGGCACAACAACCGATAATCAGCTATATATTATGTAAGGGGATCACACACCATGTCACCAAGCACGATCTGTGATTAGGGCACATGACATGTTGAAATTGGGGTGGAAAAGCCTAAAGGATCACGATCACGCATCATGCAATCAGGGTACGCACTGTGTAACGGGAGATCAGAAACAAACGATGCCCGATCACACGTTGTATGGTCGTCAGACCGTGGCAACATGCAACACAATAACTGGGGGGTCCCAAAATGCTGGAGAAGATTTACAATGACCTGTCTAGACATTAGATGACTTGAACAACGTGCCATGGGTTGGAGGCTCTATTGCAAGACCTTGGTGTTCTTCTCTTCTATCCCTATGTTCTGTCATGAGAAGGTATGAGGATGCCATCTTCTCCTTCTATAATCATATCTTTCTGAGAGAACAACATATATTGAACTTGAATGCCACTTTATGAAAGATTATATAACAAGGAAATGCATATTTACACCGTTCTTGAATAAATAGGCTTAAGTCACATACTTCTTTACCAAGCCTCATTCTAAGAACTCCTCTTGCACAATGCTTCTTAAGTTGGGTGTGTCAAATATATATGCTTCAGCTTGAAAGGGGTGCTAGAATACTCATTTTACTTGTATCTACTATGGTATATGTATTGCATAATTCTACACTAAGTGACACCCACAACGTTTCTACAAGGTTGATATGTTCACATTGTATACTATATGATGACTTATTTGGTGCCATTTTTAGGCTGCATTTGTATGTACATTCAAATTGGCTTTCACAATAGAGTTATTGGTAGTTTGCTTGTAGATAGAATTCATTATCATGTTGTCTACTTTGTCATTGAATTGGTATCCCTTAATTTTATATATGATGAAGTTTTGATATATGCTTCCACCTGGTGCTTCCTCTTTAAAAATGCATGACTCGTATGTTTTAGGTTTACTGTCAGCAACAATCCGAAGTGGTGTTGCACTTATCTTCTTGATCCAACAGATCCTTTGTTCACTGAAATAGGGAAGGCATTTGTCGAGAAACAACTTAAAGGTATGCAACATGATTCTCGGTGAAATAATTTGTTTAATTTATAATGTATAAATTTCATTCAAAGACAGTTTAAGATGGATTTTTTAGTTATTTACACATGAAGCTTTCTAGTTTCTATTATTTCATAATTCCAATATTTCTTGACTCAGTTTGAAAATGTAGCCAATCCCTACTGGATGGCACTTATCCAGTCATTGCAATCATCTCTCTTAGCCTAGCTAATTACCAAGGAGAAAAGCAAGCAACAGATGCAAACTCTACTAATAATGTTTGTCAATTACTTACCATAATATGACACTGCTAAGTAACTTTCATCAACACTCTCTTTGATTTTTTTATCATTAAGCATGTTACTTCATTCTTTAATCCAATCAAAATGCTATGTACAAGTGAAGGAACCAAAGTTCCAAACAAGAGAACCTATCCATACAAGTATAGGTTGTTAAAATCTTGTATAATTCTGTGCCATACTACACTAGTAGTAGACTTTTTCTCATAAAAAATAATTTGGTTTCTCATAAAACAGTTATGTTAGAGAGTTGAGACGACGAGCAGGTGGCTGCTGTGATCTTTGAGACTGAGAATATCATCAGTGCCTTTTGGGACCAGATTCAGTCGGGAATGGCATTTTTCTCATATTTCTTTAGTGAAAGTCCTCACAACGGCACTTTATTTGCTCGTTGGATTCAGCAGCCTTGCGACATAACAGCAAAAGGCAAGATGAAAGCCCCAAGATTGCAGCATATCTTCTGTTGTAAGCTTGCATTGCATCACTTTCCAGCAATGTACTAGGAACCCGCGAGGAACGTTTGGTTTCTAATGCCATTCTGCCTAGCTGAGAACCTGGTGCTTAGCAGGGCATAAATTCCATGCTCCTTTGAGAGAAAAACGGCCGGTAAAAAAAATAGCAGTCATCTACACCTTTATTCTGTATCTTCTCACATAATATTTCAAGCTGCTGTTCGCCCCTCACCACAGCAACATCCCTAGCAACATCTTTGACGACACTGGTAAGTTCTTGTTCGTTATCTAGACCGTTTATCATTTTGAGCCCGGGTGCGATTAGGTCTTCAAGAAAATGACCATTCACCTGTAAATCATTCCATACAGAGATTCTGTCCCCATGCCCAAAGTTGAATCTGGCTTTAGGGCGGATCCAATCTCTGAAAATCAGGAGGTTGCCCCAATACCAACTGTAGTGAAATTTACCATTACAAGACCAGATGGTTTTGCCCTGTATGTATTTGTTATTGTGACTTCCGATTTATTAACAGTTATGAACCCATTTGATCCATAAAAATACTTTTTGTGTTCGAGATATCCCAGACATTGTGAGCCAAGCCAATTTTGACCCAATCATGTATCTTCCTGATTCCAAGCCCGCCTTCTGCTTTGAGTCTACATATAACCTTCCACGAGATGGCATGTATATGTTGTTTCTCATCAGTATCTCCCCGTAGTCTCTACGCATATGTTCAATCTTATCCATAGTAGCTTTAGGAAGTGGAAAGTTACATGTCCAAAAGAGGTGGTAGGCTGATAGAGTAGAAGTGACGAGTTCAATCCTTCCCGCCAAAATATAAAAAACTTCGTTTTCCAGGAATCAAGCTTAAGTTTGATTTTATTAATGAGTGAATAGCATATACTTTTTGTAAGGCGTCCATTGAAGGGAAGAACTCTAAATAACAAATCCGGCATGTCAGCTTCCTCAATCCCCAGGATAGTTTGAGTGCTCTTGGATGCTTTTGATCTAAGAAAGAGTAGGCTTTTAGCTGGGTTGAGGGCCTAGCCAGAGTACGGGTTAAATACTTGTAAGCATTTTAAATTACCATTGACGTTATGCTCATAGAAAGAGTAAAAATGTTTTTATGGATGGCTGTCAACCTACCACCAACCCTCCTCCTTTACTCAGGCTTGGGACCGGCTACATTTGCACAAAATGATGCGTATGCTGAGATGGATGTGTGGGAAGACAAGAAAATATCGCTTGAGATATCACTATATCAGGAATAAAGTGGGGGTGACGAGCATTGAAGACAAGTCGCGCGAGGGCCGACTCAGATGGTATGGACATGTGCAACGCAAACCAACTAATGCGCCTATACTAAGCAATGCTATTGAGTCAAGCACAATTAATAGAAGAAGAGGAAGGCCTAAATTAACATGTGAAGAGCTTATAAAGAGAGATTTTGAATCTCTACATCTCAACCAGAATATGACTCATGATAGAGCTGAATGAAACGAAGGATCCATGTAGCCGACCCCGACATAGTTGGGATTGAGGCTTAGATGATGATGATGATGATATTGGCATATGCTCATCAGCTTCAGTAAACAACAGTAAGTCTTCTGAAAAAATAAGTTAGAAAATCCTGGTATTCCCAGGTTTAAGATGTATTCAAGAACCATCCCTGTCCTCCTTCTCAATTATGGAAATGAACCCTTGCATACCGATGACGAAAAGGTACGGGGCTAGAGGGTCACCCTGCCATATACCATTATATGCATGAATGATGGACGGTGGAATGCCATTCACCAGTATCTGAAAAGTGGCTGAGTTGAGGCATTCCCTGACCCACTGTAGCCGATAAGGTGGAAAATCCATTCCATTCGTCACATCGAGGTTGTAGTCCCTATGTATGGTGTCATAGTCTTGTTCAAATCAACTGTTAGACAAAGTTTCGATATCACATTAGGCTTCTTAAAATCACTGACTAGCTCATTCCCTATAAGGATAGCATCAAAAATATGCCGACCTTTAACAAAGGCACACAGATTGAGGCTGATCAGATCAGGAAGGATATCCTTAAGCCTGTTTGCTGTAATTTTTGATATAAGCTTGTATACAAAATTGCATAGGGAGATGCGTCTCCATTCAGACAGTTCTGTAGGCTGCTTGACTTTCGGGACGAGTTATGTAGGTCTTATTCACTTCCCTCAGAATTTTGCTTTTAGCAAAAAAATCAGTAATAGCTTTGATGTTGTCGCTGCCGACGTATTCCAATTGTCTTTAAAGAAATGGGCATTGAATCGTCAGGCCCAATGCTTTATCTCCATCATTCCGTTTCACCACCTAAGGATTTCATCATCAGTGATCAATGAACACATGATTGATTTTTGTTGCAGAAAACGTTTTGGCAGGTTGACATCCAATTGTTTCAGGGTGATGTCACAACCTTTATTAAAAATATCGCATTTATGTTGGACAAATACGAATCTTATAGCCCACTCATCAATAATTTGCTTCCCTCATAGTCTAAATATTTGATCTGATTTCAATTTCTGCGTGGGTGCATAGAAAAACTGTGTTGGAGTCCCCATTTTGGAGCCAGAAGACCCTAGACTTTTGACTCATCATCTATTCTTCAATAGATCTAGATTCTCTCACTTCAGATAGATTCTGTTATTACTAGTCACATAGGTTGTAGCACCAAAATTAATGATCCACTTACTTTTGGACGAAGATGATGTTTGATGACATTGATAATCACATGAATGTTGTGCAATATTTGCTTGTAGAAATGAGGTGTACAAGGAAGCGGACTAAAGCAACTTATCGAAATCGACAGAGCTAAAAGTAGCCATCTGGCTATCAGTGCCTCTAGAAGTGGATGTAGATTTCCTGTCTGTTTCAACAATAGTCATATCCTTATTGGTCCTTTCCATCTTACCATGCTTCTTCATGCATTAAATCTTTGTATGGTTGTACATCGTACAAAAGTTACAATACTAATGATTGGAAGAGGTAGTCCCTCTGCCAATAGAGTTGAGGCCCCTTCCCCATCCATGTCTAGAGGTGCCACAATCCCGCCTGGAAACTACAAGAGCAATAGGTTGTTTTGTGGTGGTAGTCCCTGATCTAGCTAGATGCATATAAACATCATTTAAAGTGGGCAGCTGATGAATGCATATTCATCCTAGATTTCATTGCATTTTTAGTCTAGTTTTGCATTCATTTCCATCATTTTACTTTAGAACAATTAACATAAAGGTGTTTTTGATTTTATGTTAATTTGTAGAATTTTGATCCAAATCTGTTGTTTTCATGGCAGACTTGAGATCATATCTCATGCACTAGCATAGGAGACAGTGGTCCCACTAATTGACTAGCGGGCATAAGAATTTTTTTTAATGAGTGGGCCATATTCCGCTGATCCATCAGTTGATAATTCTATCGGTTGATGACTCGTGGGCGTAGACTCCACGACACACACAAATAGCCCCCTCAGGGTAAGCTTTCATCTTCCTAGAAAACCATTGGTTGGTCACTCTGACCAACTATCAGTTTGCTCACTCAGCCATTCCGTCAGTTTGCATCTTTCAGCTCTTCAGTTGTTTGCATCTTTCATCTCTTCTGTCAGTTTGCATCACTCTGCCATTTTGTCGGTTGACAACGGATGGAACCCCAACACTCGCCTTTTTGATGGCCATCGATGGAACTCTAAAGCACCTGTATATCGAAGGAAGTGCTGCAATGACCTTCCGATGGAACCCCAACGCTCTCCTATGGATGCTCGCCTTCCAAGGGATGTTTTGCATTCATCTTTTGAGGGAACTCATGATTCATCTTATGATGGCTGTTCTACATCTATCTTCCGATGGAATCTCTGCCTATACCTTTTATTGGAAGCTCAAACTCATCAACTGATGGTCGATCAGGCTTCGTCTATCAATGGTTTGTCATACTTGTCAACCGATGGCCGACCTGCACTCAAAAACCTACATAACTTCTGCATTCCCTTCCGATGGTTTTCCTGACTCTTCACCTAATGTTGGTCGTCCTGATCTATCACCTACCGACGAAATTAATGTGGGCACGAGACCCTTCATCTAACTCTAGTTGATGTCCCTTTGCCTCCATGGTGGCCGAAGGTTTAACTGCAAGATGGTTGGGAGGGTTCCAAATGCTAGCCTCCGCCTATAAATACAAGGCCAATGTTTAGAAAATCGGCCTACTCGGCCGAATAAGCGGTTCGGTAGGTGTAGCGCTTGGAGTATACCAAATTGTACCTATAATCGAGCCAATACCGATTAATCAATCAATCCGACTATCGACCGATTAATCGACGCTTTTTTGAAATCCTATTGTTGCAGTATTTTTTTTAATAAATCTATTGTTGGTCATTATAGTTACAATCCCTTCCCCTTCACATATTTGGTCTTCTCTCCTTGTTTTCTCAATAAATACATAGTCTAATACTCGTTGAACTTCTTCGTCTAATACTCGTTGAATTTATTCTTATTAGTGATTTTTCCTTCTCAAATATCGTCACTGTTTTTGATTACTTATTCGATGCAAATAGATGCCTCCCAACCATTAATTACTCCTCCAATTCCCCTTGAACCAACTATTAGTCTAAGACTGATATTGTCCCATATTTTTTCCTTGTTTTCCTTCCATGTCCATTCAAATACTGTTGCAATTTCATATTAGCAATATATTTTTTTATTTTCTACTATAAGTCAGTAGTAATAAGTCAGTTAATTGTCTTTCATATCAGTGTTATTTTTTTGTTCAACCAGTTGTATGCAACAATGTGTTACTATGTGTTCTTTCATGCATTAGCATATATTGTTGTACTTGTAGTCTTCTTGTGTTGTGTGTGTTTGGTTTGATGTGATTTTATACATTTATGTAAATATTTAATAAATTTACTAAAAAAATTCAGAACCGATTAAAACCGATTATTCTCCTGTTTATACTCCTCCATACCACATATACTCTATTCGGTACCCCGTCCGTCCGTACACCGATTACCGCTTTTCAAAACACTATACAAGGCCACCGCCTCCAGTAAAAACATCTGCCATTGACGCCGCCAGGCTGTCGCAATCCAGACTCGACTTCCATTTCCATCGACTGTTTGCTTCAGTTGATGACCGATCGACTGACGAAGCTTTGACCTACACTAAGGATTAAAGGTTCTGACCTCAAAAGAGGCTGTACCAATGCGCCTTCATTCCATCGGTTGACGATTATCTTCAGCCCATCGTCGATCTACTCACTCTTCTCCTGTGACGATAGACCCCACTCTTGAAGAAGGAAGAATGATGCTCCAAGTCCACCTCTGACGAGCGTCTAGGGTTAGATTTGCTACTGCTTTGTCCACCATCTATCTCCATCATGAAGACAGGCTTTCGCACACCACCACGCTGCTTTTTTTTGTACTGCAATGACGACTTTCTTCCTCTCTTATGCTGTTGTTTTTGTTACTGCTGCCATGAGCTAGTACTCCTCTCGCTAAGGTGTGGGGAGCAGCCATGTTACTCAATTTTGTTCTCTTTAGTGCATCCATTATTGTATGGACCAAAAATGTTTAGAATTAATGGTTTGATGCTCGTAATTTTTCCTTATCGTCAAGTTACATGTTTGTCAGATTTTGGGTGTAGAGAATCTAAAATATAGGATATCAATTTGATTCTTGTTACACCCTTGACGAGAATTTTAGATGTGTTTTCTGAGACGATACATGAATGATCCCTAGGTAACGCAACAATGAGTTCAGAGTAATATCTGCCCGATTTTAATCGTAACGCCGAAAGGGGAATATAATCGGTCTCAACATACACATGTTCATGCTATTTATGATGTAGTGAGAGAGTGAATGAGGGTAAGCGGTGGTGAAACCCCTTCCACCCTAGTGTTTACATCCATTATTTAATTGACCCTTAATCTAGTTCTTTCTATGGCTATCGTAGTGTGATCAAACAATCAACCCATTTTTTATGTTAAAAACTTGTTCTTGCGTGTTTACCTTGATCAGAACAATTCTTAAAAATGTTTTCCTTTGAGTTCGCTACTGAACTATACTACCATAAGATCCGTCCTCTTGCAGTTGGTGATTATCGTACGTAGTCTAGGTAAAAATCTAGGGACTTTTCACCTAGGTGAATTTGTTTGTGCAATAATACACACATAACAAAAAATTGAGATGTAAGAATTTGTTGTCTGACGGCCTCGTATCCTGATGGCAAAGATGCAAGAAATTGGCATAGTTGTACCTCATCTTTTTGATTTCATAGGTGAGAGAGATCTGTCGTCAATGGATGGTAGGCCTTGAGTTTTTTCCATATCTCACAAAGTTGTCAAAATGTAACAAAAATGACGAGGAATCACTCAACTTTAAGGAATGTATATGTTTATACTGATAAAAAAATCTAGATGCATTTCCCTTACTACAATATGCATGGGCGATATGATCCCATGCCTCCTTGGCCATCTCAGTGAAGATAAGGTTCAGGGAGACACTAGGATCACAATTATTCAAAATCCATGATAGCGTTGTTCAATAGAGGAAGAATCGAAGCCAGATGAGTAAGATCCTCGACCGGGCCTAGCAATAGAGCGACTGTGACCACGTCCACGACAGCGACCACATCAATGAACGTGGCCACATCCATGGAAAGAATCACTAAAACGAACGATAAGGGCAGCTGCATCAGAGGAATCTGGAGACAAGGAATGAAATATCGTCGAAATGGGCGAAATTTTGATTTCAACACCATCCGTTACGATATGATGCGAGTGTATTGATAGGATTGCAAACATCAGTGTACCAATGGGTATACCGCCAAGTACCGCCAAATTTTTCCAAATACCGCCAAATTTTGACAAAATTTACTGGTATGCCGATTGAAATTCCGATTTTTGTGCTCTTGAGCCTGTTCTTTTTGTTCGAAAGGAGGAAATGCTGAAGCAAGGGGATTTTGACAACTACTGCTTAAATAAGCCTAATCCAAGGTATGCCTTTGTATTTTCTACCATTTCTCTCATTTACACCTCATCTTAAATCAATTAAAATGTAAATTCATCCTCAATTGCCTTAAATTGACAAAGATCCCCAAATCTACTTTTTTATATGTCGTCCTAATTGTATGTGTTCTTAGATCTACAATACTAATTCATAATATACATTATAATCATAACAATATACCTAAATAAACCACTAAATATAAGTATAATTTTCTATCATTTTTGGTAGTAAGCTAATTGGTATGTGACACGCGTAT
The DNA here is from genome assembly GCA_963693085.1 of Alisma plantago-aquatica. Classification (NCBI taxonomy): domain Eukaryota; kingdom Viridiplantae; phylum Streptophyta; class Magnoliopsida; order Alismatales; family Alismataceae; genus Alisma; species Alisma plantago-aquatica. The sequence goes on from OY856409.1 coordinate 1,358,114,650, forward strand.
AACGTGCGTGTAATACGCAAGTGTACGTGTCGAAGTAATATGGGATTATGAGTCCCAAGTTATCGAACACGGGGAGTTGTGAGGTTAAAGACTATTACTAATTAGGATTGATCAGCTAAGCCGAAAACAAGAGTTGATTGAAAAAGAAAATAAAAATAAAAGAAAACAAAACAATCGATTAAATGTTGAGTTTAATCAATTTAGATGGGAATCTTTAGGATTGCGGTTTCACCGCGGGTTCTCATTGTATTTATTTCTATATAGTTAATCAAATATGTCTCTCATTCTGGGTAGTGGCCTGTAGTCAGAATTGTTCACTGTCGTGATACAATTCACTACCTAAATCTAGGTCGGTTCCACGGTAGTAGTAACCTATACCCTAAACTAGGTGCATGAAGATCATACTCTGGGTTTCCACCATTAACTGTACATCACCTTGTTCAAAGGATTTATTAGTTAATGTGATTATCGTCTCTTTTCAACCATTAATTCTTCTTTCAAAGTAATTAAAGGTATTAGATTATCATTAGGGTGATCAATCATAATGATATAATGGAGAAAATGACATCATACCACAGATTTGAGAGACAAATTATGATAAACTATGCAAAAAGTATCATACAAGGATTACCCGGGCTACTCCCGGTCCTAAAGAATTACGACTTTTAGCCGAAAATAGACGACATGGTATCACAGTAAGTCGAAAAGATGTAAAACATGAATTTCGAGATACAGTAAATTGGAGAAAGGGTTAAAGAGTGGATCTGGAGAAGATAGAGAGAATTTGCCGTCGTTTCCGCCGCCAAAACGCCTCCGAGGTCTTCCGTGTAGGGTTCCTCTACTTTTCTCCCTCCGTTCTGCTGTCGTATCGTCCCCCCGTGATAGATCTCCCAATTGCGGTTTTAATGGTGTCTTTTATAGCCGTCGTACATGTTTAGGTCAAGAGGAAACCTAAAATGTATTTTTGAATACAAACATGTGTTAGATTTAACACATTAAAATTTGGTCCGCAACATCTGAGTCGATGGTATCGATTTAGGAGTCGATGGTATCGACTTCTTCACAGTAAAACGTCCTTTTCCTTTTCAATCTGGAGCAAAAAATATTTGTACTCTGATGCCATGTCGCTACCATCGAGTTGTAAGTCGATGGTATCGACTTTGCTCCAGTAAATAATAATTATCTGCAATAAAATAATCAATGAATAAAATCAAATAATTACTATAATAATTAAAACATGTAAAATGCATGTAAAATACATGTAAAAATATAAGAAATGATGGACAAGTGATTTTTACTAATTTGGTAAAATATGTATTAAAAAGATATTCAATTAAGCACAAATGACACAAAAAATAACCAAATTAGATATCAAAATAACGATAATTTATGCATACATCACACCCCTAAGATTGAATATTGCTCGTCCTCGAGCAACACTACTCTTGGATTTGTTTTAAAAAGTCAGCAAGAAGACAAGTACCTATGAATTATTTTTCCTAACCACCCTCCACTAGTCGGTCCCAAACCGGTCCTTGCCAACCACTGAAAAAGTAACTACTCTAAAGCGATCAATAATGTTCATAATAGATGTCCACAATAAGATTAATGAAAAACACTATCAATATGAAGCAGTTAATATCATGGCTAGTAGGACACATGCTTGATGCACCATGTGATCTCCTTATCTACATTGCTCTGATCTACCTAAATAAACTACTTGGAAGCAGATCCCCAAATAAAAATAGATGAGGAGATTAATTATGATCGTGGCCTACCATGAAGAGCAATGGGTGGAAAAGATGGGCGGCTATGAAAATAGGATTCACAAGAATAATCCAAATCATTTATGCAAAAAGTAAAAATATGATGCACCTGTATGATGGATAAAATGTGAATGTATGACTTTTAATGACTATTTTTTTCATTTTGATGGAATGATGCATGCAATGAATGTCCCATCCTAATGATGAGTATAAGTGGAAAGGTTCTTACAAAAAAAATCCATAATTCCCTTATTTATTGCTTAGAGAGAATATGACATTGAACTTGAAATTCTTTTCCTCCTTTTCTCCTCTTTTTTTTCTTTTTCAATAATTCTTTTTTTCTTACCCTATTTTTAGCAAGATGAACAGTTCATGCTTGGGTTTTTTTTTTGCTTTTTGTTTTATTTGGAGAAGGAGTAAGGAGATACGACTTTTTCTTTACGCTCTTTCATGAGAGAAGACCGTAGAAGATAATAAATGTGTAACATCTTATGAAATATGCAATGCAAATGCAACTATATGAAATTTTGTTATGCAAACTACAAATGCTCAAAAGAGATTATGAATTTTTTTTCCTTTTCTAATGCATAATAAAATGTACTAACTATATGCTTCCTATCATGCCTTGTAATGCAAACAAGAGGAAAATAACTTGGATTACACTTTATCATCCTATGGTGGTGATTGAAGATGAATGGAAGGTGGATGAGATCACATGACTAAGAGACAATGTCTTTCCCAACCATGATATGTCCCTCTTCTATCAACTTGTGTAACAGGGTAACCTTAGAGTTTATTTCTAGAATTCACATTAAAGATCACATTACTGTTTGGTTGGTTTGGACTCAAACATCATAGTCATAACACAAGCCATAGGGTTAAGTTAGGTTTTTCATTCAATCAGTATGTCTTCAAGCTGACTAATCCAAACAATTCCTCTAGTTATGTACTCTTAAACATAGCAAATTTAGCTTAAAGTGCAAAGCATAAAAGCACATTCAGTTTTCAATAATTATAAGAATTGATACCACATCATCAACAAACGGCTAATCCTAACCAAAATTTTATATTTTGTCCACAAGTACACTAGATAGAAGTGGACTCGAAAAACAAAATGAAAAATCTATTTTTTTTTAAACAAAAACATGTAGATGTGTGATATAAAGAAAAGATGCAAGAGGTAAAGATAGAAGCACCGTTCCATTCCTCCCCCTAAGCTTGAATATGCCATTGTCCACAATGTCAAAAGTAAAGGAAGACAAATGGAATGATTGTACCGATATGTGAGCTCAGATCTGGGCAAAAGATGGGTGAGTGGCATCCACTTGAAGACATGCCCTCCAATAAGCAATCGAGCTTGGTGAAGTTTCAATGCTTGCTCAGCTTGTGAGATGTCACTGATGAGAACTCAGTACTACCGACAGTGAAGTTGGTGGTACCGACTCAATGTGTCCCTGCACACTGAATGCACATATCAAGGCACCTTTTTTACTTGCATCAAAACTAGATATCACAATCTATAAATAGGAATGTAAAAGTAGAATTGAAAGTTTAACAAAATAAACCTAATTGGTGGGTTGCCTCCCACAAGCTTCCTTGTTTAACGTCCTAGGATAGACACATGTCAATCAACAATAATCAGGTGGTCTTGGAGGAGGGTAAAGCTCTCTCCGCCTCTTCCTTCTAAACTTTTGGTTCCTTGCAACAATGAGAAAAAATAAATAATAGTCAGAAGACCAACATGTATGGTTGACATTCCATTTCAACAGTAAATTATCATTACAATGAACATGAACATGAACACGACTCACAATCAAATCTTGATGTGGGAGCACATGCAGAAATAGAGAGCCATGAGGTGAAAGGTATAATGATGATTGCTCCTTAATTTCTATGACCATCCCCAATGGATCACTCCTATCTACACATAATGGAGGGGTTATATCAAAGGTGAATTTATGTGCCTCCTCCTCTAATAATTCAATTCCCCCACATTTAATATCCTCACAAAAACTTTCAAAATTATCATCTGGATATATATCCCATATAGGATCCCCCATAAGGAAATGAAGAGATGGGTCTTGTGGTGAAGGAATTATGTGATGAGTAATGGGAAATTCCTCCACCTTTTCACTCTCAATATCCTCTTCCTCATTCTCTTCCTCCTCTCTAAGAACACTATCAAATAAAGCACCTTCTGGATCCTCCTCTCCTTCACTCATATCCCAAACACATGTATCAAAATTGTCTTCCACCTTATTTGCACCATTATTCTCATCTTCCTCATCAGATCCCCAATCATATTCAAAATCAATCCTAGGATTCGAGGGTGTGGGTGTGGGCTCAATGGAAGGACATGATAGAGGTGATTCTAAAACTTCTTCCAGTATGTTATCCTCACTCTCTAATTCCTTATCCTCAATCTCAACTTCTTCCATTTTCTCTATTCTACCCCATCCTCCATTAGAAATAGGACCTTTGCGATTTAAAACATATTGAACCAAAATCCTAATATGCTCATGATGAATTTCCTTTAAGGTTTTCTCATGATGTAATGAAGGTGGACTCAGACATTTATAACCTACATGTGCATTTCCACACTCAGAACAAATAGGGGCCATGTGCTTTATTTATTTATTTTTTTAATGAAAGAAAACTAACTACAAAGAAATATTTAGATGAATATGTACAATGCCTAAACTAAAAGTAAAGTTTTATGTAATGAAAAATGGGAAGAATAAAAAAAATTATATAAAAAAAAAGAAAATAAATACAATGGCCTAGAGTGGACGATCCTAACTTTTCATAGTGTTAACCATGCCAACTCCCCGGCAACGACGCCAAAAACTTGACACGCGTATAACGTGCGTGTAATACGCAAGTGTACGTGTCGAAGTAATATGGGATTATGAGTCCCAAGTTATCGAACACGGGGAGTTGTGAGGTTAAAGACTATTACTAATTAGGATTGATCAGCTAAGCCGAAAACAAGAGTTGATTGAAAAAGAAAATAAAAATAAAAGAAAACAAAACAATCGATTAAATGTTGAGTTTAATCAATTTAGATGGGAATCTTTAGGATTGCGGTTTCACCGCAGGTTCTCATTGTATTTATTTCTATATAGTTAATCAAATATGTCTCTCATTCTGGGTAGTGGCCTGTAGTCAGAATTGTTCACTGTCGTGATACAATTCACTACCTAAATCTAGGTCGGTTCCACGGTAGTAGTAACCTATACCCTAAACTAGGTGCATGAAGATCATACTCTGGGTTTCCACCATTAACTGTACATCACCTTGTTCAAAGGATTTATTAGTTAATGTGATTATCGTCTCTTTTCAACCATTAATTCTTCTTTCAAAGTAATTAAAGGTATTAGATTATCATTAGGGTGATCAATCATAATGATATAATGGAGAAAATGACATCATACCACAGATTTGAGAGACAAATTATGATAAACTATGCAAAAAGTATCATACAAGGATTACCCGGGCTACTCTCGGTCCTAAAGAATTACGACTTTTAGCCGAAAATAGACGACATGGTATCACAGTAAGTCGAAAAGATGTAAAACATGAATTTCGAGATACAGTAAATTGGAGAAAGGGTTAAAGAGTGGATCTGGAGAAGATAGAGAAAATTTGCCGTCGTTTCCGCCGCCAAAACGCCTCCGAGGTCTTCCGTGTAGGGTTCCTCTACTTTTCTCCCTCCGTTCTGCTGTCGTATCGTCCCCCCGTGATAGATCTCCCAATTGCGGTTTTAATGGTGTCTTTTATAGCCGTCGTACATGTTTAGGTCAAGAGGAAACCTAAAATGTATTTTTGAATACAAACATGTGTTAGATTTAACACATTAAAATTTGGTCCGCAACATCTGAGTCGATGGTATCGATTTAGGAGTCGATGGTATCGACTTCTTCACAGTAAAACGTCCTTTTCCTTTTCAATCTGGAGCAAAAAATATTTGTACTCTGATGCCATGTCGCTACCATCGAGTTGTAAGTCGATGGTATCGACTTTGCTCCAGTAAATAATAATTATCTGCAATAAAATAATCAATGAATAAAATCAAATAATTACTATAATAATTAAAACATGTAAAATGCATGTAAAATACATGTAAAAATATAAGAAATGATGGACAAGTGATTTTTACTAATTTGGTAAAATATGTATTAAAAAGATATTCAATTAAGCACAAATGACACAAAAAATAACCAAATTAGATATCAAAATAACGATAATTTATGCATACATCAGTATGCATATGTTCTTATTACTAATATTTTTATCATACAAAGGAAGAAAATGTTACTACTTCACAACACAACAAACAAATGTTGTAAAAAAGTATAGATTTTGTAATTTTCTAGTCTTATATTTGTTTATATATGGCACTTGCTACATATAGCCCACAACATGGGCATGGTTGACATGGTAACTACACTTTTATATTATCGCATCCGCACATCATGCATATAGTGGGCATGGTTATAATGGCTTTTATAATTATCCCACTATCGTGAATAATCCATGGACAAATTCACTACCACATATCAAGATCATGTGGTAACAAACGATGGCGGACAAAAGGTATCACAATAGTGATGGTGCCTAACTTCCTTCACAGTCATGAAGTCAATTGCCAATCACATATTGAAGAAGAGCAATAGAACACCCTGGTGTACAGTTTCTTCAGAATCCAATATGATGCATATAGAGACATAGTATTGTAAAATTCAAAAATATATTGTGTTTGATTACATAAAACAAACGAGTATTACACACTTATATAGTATTTTAAATGACATGTATGAGCAACACGTAACTTCATAACACCAACCTTACATAATGTACATGTCATGGGAGCAATATATCAACCATATCAACTCAATATTGTATGGACAATCAGTGTGTTACTTAACATAGAACTGATATGAGTTAGTAAGTTACTATGATATTCATGTGTTATAATTTGGATATTATTGCAGAAGTGTGTGTATTTATGTTCATGGATTGTGCTAGTAAAATTTTGAAATCTTAATTCTAAAATTTTCATCAAAATCCTTCATCGAATCCCCAAAAAATTGGATAGGTTCCCTACCTCCCACATGATGGACAATTCCCCCCACATACCCCTTATAGAATTTTATTGCATAAAATGATGCATCTAGGTGTAGAGATTACACCTGTAATATTTCATGATTTAATTCATTCATTTTGGTGTTGAAACGACCAGGATTGCATCCGTTGATATTTTCATCGGTATACCAAATACCTACTTCCAAGCCGTCGAAACGACATCGGTATCGGATACCTCGTTCCTTGTTTGAAGATACTGGAGAGACAAATTTAAGCGCTGAACTCGTTTGAGAACATCTCTCAAGGTAGGCATAGGATCATTGGATAGGATCTGATCAACAATACCAACAAAAGAGTGTGAATCCAGCAAGAAACTAGATTCGATGAAGTTCGTTGCGATGACGTTGGATTTCTTTAATATCAACAGTGATAGATCTCGAACTCATCCCAGAGCGCACAACATTGGCTGTAGTAGTCTTCCACAGAATCAATATTAGTGTACTCCTTGGCCAAGAGTTTGAAAATTTCAAACACTTTCTTTGGGTTTTGTTGATGAGAATAAACGTGGGAAAGCTCATCCCACATGTCCTTAGTAGTCCGAAGCCAAAGATGGGATTGAGTGATCTTAGGTTCAACAATGTTGACCATCCAGGTCATAACACCAGAGTCCTTCATCCAAAGGTCATATGCCTGCTTCGTTTTATCATCAACATTTGTAGCAGGAACAACCAGGGCAACAGTAGAAAGATGGGAGTAGCGTCCTTGAGCCTTAACATAAAGATTGAAAGAGGCAGACTAGGTGTGATAGTTGGATCCATCCAACTTAACGGTAGTGACGCACATATTCGGTAGTGGATCGGTGGACGTGATTAGTCAAGAAGAATGCAGGACGCAGAAGCAGGCAGGAGCAGCAAGCAGTAGGCAGACGTAGGATTTAGTAGAAAATAAGCAGTAGCAACCCAACACATAGGCAACAGTAGACCTCGAGCAATAGAAGTAGTAAAACCCGCATGAGGCAGAAAGGGGTAGTAGGAGATCTGAAGCATCAGATCCAGAAAACCCACACAGGGGCAGTATAAATAATAAACCTACGCCACCATGGAGAGTAATCACTCAACCATGAGGCGTAGGCAGATAGCAAGTGTAGAACATTAAAAATGTCAACGTGCTATTTAGAAAGTTACCGTAGACGTTGACGAAGAGGAGGGGAAGAGATGGAGATGGATGTGGAGGCTAGAAGATGGTGGTGGATGAGTGGGTGAAGAAGGGGACAACAATAGGGAAGGATAGATGGATGGAGGTGGCGATTGAAAGGAGAGTTGGGAGGGGGCAACAACGACAAGATGACGGAGAGGAGTAGCGACAACACTAAAGGGGGGTTGGAGGGCAAAAGCAATGAGGGAGAGGAAGAGGGGGGGAAGCGGCGCGGGAGAGGGAGGAGAGATGGTGGGGGCAAGGAAAGGAGGGGAGGAGGGCAGCGATAGTAAGTGGGCGGCGGCGACAGGCTGGAGGTGGGCAGCGGCTAGGGAAGGTTGCGACTAGGGTAGGGAGCAGGTGGATGGGGGCTAGGGTTAGAAGGGCTAGGGTGGATCATGCTTCTATGATACCATCTAAAATATTAAGAGAAGTTTATTTGATGTGTCTGAAACAAGTACAATGCTCTCTCTTTTATAGGACAAGAGAGTAAAACATAAAACGAGAATAAGCAATATGGGATAAAAGAAAGGCTAATAGACAAGCAAGTCTAAAGCCCACAACAAACATAGCATAATAAAAGGCCATGAAAATATATATACTAATACTTTTAATATGAGGATTCATCTGTTAAAGGTGGTTTCTTACCGAGACATTTAAGTTTCCCACATCAATGCAAATATATTTCGATGGAGCATGCCCATATCATGTATCGGTGCCATTAAATTTAACGCTACTACATCTTGAGTGTGTGTCAAAAGGCTTGGTAGATGAAGACGAAGCCGTGATATTAAAGAAAGTAAGTCATCTGGGAAGAATCAACCAACATAGATATGAGGTGATGCACATGCAAGACACACACATGGGCTAATAAAATTTGTAGACCGTAATTGACACGCTCAAATACACAAAACACTTCCCGTAAGTGCACAGTCGGTTTATATTATACATCATGCAAGTTCCAATCCGATCCATAGGGAGAGATGGAGGTACGAGATCTAGGTTTGCTTTACTAGGTTTCTATTGCGGAGTGTACGGGGTTTAGGGTTTGACTTTGGAGTTTGAACTACACAGTGAATAAGCAATGAAAAAAAAAGAGTCAAACCTAAGTTGACCCTACACAAATGAGTGTTATCTAACTAGGAAAGGAAGGGAAATTACACAAAGTTAGATCACTACACTACTCAAAAGAAATTCTAATTCAAATCAAGAGAGCAATCTATCTAAGTGAGGTAAGAGGAGGCAAGTAGTTATACTAAGCTAACAACTACACTACAAAGGCAAGCAATGAACTAAAATAGCAAAATCTAGCAAAAAAGACTAAAGATAAGAACTAACTACTTTAGCAAGGGCTAACTAACATGAGCAAGGCAATTAGCTAAGTAAACAAGCAAGGAAGCTAACCAACGAAGGAAATGAACAATTAGGGTTTGTGCAATTAATTATGGAAATGGGTTGTTTGGGGGTAAGTGTGATTATCAACCTAGTTAGGGTTATATCATGCAAAACATTCAATCAAACCATGTTATCTAACCAAGCAACATGGTGGGATGATAGTGAATTATCCAATACTACTAGTTGATCATGGGTGATATAGTGTACATAAAGGAACTAGTCTCTATTACCCCTATCCAACCTATAAGGTTCAAATGACTAGGGTATAGGTATAATTAATCACAACCATACTAGTCTAGGTCTTTAGGAGTGATTCTCTTAATGTACCTGGTGGAAAAGGGTGACATGGAGTGTAGTACAAAGGTATTTCACCTCCTTTTCACTCCATCCTATAGACATGATCTTTGCTAAGCACATTAAGTGAGGCACTACTAGCTACCTAGATCTCACACCTAGGGAAAGAAGAATAGATAGATATATAGGAAGAGGGGTAGATAGATAAGGATCCACTAGTTGGACTTAGGATCTTTTTTCCCAAATAGCTACATATACGCCTTTCTTCTATGCTTAGATGGTTTTAAGCATCAATAACCATAGAAAGAGATGCAAAATGTGATAGAAGTATTAAGATAACATTTCTAAATGAAGTTATAGTGTCCACAACAATAATTTCCCAACATGTTTTCAAAGTCACATTTATTCCCTCAAACAACCCATCAATGGAGCTTAGCTACTCATGATAATGGAAAATACAAAAATTAAGAAGAAAGAGATAGAAGAAGCCATGGAGCTTAAAGTAGTGGTTGAATCCTCCAACAACTGCAAGCTAGAACACTTTTCTCCAAGGTGGAATGGTATGGACATGAAATGGATCGTGGTCAAAACCCTAAAATTTAGGGTTTTGGGGTGGAAGTGATGAAATGGGAGTGAAGTGAGGTAGGTAGGTGGTAGGGGGGTTGAAATGAATGCCCAGGGGAGCTAACCTTTGACTCCTAGCCACCACTAGGGTTTATATAGGGGTCTAGGGTGTCTAGGATTAAGGGGGGGGGGAATGGGGAGATCATTGGATTAAAAAAGTTAGGGTTGAGAATACTATGGCTGTGGTGGCCACCACTTGGCACGGGCATTCTGCATAAATTGACCATTTTGACCAAACTTCATTGTTTTAAAGTTTTGTGAATAATCTGTGTCTCGGGCATGTGTAATATGGCCGTAAGTTAAGTACCACAACTGTTTGGGGGTCCTTCCCTTGCATTTGAGCTTTAAACTTGGTCATCTGTGAAGCTTTTTGCTTAATGCATTCTTTGATGACTTGGGGTAGGTTGGGAGTGATTTTGGCCTCCTTCAAGCCTGGGGAAACCCTAGATTTAACCTTCTTCTCTTTCTTCCATCAAGTAATGGTCAAAGTACATATTTACATGTAAAAAGCATCCATAAGTGCATTGATAATAATAGAGTTTATTGGAGAAATATCATGCATTATGAAACATCTAGATGTAAATAATAGGCAAAAAGACATAAGATGGAGACCCTATCTAGGGCTCCATCATGAGGTAAGAACAATTTGACACGTCGTATCACAAAAATGATACATTGTGTCACAAAATGCACACCGTGCCCCATGACTAACATTGATGTCCCATATCAGAAGTCATCAACCAGTTAGAGGACAAGCCATGTTGCAAGAGTGGTACATTGTGTCGTAGATCAATGTTGAACTCCAAAAGATTGGGGAGTGACATGCCATGTTGGGGCTTGACATGCCATGTTAGACGATGATACACTGTGTCGTCGATCGACGAATGACAAAACACTAGGGAGAGACACACCATGTGGGAAGTTGACATGCCATGCACCACAAAGTAGTTGCAATAAAGCGAGCCTCGAAAGCACCACAAGCGCAACTGATCAATCGAGAATCATCATAGATCTCCAATATAGTAGAAAAGATGTTAGATACGCCCCATCATAGAAGGAAATTGATAGATAGCTCCCTATAGCAAGTGATCATGGAGGACCACATAAGACACGCCATACGGCTTTTTGAAGAACAATCTTTAGGGCATAAGAACTACCTGAAAGACTGTAGGCAATCCGCTAGATCCTCCTTGTGGCTGTGGAGAAGAGGAACAAGCTAGAGAAGAGGGAGTCTCCCTCTAGTTGCTTCTTCAATAACACAGGTGGCTTGTGGCATGATGAGAGACGCTTGGAGGATTAAGGATAGAGAGAGGAGAGGGATGGCTTAAGACGGCAGCTAGGTATTCTACTCTAATACCATCTAAAACGTAGTCGTCATTGTATATTTTTATTAGACAAGCCCCTCTTCTATATATTGGAGAGGAAGGGAAGCAAACAAAACCCTAATGGCCAAACACACTTGGGCATGTATTACAATAGGGTAAGGAGAACTATAATACAAATAAAGAAATACATGATACATCTCAATAGTTTCTTCTCCCCTTTTATACCAAGCTCAATTTGTACAAGTTTCTTTGTCAGAACATGTGGAAGTGGAAAACTCCCTTATATGCTTCTTATTGATAGATGGCCAAACCCCTTTCCTATATATAGGAGGAGATACAAGGAAGCAAAAAACTCCCTAATGGACTAGGAGTCCAGACACTAATGGGCCCAACAGACTTCAACCCATATACAAAATAAATAAAGCACTCCTATTTTCTAACACTCTTACATGACTTGTGACATGGAAACTCCTCAGACTACATTTTCTGTAAGAAGTGCTCTGTTTAACAACCAATCACTGTTCCTACGAGTTTATTTTTCTCACTCTGTTTAAACTAATATTTCAGTTTTACATTCTCATATAGGATCTTGAGATGTAAAATTGCTCTCTTGAGAAAACATTTCATTCTCGGTCCTTATTATTGTATGGTCTTTATTGTAGGTGACTTTTATTATTTCTCTCTATGAAATAGTCTTTAAGGTTACCGACCAAAAAAAAAAGTCTTTGAGGTTATATCTTATCTTGGACAGGCACTCTCCATTGACTTTCTCTCTTTCAGGATATGGATATCTATTTGCTCTCTCTTCATACATTGTATTTGAGTTGCTGTTGTGTACAGATTCTGTAAGGTACTTGTTTGAGCTGTCAAAATCCATGGGTTATATTATTTGGGCTTCTGATTCTATTGTGCTCGGTGGCTGTTTTGCCATATAGAGAATTCTATATGAGATTATGTTTTCTATGTGTCCACACTCATCCACTAATAGCTATATATATCATGGGCATAGCCACAAATTCGGTACTGGAGATACGTTCGGTCGAGTTGAAATATTCGGGATTCGGGAATTTTATGGGACATTTGTGTAAAAAGTGGTCAACACGCGGTAAAAATACGGTCAATGATTCCCAAAAAAGTCTGAAAAAAGTCCAAGAATATCTATATCTATATCTATCTATCTATATATCTAGCTATCTATATATATGTATGTGTATTGCACATATATATTGTGTGAAAGACAATGAGACTTGGAGAGCTTAGGGTTGCACAATGTGTGCACCCTTCTATTTATAGAAAAGTAACAATTACAGAAAGGTCCAGATATAATGGAAAATAACATAACATAAATAAAGCAACACATATATTAACACTCCCCCTCAAGTTGGAGCATAGATGTCAATCATGCCCAACTTGTCCATCAAAGCACTGAAATGCTTCTTAGGCAGCCGTTTGGTGAAGATATCAGCAACCTGGTCTTCAGATCGAGTAAAAGGTGTGCAGATCTTGCCAGTAAGAATAGATTCCCGAATAAAATGACAGTCGACCTCGATATGCTTGGTGCGCTCATGATAGACAGGATTGTTGGCAATAAAGATAGAAGCTTTATTATCACAGTGCATGGGTATAGCAGAAGAAGACTCAACACCGAAGTCTTTAAGAAGAGAGCGTACCCAAAGCAGCTCACAAGCAGTATGGGCCATATCCCTATATTCAACTTCAACACTAGATCTGGAAACCACATTTTGTTTCTTGGATCTCCATGTGACTAGATTGCCTCCAACATAGGTACAATAGCCAGAAGTGGATTTTCTGTCAATCCGACTCCGTGCATAATCAGAATCAGAATACCCTTCTAGAGAGCAGTGTCCATTTTTCCTGTAATGAAGTCACTTGCCAGGAGACTTTTTTAGATATCGCAGAATATGACATAGTGCATCCCAGTGGCACTGTCTGGGTTTATCTAGGTACCTACTAAGAGGTCCCACAGAAGTAGATATGTCAGCTCTAGTCACAATTAAGTATATCATTTTACCGATCAATCTCCTGTACTTTTTATTATCAGTAAAAAATGGAGACGAATCATCATCCCAATTGACATTGGGATCTAGAGGAGTGTCAGCAGGTCTAGCTCCAAGCATACCAGTTTCCTGTAAAAGATCTAGAACATATTTCCTCTGAGACAACACTAGTGCATTACAGGTGGATCCACCAACTCCCAAGTTTGTCTGTCAGTAAGAGCACACATCTCTTCTTGCATAGCAGAAGTCCAGGCTGTACTTTGCAAGGCATCATGAGTATTTTTCAGAATAGTGACAACAGATAAAGCAGAGACAAAATTGCTAGCATGAATACTCAGATGTGCAGTAGATACATGGTTAGCAATGTTATGAGAAGTGCAGGAACGAGTTCCCTTTCTAAGAGCAATAGGTATATCCAGGTCAGAAATTATCTCAGGTGTGGCAGGACCTTCTTGAGGAGGAGATTGGTGTTGAGTGGGGGGTACTTGTTCAGGTGGAGGCATGTTCCTGCGCTGATAAACAATAAGAGGTGGTGTCGTATTCTTAGGTGGCATTTGATCAGAATTCTCAGACACACATTCAGTAGTAATAGGCAGAGGGGAAGCAATGATATCAGGCTCCAGACTATCTCCTCTAGATGAGTAGTAAGGGGTATTCTCAAAGAAGACAACATCACTGCTGATAAACCATTTCTTTGCAGTAGGACTATAGCATCTATATCCTTTTTGTGTACGAGAATACCCTAAGAAAATACATTTCTCAGCATGGGGAGATAATTTATCATGAGTAGGACCAAGCAATCTCACAAAACACATACAGCCAAAAATTCGAGGAGGTACAGTAAATAAGGGTGCATCAGGTTGTAGAATTTGGACAAGTACTTTATTTCCAATCACAGAGGAAGGCATCTGATTAATTAAGAAACATGCAGTCAATATTGCTTCAGGCCAGAACAATCTAGGTACATGATAGTGCATCATAATAGTTCTAGCAACTTCTAACAAATGTCTATTTTTCCTCTCAGCTACTCCATTTTGCTGTGGTGTATATGCATAAGAAGTTTGATGTAAAGTGCCAACAGAACGACAAAACATTGCAACATCTTTTTGGACAAACTCAAGTGCATTATCAGTACGAAAAACTTTAACATGCAGAGCATATTGTGTTTTCACCTCAGCAAAAAAGAATTTAATAGTAGACAACACTTCAGACCTACTTTTCAACAGAAACAACCAAGTGGTCCGAGAGAAATCATCAATAAATAGTAAAAAGTATTTGTAGCTAGACAAATTAGGCACATTACAAAGACCTCATACATCAGCATGAATAAGATCAAAAAAGTTTTTGCTACTACTCTGAGGACGTTTAGGGTAAACAACCCTGGCCCCTAGTCTGTTTCTCTAACTGACATGATTCACACTGAAACTTATGAGTGCCAACACTAGAAATGACATGTCTTAGTTTTTCAGAAGAAGGGTGTCCAAGACGGTAGTGCCATTGTAATGCAGAGACTGATGCAGATAATGCCGATAAAGTAGAAGCCAATGCAACCTTGTCCAGTCTTGGCAGATCATCCAGATAAAAGAGGCCATCAGATCCTTCATGCCCCCCACCAATCTTCGTCCTCGTGCGAAGGTCCTGAAAAACACACAAACCAGGTAAAAAGGTCAGGCTACATTGCAGGCTGCGTAAGATTTTACTAACAGGTAATAAATTCAGCAGAAAACGAGGCACATATAAAGCCGACTTCAGAAGAAACTTAGATACAATGTCTCCAACCTCAGAAACTGCAGACTTAGAACCATCAGCAAGCATGACAGAAGAAGCAGTAGCTGGTCTAGATAAATTTCTTAATAAAGCTCGATTTCCAGAAATGTGAGGCGATGCGCCCGAATCGATAACCCATTTTGTATCACAACCCGAGTAGGTCGCAACATGGGCTCCACTTGTAGTGGCAGTAGAAGAGGAGCCAGTACGCTCACGTAGTAGGCGCTCCACCTTAGCACGAATGTAATCCGCAGTGGCAGTACCCGAGTCATCAGACAGAACAGGCTGGGTAGGTGTCTCTGAAGTAGCAGTAGTGTCACTGGCTGCATTGGCCCATTTAGGTTTACCATACTTTTCCCAGTACTTGTCTTCAACATGATTAGACTGGCCACAGAAGTTGCAGAAGCGTTGGCCGGTCTGAGGACGAGCAGCAGCAGTAGTAGATCTAGAGGGTGCTCCACGACCCGCAGAATTCCTCCCCCTGCCAGTACCAAGAGGAGGATGAGCATCATATGAACGACCGCGTCCACGACCACGACTACGACTACGACCACGACCAGACATCGCAGCAAAAGTAGTTGAATCCCCAATATCAGTAGGAGTCTCAGATGACGATGTAGGAAAGCGCTGTAGTCTTTGAAAGGCAGTCTGAAGAGTAGGCACGGAGGAACTGGACTACTTGCAACTCCTGTCGCTGTCGTTGCATAGTAGCCAGATCAGTAGATAAGGGATGGTAGGCTTCCAACTCCCCCCACAATCCCTTGAAAGCAGAGAAATAATCCATCAGATCAGAACCAGAGAAACGCAGACGGCTGAGTTACTTGTTGATATCAAACACCTTCTTTGGATTTTGATTGTGTGAATATATGCTGGCAAGTTGATCCCACATTTGCTTTGTCGTCTGCAGGTACAATAGTGTGGCATTAATCTTGGTCTCACTACTATTCAGAATCCATGTCATGACTGTGGAGTCGTCCTTCACCAAATCATCATAGGCTTTCACATCCTTCGAATCGGTTGTTGCAGGAGGCACGGGTGGTGGATCTCGCGTCAGGTGCGACATTTTTCCTTGTGATTTAACATATATCTGCATAGAGCACACCCAGTGCTGGTAGTTTTGCCCATCCAGCTTCACGGTTGTCACCTGACGTCGCAGATCTTCATGAGTAGACGCCATCAGGAAGAAACAAATGTAGACGTAGAGTTACAGGCAGGCAGCAACAGTCAGGCACATGCAGAAGAAGTCAGCAGTCAGAGGCAGAAGTCCAACACATGGACTAGTAGTAGAAGGTAGAAGATCCACGCATGGATCGTAAAAAAAACCCACGTAGGGGCAGCAGAGAAGAGAAAAAACCTACGCCAATATGGAGGATCAGTCACTCCACCATGAGGCGCAGGCAGACAGAGAGGATGAAGCCCGTTATGCCGTCAATGTGCCAGAACTGGAAAGTTACCGAGGCTGTTCGGAGATTTCGGAAAGAGAAACAGAGCTAGACGGAGGGGCCTGTTGTGGATTAGGCCACAAGGATGGAGGTTATTAGGGGATTAGAGGTGGATGGAGGGCTGCAGAGGGGTGAACGACGTTATTGTAGCGGCGGCGCTACTGTAGCAGCAGTACTTTAGCGGCGGAAAAAAGGAGATTTCGGAGTGTGGCGGCGGCTAGGAGTTGGTAGAGAGAGAGAGAGATTAGGTTTAAGGTGGATCGGGCCGCTCTGATACTATGTGAAAGACAATGAGACTTGGAGAGCTTAGGGTTGCACAATGTGTGCACCCTTCTATTTATAGAAAAGAAACAATTACAGAAAGGTCCAGATATAATGGAAAATAACATAACATAAATAAAGCAACACATATATTAACATATTGCTTGCACACACACACACACATATATATATGTGTATACATATAGTGAACATATATAAGTACATTTTTCTACATCTATTGTATACATATATCACTCTCACACACATATATGGGATTAAGTGAGTGTCAAATAATAAAAGAAGGCAAATCGTTGTATTAGATAGGAGAAACCCTGCTCCTATAAATAGGAGAACAAGGAAGCATATAGACTTAACTAAACCCTAATGGGCCAAGACACAGTGAGGCCCATATTACAAGGACAATATAAATAACTAATAAACAGACTCTCTAACACTCCCCCTCAAGCTGAAGTTGGGAGAATCCCAAATCAGCTTGCAGATAGAGAGTCAAACTAGAAAACAAATAGATAGAAATAAAAGGATAAACCAAGCCCATACAAGAAATTGCTCCCCCTCAATATTACAATAAAGCACACAAATACTCATACACTCCCCCTCAAGTAGATACTCCAAGCAAGTAGACAAGCAGGTCACAGAAGCTTCTCGATCATCTGGAGTAGAAATAAGCAGCAACACAATCATCTGGAGCAAAAGATATAATAGTTGATAGGCACCAAGGTCTTCATCAACGTTGTCGTCATAGCAACCAGAGAGTGCTGGGTCACGGGCAGCAAAGTCCAGAGAGTGCTGGATCACAGGCAGTAGAGGTCAACGTACAAATAAAGTACGGACGGGTCAACGTGCAAAATAAAGCACGGACGAGCCAGATAGTGCTGGTACACAGTAGTAGAGAGTTGACGTGCAAACAAGGCACAGACATGCCAGAGAGTGCTGGCGCACAACAGTAGAGAGTTGACGACGTAGGCAGATAGAAGACCAGTATCGCAGAGTAGCAAGCAAATACATAACTCCAGTAGACGAAGCTCCATGTAAAGTCAACAACAAATGTCTTCATCATCTTCCCTCTTTATAAAGCATCCATCACAGTAGTAGACGTCATAAATCCAGAGAGTGCTGGTCCACAGAGTAGAAAGTCAACGTGCAAATAAAGCACGGACAGCAGAAAGTGCAAAAGCACAAAGCAGCAGGTAAAGTGTGCTAATCATAGCACAAGTAGCAAAGATGACGTCCCAGTATGCAACTTCATAACAACAGTCGAGGTAGATGATGAATAAACAATCTAGCAGCAAAATATACCAAATAGCAGCAGAAGACTCCATATATCAGTAGTAAATGTAGCACGAAGATCCATAGAACAACAGAATGAAATTCTTCTTCTTCATCTCATCTCTTCTCTATTTCTCCCCCTCACACCAACCACGGAAAGAATCAAGATTGGTTGGGGTGGATAATGATAAAGGAACACCCCAGAAAGAAATATAGGCCGTAGCACTGCCGGGGGGTTTGGGGGGCGCGGCCCCCCGAAAAAAAGGTCTACAAAGATTTTCGAAGAGAAATCAAGCACAAATCTTCATAAAGATTAATAATATTACGGATAAAATCCATCAAAATTTTCTCTGGCCAGTCCAAGAAATTTTCAGCAGGCATTAATGGTGGGGGGCGTATGGAGTAGGAGCGGTGATGGGCATAGTAGTAGAGGCAGCGCAGTAGTAGAGTCGCAGCGCAGCAGCAAAGAGTCGATGGTGGCTCATCTAGAATAGGCAAGAGCAGCATATGCAAGAGGCGGTTGCGGCTCGGGATGGTGCCGGCAAGGACGGTCACAGGGGCAGGTAACGGCATGCGCGCGAAGCAACAACGGGCAGCAAGCAACTAGGCAGGTAGTTGGCGGACAGAGGTAGGGAATATCGATCAATCGGCGGATGTGGCCGAACTGGAAGCCGGCGGCGGTTGCTCCTGCTGCTCGGCGGCGGCTTGCTGTTAGGCGGGAGGCGCTGCGTCTAGGTGGCCAACGGCGGTGAGGCAGGTTGGGCGCGAGGCGGCACGGTAGCAGAGGGATAAAAAAAGTGGTAGGGAACAAGGAGAGGATTTCCCTGTGGGCAGCCAAGCAACGCCAAGGGTGGCGGCCGCCCGCAAGGGGGGGCGCTCCTCTAGTTTTCTCTCTCTCGCGTACGACGGCTCTAACAGTGAGAAAGATTTCTCCCCCCCTCTCCCACGCCCGTGGCGGAGGCCGAACGTCCGGGAGGGTGGTAAATCAAGGTAGCAACTGGGATTCGAACCCGGATCCCTTTGTTAGGGGACACCGTGCTTGACCACTTGAGTCACTCCTTGTCGGCAAAACTCTAAACAGGAAGAAAATGTTAACCACAAATAATTCATGAATAATACTGGAATACAACGTAATATTCATGAATTGGGAGTTGTTTGGTCGTTTGATACGTCTAGGGAAATATTCATGTTTCAATGCAACTTTTAAAAGAAGAAGAGTACACTGCGACAATGATTCATGGGTACATGTTTCATCTTTTACAACTTGTGAGACTCTTCTGATTGCTTGTCTTGCAAGCATGTTTTGACTTACTGGGAACAACTGGTTGAGTGACTCTTCTATTTCTAGTAATATGTCCCTTAATTTCCATCATGATAAATGCCTTATCCTGAGGATAGAGTAGCATAAACTCTTGCAGGTGTATGCCTTGATTCTCTTGCTCTAAGGGACACTTTCTTTGGCAATCAGCCTTGCATATAAATATAAACTTTCAGTGCTCTTGGCATAAAACATATATATATTTACTCTAATTATGATCAAACATCTCTTTTCATATATACAACTACTATCAACAAAGTGGAGGTTGTAGACCACTCATGGATGTGAGGACCTTACCTATATCTTGCAGATCTGTTATGTACTCTATGCTAGATTAAATGTACTTGCACATCCAACTTGATCGAAAGTGTTGCAAACATAGCTCTAGACATATTCTGTATTAGTTATTTACAAAATATAACGTCTTTAAATTCAATTTGCCAATGATTGTATTCAATGATCGATTCAATTATGTCAATCTCTTATAACATTAGTCATAGATTTCTCATAACATATTGATTTTCTTTTAACTCTCCTTGCTGTAGTTGTCAATAGGGTGCATGGCCGCAATGGTGAATACAAAAATAAATTCCGTCCTTTTTTATTACTGTACAGAATAAAAATTGACACCCTTGTTTTATTGTGTTACTATTTATCTTGCAATCAATCTTTCACAATTCACAAGAGACTCTTTTCACATATTATTCTTTGACCCAAATGAGGTTTACCATTTCTCCTCTAGAACAATTGTTCATCAAAGCATCTAAATAAAAAAGAACAGCAACAAAAAGTTGTGGAGTTAAAGATTATCAGCAGTCATTCTGTATAAGAAATTGTGCCTGTATATATATATATATATGGGCATCAGCATTCCTATAGGAGTGGACCTTAGAGGTGAGAGCTATCTTTTTTATAATGAATGCTTATATCTTTTTGCTAAAATGATTCTGTTACTAATTATGTTTTTCTTCATATTTACAGAGTATGGCAGAACTAGTCACATTTATAATTGGTGAGATATGTTTTTCAAAGGTCATAGCAATGCCGCTTTATGTTCTGAAAATTAGTTCTTAGAAATTAATGCTATTCTGCTCATTATACGACTTCTACATATTTTTTTATAAATAAATTAGACATCATGAATACTTGTCAAGTGAATTAGATTTTTTTTTTGAAGGCTCCATCAGTACTTTATTACTTATCTAAAGAAGCATAACAGATAATGTTCGTTGGGATGTTAATCATCCCAACCACGTCTACACAGCTGCCTATCAAGGATTTATTTGCTATCCTATGTGCTACTGAGTTACAAGAGCGAGGAATAAAATAAAAACAGCAAGAGTTAAAGGCCAAGGCTAACGCCTTAATGTCATTTATAATGGTTCCTATTGGGTCCCTTCTGTCTTCTTGGGCGGAAATAGCACCCACCACGATCATAGAGTCAGTCTCCACTTCGACGTCCGCAAACTCCCATGCAGCCGCCTTCTCGAGAGCTCGCAGCACAGCCACTGCTTCAGCCAAGTCGGAGCTCCAGTCCGCCGAATAGCTGCCGCTTGCCGCCGCTATCATGCGTCCTTCGTCGTCCCTGGCCACACAACCCCAACTGCAAGTAGATCCGGGCAACACACCTGCATCGCAGTTGATCTTCGTCCTTCCTCTACTCGGTGGCATCCATCTCTGCTTCTCTGTATCCGCCGTCCTCGTGGCAGCGAGCTCGGGTGCTCGGCTCCGTTCATATTCATTAATGAGTGCTAGGAAATTCTGGATGATATACTTCACTGGCTTATGTTCGTTGCCGAATACTCTGTTATTTCTAGCTGTCCACAGACCCCACATAGTAGCCATGGCTCCCTTTATATTTTCCCCCTCCAACCTATCATGCAAAAGTAGGACCGCCTCCTGGATTGTGCGTTTGGAAAGGTCCTGAAGAAAGGACACCGCCGGGCTGCACTCCCATACCTTCTTCGCCTCTGGGCACTCGAACAACATGTGTCCTATAGATTCAAAATCTGCATTGCATGCTACGCACTTCGTATCCACGTTACAGTGTCGTTCCCATAGTCTTCCCATCGTTGCTAGGCCACCGGTACAGAGCCTCCAAATAAAGTGGGCTAGTTTGGGCGGCCAATTAGACCTCCAAACCAAGCCCCATACCTTACTGTTCGTCCTTGTCCTCGTTGCCCTGTAATCCGTCTTGCCCAGATGAGCGAGCCAGTAAGCTGATCGTGACGAGAAGAAACCTTTTTCTATCTGGCCACCAAAAGACTTCGTCCACCAGGCGCCGCCGGCTGACCGGGGTTGAGAGGATACGCCTGCAAACCTCTTGGGAAAATAAAGCATGTAGAAAGTCAACTGTCACACCCCGATCTCACACTAACCACTAACCACGAGAATAGGGCGCGACGGAGGGATTATCACATAAATAAATCACTGAGAACTTTTTTTTTTAAAAACCTCGTAATGATATCCGGATTATTGCTGTAAACTAAAACATAATAAACTATTGCGGAAGCATTTCAATTAAACTGGCTAGAGAACATAAGCAGAGTTTACAACATGTAACATTGTTTCACAGAAAGTAAACATAACAGTTAATTTACATCTTTTACACATTCGCCATACATACTCTCTCTCACCCACACCATGTCCCAAGGACCGAGGGGAAAGGACTAAGAGACCTCTAACTAAATTAACTACATATACCTTCAACTAACTAGGGTGGTAAGATCCTTCAGATTCCTGAAACTGTCGCTGACCTGAAAATGTTTGAGTAGAGGAATGAGCCTACTCGCTCAGTGAATAGTATCTCACTTAGCCATCATCGGATAACTCCATATTTTACATTTAACAGGAATATGCAAATAAAATAACAAACTGAGCTGTTCTAATTAAAACAGTGCAATTATCGCAGAAAAAGTATACTGAACATTTAAAGAACAAGTATTATAAATTCTAAATTTGAACATACACAAGTTTCATATAAATCTACTTTAATTCTAAGTGATCATCTTTTAACTTATGCCCTGATCATATGCAGTGTACTCTGCATATAAAGTCTCGTAGCGAACTACGAACCCACCGTACAAGACTTAGCGACACACCCGGGAAATGCTAAGTCTGACTGCTGTCCTGGTCTGCGTCAGGACTCTCAGGCTCACACGGCCTCTCTGCACTCTCAAAGAGTGTACTCTAGACTCCTCCTCTAACCTGAGCACACAGGCGGAGAGTCTGGGTTACCACTGTGACACACGCACAGATTATTGTTGAATAACCCCTATTTACTCCAGTGCCACCGTGACACACACACGGATTATTGTTGAACACTGCCTCTCTGTCCTCGTGCCACCGTGACACACGCACGGATTATTGTTGAACACGAGCCACCGACCATCTAGACACACGCTAGGTAGGTCATTTCACCCCTAAGGAACAGACCTCTCAAAGGGGTTCTACGGTGTCAGAGCATCTAAGTCTAACACATTTTATTATAACAAGAAAACTCTTATAACATTGTGTCTCTCTCTCACATATTCGACTACTGGAATATACTGTAATTCTGCAATTCACTAGCTGAAACTGGAAATTCAACTTTCATAACATTTCTATATATATAGTGCAACAACTATTCTCTTATATCGCAATAACTCATAACTCAGCTATGCTTTCATGCAAACAGATTCGTTCACTGTAAATAGATTTCATATCTATTCCACGTCTCTATACTGATTTCATATTACTGAACATTCAAATATACTGTTTTGAAAGGAATACTCAACATGAAATACTTTATCACAATTATTCGCATCTTACTGAAATTACTCGTAAGGCATGCACATTTATATTACTAATCATTTCATTTCATTTGAACTATGCAAATTAAAAGTCTAGGGATGCTAACTATGCTCGGCATCTGGGTAATCTCTATTACCCACATATACACATAAACAACATTTTCATATACACAATATCTACGATTAAACGAGTTAAACCTTGATAAATAAGTGAGATAATACTCACCCAATTCGGTGTGTTTGTATACACCGAAAATGTCCACAAACACGCCTAATTCTGCTTTTCTGCAACTTTGCACCCCGTGCAACTGATTTGCACCCCGTGCAATCTGGACAGAAACGCTTCTGTTCTGTTTTTCTGCAACTTTGCACCCCGTGCAACTGATCTGCACGCCGTGCAAACTGGCCGACTTTCTGTCCTGTTTTCTGTAACTTTGCACGCCGTGCAAACTGATTTGCACGCCGTGCAACCTGTGCAGAAACGGAAATCCCCTGTTGCTGGGCGCCACTGAGTGGCCTAGCTGCTGCATCGTGCAAGAACAACTACTGCTACTGGCCGTCAGCCAAGTAGCTAAGGTGGCTGGGGTAGGTGCTAACTATGACTAATGGCTGTAGATTCGAGTAGTAGGCTCCCAACCGAAGTCACTGGTGTCGATTTGAGGCTTTGGACACGCCTAAGAGAGCCCCTGGCCGCTGTTACGGCTGCTGCAAAGTAGGGCGTCGCCCCTAGCTAATTGGGGCGCTGCTACTGCTGACCAAACTCAAACTGGTCGGGGCACCACGGTTCCTTGCTCGGACCTCAAGCCGAGGTCGATGGGCGTCGTCGATGGCTCCTAGGCGTTGCTTCTTGGCGCTGGCCGCTGCAGCTAGGCCGGCCGACGTTGCTGCTTGACCGTTGGTCGCTGCTGCTAGGTTGCGGCCGCATAGCTGCTTGGGGCGCCGCTATGGTGAACTGGAGGAAAGGATGGAGGCGTCCCTGAATAGCTGATCGTCGGCCGAAGCTATGGAGCCAAGAACCGGCCCGCTTCTTCTTCACCTATCTGCTGCAATCGACCACTGGGCGGCTGCTATACAGCGCTACAGCTAGGGCGTCGACCTGCTGCTAATCGTGGTTGCAGATGGGCGAGATTGGTGGAAGGTTGAAGGAGAGGAAGGAGAAGGGGAAGCTAGGTGCGGCTCGAGCGAAGCTAAGGGCCAAGATCACCCTTCAATTTCTCCCTGCCTGCTAGTCGATCGCACCCTGCTGGTGTGCGCCGCTTTAAGCGGTTTCCTACTGTTTTATCGGTTTAACGAGGAAGAAGATAAGGAATAAGTAGCCGACCCACTTAAAGGGGTATCAAATAATTTTGGGAAAATTGCATATTAGATCCAAGGAAAACAAAAGTGTTATAACTTTCGCCTCGAGAGTCCAAATTGACTGATTCTTTTTGCAATGTTTCAAGCATGAAATTATCTACAACCTTAGAGCAAGAAATCATGTTATTTAGCTTGTCCCAGCTAATCAAAATTCTAACCGCATCTGTGATCACTTAACTTTACTTAATCATCTTAATTAAGCACTAATTATATCCTATATATTTAATTCAACTTAATCAACTTGATGATGCACTAACCACCACGTGAGCACTTAACTTAATTAACCTAACGATCATCATTGCCATTATCATTAATTACCTCAAATGTTTCAATCTTAACTATTGATTCACACATTAACTTATTTTGATTAACCATGATATTTAATATGATACTCAACACTAATCAAGGTGGTTCACGCTAATTGAGGTATTACTGGTTAACCTCAATGTGGGTCATAACATCAACATTCCATGTATAGCCGTCCTCCAGAAACAACTCTTTCACAAGATGGATATCATAATGTGGAGTATCCAGCGACTCGCCTAAGGGTACTGTCTCACCCAATATCCAGTTGTCCCGCCAGATATCTACTTGCTCCCCTGTCCCAACTCGCCAGTGAATCCCTTCCAGCAGTACTGGTTTTGCCCCCCATATGCTCCGCCATGTGAAACTCGGGTTGTGCCCCCTTGATGCCTCTAGAATGGATGTCCGCGGGAAGTATCGTGCCTTCAAGACTTTGTATGCTAAGGAATTTGTGCACGTAAGAAGACGCCATAGTTGCTTGGCCAGGAGGGCTTGGTTGAACGCGTGCATATCCCGGAACCCCATGCCATTATCTTTCTTTGGTTTACAGAGCTTCTGCCAGCTGATCCATGATATCTAACGCTCCCCATCCTTTGCCCCCCACCAGAAACGTGCAATGCAGCTTTGGATTTCATCTATAATACCCATCGGAAGCTGAAAAATGTTCATCACGTAGGTCGGAATCGCTTGCACTATCGCTTTGATGAGGACCTCCTTTCCCGGTTTTGAAAGAAATTTCTCCTTCCATCCCTGTAGCTTCTGCCAAATCCTGTCTTTCACATATCCAAACACTTGTTTTTTAGATCTGCCCACGGCTGCAGGCAACCCCAGATACTTTGCATGCTTGTCAATTTCCCGTACCTGCAATATCTCTTTCAGCTCATTCTTCTTGTGGAACGGCACCCCATTGCTAAAGGCAACTTCCGTCTTAGACATATTGATACGTTGACCCGAGGCTTGTTCGTACTGGCTAATCACATTAGCTAATTCCAAGCACTCGTTGGTTGTTGCTCTAGCAAAAAGAATGCTATCATCTGCAAAGAAAAGATGAGATATACAGGGTCCTCCTCTGCTGGCCTTGATGCCATGAATAGATTTATTTAGAAGGGAGAGTGATAGAGAAGTAGAAAAAGCTTCAGCACATAAAATAAATAGGTAGGGAGAGAGAGGGTCACCCTGTCGCAGTCCCCGAGTAGGTATAATCTTTGTGGAACGGTTCCCGTTGATGGCAAACATGAAGTTGACAGATGATACACACTCCATTACTTTGGATCTCCACTTCTTGCCAAAACCCATCTTCCACTGCACATGATCAAGGAAAGGCCATTCAACTCTGTCATAGGCCTTTGACATATCCAGTTTTAGCGCAATCGATCCCCTGGTATTTTTCTTTTCGTTCTTCATTTTATGAAAGATTTCATACGCCACCAGTGCATTATCTGTTATCATCCTCCCCGGTATGAAGGCAGTCTGGTTTTCAGAAATGATACCATCCATGAAAGGCTTCAATCTATTGGCAAGGACTTTGGATGCAATTTTATATAGGACATTACACAAGCTAATTGGCTTATATTCAGCAAGTTCAGTAGGCTTCTTCACCTTGGGAATAAGAACTACCAAGATAGAGTTGAGGGAGCCGATCTCCACCTCACCTTTCCACCAGCCTTTGATGTAGTTTGCTACATCTGTACCAACCACGTGCCAGAATTTTTGGAAGAAAATCGGTTTGAAACCATCCAGTCCCGGGGCCTTGTGTGGATGCATTTGCTTAACAACAGTAAGAATTTCTTCGTCAGTGATATCTTTTTCCAACATGCATTGAGTACTCTCATCTACCTTGCTCTGGATGCCCCTGGACGCCTCCTGGAATCCATCAAGATTGGATGTGGCAAAAAGCTCCTCATAAAAGTCCAGAATGATTCTTTCAATATCTTCGTCACCCTCCTTCGTTTCCCCTGGCTATCTTTTAAACTGTCAATCTGATTTCTTTTCCTTCTGTGCGAAGCTTTGTGATGGAAATAAGCAGTGTTTTTGTCTCCCGATCGCATCTCATTCACTCTTGCCCGAGCAAACCAGTACTCATCTTCCTTCCTGTGCCAGTATTGTAATGCCTGTGCCAGTTCTTCACACCTGCGAAGAATCCTATCATCAGGAGGTAGTTTTTGCACCCTTTCAAATTCTTTTTCGATATCTTTTATTTTATTCTTCATTTCTCTGAAAACTTCATTGGCCCACGCAGTAAGTTTTTCTCCGCATCCTTGTAGTTTTTCTGGAAGATTGCCGCCTCCCGGTCGTGCCCAAAAATCTGAGATAGTTTTAGCGCAGTCCTCATTATCAAGCCACATGGGTTCAAAAAAGAAAAAAATTTCACGCTTTCTCCTCTTATTGGCCTTTCTACTGGCGGATATAACGATAGGCTTGTGATCTGAACTGTACTTTGCCAAGTGAAAGACTTTGTAGAAAGAGTAGATATTCATCCAACTCGAGTTAGCCAGAAATCTGTCAAGCCGTTCCCTCACCAAAGTCTCCATAGAAAGCCCTCTCTCCCATGTGTACGGTGCTCCCGAGTAACCCAAATCATTCAATTCGCAATCATCAATAGCATCTTTGAAGTCTTGCATCTAACGCTCAGATCTGAGTGGTCCTCCCCACTTCTCCTCATTGTTCACAATTTGATTAAAGTCGCCAAAATAAATTGTGGGTTCATTACTGTCACGACACAAGTTCCTCATAAGGTCCCATGTATGGAATTTGTTTTGCTGATCTGCCCATCCGTAAATCCCAATAGCTCGCCACTGTTGCCTTCCTTCCTCTTCCTTCACTCTACATTCAATGTGGTGTGCTGAGTAGGTGACAATGTCCACAATTATATTTTTCCACCAAAGTCCTAGTCCTCCTGACCTCCCCTCGCTTGGGATACACAAACCATTTGTAAAACCACAAAAACGTTTCACGGCATCCTGTCTAACATCATCAATCATAGTTTCCGACAGAAAAACTAGATTGGGGCTTTCCCTCCAGCATAGAGACCGGAGGTTCTTCTGTGAGTCGAGTTTGCCCAACCCTCGACAATTCCAGCTTAGGATCTTCATTGCTGTTCACGGGTCTGACCCACGTCAGCACCCGCTACTTGAAGGGATTGCATACCCCCCTATTCTGCCACGTAACTATTTGGAGTAACCTGTTGCTTTTTCATAAAAACCTGCTCAACATCCTCATCTATTTCCATAGCGATCTGCATATCTCTACTTCGTTTTGCACCTGCCGGTAGAAACTCTGGCCCGTTTGAACTATCACCTGCGGTTGTCCCTTCTTTCTCCTGTCGTTGCAAAATAACAGGCTTTCTTTTTTTTCTGCCCCTCTCTGCCTTTCATCTTCTGCATAACAGTCTTCTCACCTTTCCTCTACTTCAAGCCTCTGGTTTGTCTTCTCAAATCAGTAGTACCATACTCAAAACGGACACTTGTGATGCGCATTGGTGATTCCTGGTTTTCAACCGGTTTGCTGTTTTGGACTTGACATAGATCCCCTCCCTTCCGCTCGGCTCCCTTCCCTTTCCCTATAGTCGATTCATTATGTTCCTCCACCCTGCTCGCTGCTGTTTCAGATTGGGATCTGTTGATGTTCACCTTTGAGAAAGATATCCTCCCTTCCGTCCCTTGCTCCCTACTCTCCCCTGCTGGTTCCAATACCCCCTGCCGTTCTGGGAAAATCGAAAGGATTGTCTTCGATGAGATGGTTTCTATCGCTCTTCCACCTTTGTCCGCCCGATCGTTGCTCCCCCTCTCCGATTCAAGGAGAGCAAAGCTCTGTGCACCCCGCCTCCCTTCTGTCGTTGGGGCCTGTTCCTCTCCCCTCCTACTAAGCCCCCCGTCCGATAGATCCTCCCCATCTTCAACCTCACGACCCTCCTTCTGAAGCTGGTTTCTCCCCATCTCCGCAGCTGATAGACTCATTGCTTCCCTCGCCTTGGGTTTGGTGTAAAAGGTCGATTTTCTTACCGTTCCTGTAGGCCCCTGTTCACTTTCTTTACCAGGCGCCCGAGCCTTTCTTGGTGATGCCCGCAACCACGTACCCCACCCCCTCTGTCGTACTTCTTCTTCCTCCGTCGGACAATCTTTGTCCAGGTGATCCAACATGCCACACAAATAGCAGAAACTAGGCAATCTTTCATATTTGATATCCACATTGACGATCTCTCCGCTTTTTCCTCTGATCTTCTGAACACGTTTGATTGGTTTCGATACATCCAGTCCAATACAGAATCTTGTGGATGTTTCCCACCCCAGTTCATCTCTATCAATTTCCACCACTCGTCCTATCCGACCTGCAATCGCCATGATCGCCGCCTCCGATCTCTGTCCTAGCGGCAAGCCGTAGAGTCTTGCCCACATCAGTGATTCCCGGAACTGAATCCGTCCTGGTATATCACTTTTCTCCACTTCCTTCGTTAAGAGAAGTCTGTTGTCGAAGTGCCATCGTCCTCCTTCTTCAACCTTTCTCTTGTCTTTCCAGTGTGTAAATTGGATAATGAAGACCACCAGATCGATTGGTTTGAACACCACATCGTGTCGCAAGGCCCATGCCTGTGTGAGAGTTCGTTGCATCGCCCTAAAATTATATGGGCGGTCTGTCAGTAGCTTCGCCGTGAGGGCGAGGGATACGTGTTCCTCCGCCTCCGCCTGGGCATCGTCCCCTAGATCCAGGACCTCGTCCTCCTCGTCCGTTATCCCCAGCCTTGCGCATCTGTCAACTATCTCGTCTGCCATCTGATCGGAACCGAGCCCACAAGGAGCTACACCACCCTTGAACCTGCAAGAAAAGGGAACCACGAGGGAGAAGGAACGAACCCACCGCCGATCGCCCTAGTCGCCAGAGCGCTTAGGGTTTCGTGCGAGGGAGACTATATTATTCATTTAAAAAAAAAAGATAGTTAAAACTTCATTAATTAGAGAATGATAATGACTACAACTCTGAATAGAAAGCTTTTGAAAAAAGTGTATCCAATGATGTCAAAGGTAGAAAAGTTGGTTATTAACATAAAACATCATCGTCCAGTATTGAGGCTTGCGCCTTAGCTAATCCTCGGAGCCTCACTGCTTTGAGGCAATCCTTAGACCTTTTGAGGCGTAAGGCTGAATCCAGGACAATAAGATGTAAGCCTGATGGAACAATACGATAACCTCAAAAGCCTCAAGGCACTATGGCACTAAGGGTATCCATCATTTTTTGGGTTTACTTGCATGGCATTGCCTTTCTGGTTTAATAAAGGCACAATTACATGTGCAAGATGTGCGATGTGTCTCCATAGAGATATATTTAAGAAAAGCTTTACACGGGCATCAAAATGTTCAATAATGAATCAACACACAGTATAATGAATGTGAGGAGTTATATGATGTTTGTGAATTCTAGCATTTATTTTTCTTGTTGTGTGTTTATTTCAAAGAACCACGCTGAACTAACTATTAACCATCATTGTTCTATCATATTTAAGGTCTGACCGACATGATAAATCTAAGATTAAAAGAAATGAATATTCAATCACTATACCAACATGAATCTCCAATTATCCTTCTTATATCTTCCTACTCTTGGATGTGTTGACACATAATTAAAAGATTATGCTTTCATTTTTTTTGTTAATTGCCTTTCTTCCACTTTCTTATGTACTAGAGTTTGCACCATGGTGCAAGACTTTGACTTCGTGTCGACTTCGCCAGGTGTGGAAGTGGAAGTTTGTGGAAACTTCGAGGAAGTTTAGATGCAAACTTCGACAAACTTTGATGCCATATTTTGAAGAAATGATGTGAATTTTAGAAAACTTTGATGGAAAACTTCTAATTATGTTATACCTCTATCTTATATATGTGAATTTAAAAAAATAACACGATTTATGACTCTATCCCTATGTAGGTTAATAATACAATGTGTTGCTTGAAATGGTCAATTGTGCAATACACATATATAGATACAGTTCACCATATGTATTATATACAATATACAATCAAATAGTAGTTACAATACCCTCTCTTGGAACGAGTGGCAACAAAAAACATAGGAGTTGATATTAGAAGTTATGAAGAGGGTTGGAGTGATATTTATGCCTTATATGGCCATTGGGGCACTAGTTGGGATTATGGTTCTGGGTGGTCTTAACTTCGCCCCAACTTCGCCAACTTCGAGAAAACTTCGACAACTTCGGAGAAGTTGAGACGAAAATACACACAAAAAAGTCAACTTCACCGACATCCATGAAACTTTGCCCCAAAGTTTGGACGAGGTCGAAGTATATGGTATTCGACTTCGCCTATGGTCGAATTTCGAAACTTCGACAAAATTTCGCCAAACTTCGACAATGTTGTGTTCCATGGTTTGCACACTTCCCCATCTCATATAAATGTGTCCTCACAATGAAAGTTAGCAGTTATCTAATCTCTACATGGTCTCACAACAAGAACCCTAGAGGGGGCGTTCTCCCTCTTCTCTGTCTCTCTTTCTTCATTTTCTCTTTGCTAGTAAGGCCAACTACCTATCTGGTTGCGCTGTAGGTAAATCATTTTCATAGGGAGTCTTCCACTAATAAATGTTTCTACCACTACGTCTAAGTTATAGTTTCACAGCCAACCTTTGCTCTTAGTCTCTAGGGGGTGTCGCCCCTTCTCTCCTCCACAAGGTGACTTTTATGCGTCGGGGTAGGCCCAAGGGTGGTCATCACTCACTCCCTTACACCCGTATACTAATGTGAAAGTGACAGACTCCTTGGTGGAATACTTGGTGTGACTCCGGAAAAGGCCAATGTGCCTTGCAGTCTATGAAGCTGTAAAAGTGGAAAATGCATTTTGTTTAAAAATAAAACTAAAATCATAAAGTATGGGGTTGGGAAACTCAATACCACTATCCCTCCTTTAAATATTTCTTCTCTCCCTCATAGTGTGTCTTCTGGATCACTGGTGTCCCATCGGGAACAAACTATAGAAAGTAAAAGTGTATTTGAATATAACTAATGAGATACAGATCCTCCTATATATAGGACCACAAGGATAAATGGAAACTTAATAGCGTAAGAAGATCCTCACTTAAGTGCACTAACACAAGACATAATCATGATGGGTCTAAGCCCAAATAACTAAATAACTACTTATACTAACACCTCCCTCAAGTTGGAGAGTATACATTGTGTAATCTAGCTCGACACCCATGTATTGAAAAAGTGCTGGAGGAAGTGGTTTAGTAAGGATATCACTGATTTGATCATCACTCTGTATCCGAGGAGTCACAATCTTTTTGGCTTTAACTAAGTCTTCTACAAAATGGCATTCCACCTCAACGTGCTTTGTACGCTCATGAAACACTGGATTGCTAGCGATGTTTGTTTCATCTTGGTTGTCATAGTATAGAGTAGCTAGAGATTGAACTGTAATTCCAAATTAGTCAAAATTGACTCTACCGATTGTAAATCATAGCATGCACAAGCCATATCTTGATATTCAACTTCGGTGCTGGAGCGGGAAACCACAGATTGTGTCTTGCTTCTCTAGGCGACTGGATGGTTTCCTAACATGATGCAAAACCAGACATGGAGCGATTGCCTTGAGAATCCCATGTCCAATTTACATCTACATATCTAGTTATGGTAACAATCCTATGTTTGAGATGACTATAGAATAATCCTCTTCCTAGAGTATTTTTGGATAGCATATGACGCGTTGAACGTTGCACTAGTGAACTTGAGGATGGTTACTCATATGCTGAATGACCACGCCAACGACATATGTGATGTCAGGGCGAGTGATTGTTAGATAAGCTTTTCCAACTACCCAAGATACTAATCTGGATTAGGTAAGAGCTCCCCCCATTTAAAATCTTTGTGTGATAGTCCATTGGAGTATATGGTGCATCTACTTCTAGATATCACTAGTCAAATCACACACGCACAATAGAGAATTTTGCAGGATAATAAGTTTGGTCCAAATAATATTATATACTAAAAAGGGATGAGAACATCAATGGCATAACAAGTGGAGTCAGAGGATCCATAAATAAAGATCCAACAATTAAATGTTTGATGATAGAGAAACAAATAGCAAAAGAGATCTTTCAATGAGAATTTCCAAAAGAGATACAAATGAGGGTATTATGCATCATGAAAGGAAATTAGGGATTCAAGTCAAAAAATAGATCAACAGAGGAAATTAGGTGCCAATATGAATTATTACCTGATACTCATCCTTAATTAGTATTCATGTTCATACCTAAGTCCAAACCTGGGTCTTTATTCACCTGTTAAACATTTATATAAATTTAGGGTTAAATTCTCAATAAACATATTAATCCTAACCATTATCTTTTGATGTTTATTGATTTAGGTTACCAAAATCATACCATCATGTAGATAATTTTGTTACCATTTCATCTAATATTTTTCTATGATTATTGGAGCTATGAATATTTAATTATGATTTTTGTAAGGAACTGGATTTGTCTAAAATATAAAAATAAAACTCAATCGAAAGGATTAATATACCCCACATCAAGATTGTTTTAGCTTACTGAGTTACACGGCTAAAATTCTTAATAATACCAAACAAACCACACGGGATATGGACTCCAACCAGAAGACTATAACGCCCCTAAGGTGTAATACGAAAAGAAAAGGGAGGCAGGGCAGTCCATTCATTCTACTCCGCCCATTGTTTTTCTCCAGATCACAAACAAAGGGAAGCCTGGAGGTCAAAACCTTCAATCAACCTCCGATACATAATGAGAAACAACGATAGAGGAGATCACCTTCATGTTCCTTAAGGTTTTCAGGTGTCTGTGACCCTAGGTAAGGGCTACTGGCAGAGCCAAAGCTCGACAACCTCACTGCTGCCAAGGCAAGACTTAGGGGTAGGGTTCGGAAACTCCAAAAAACCAAGCAAAGTCATAACCAAAGCAAAAGTAGAAAACACATGACACAACCAAAGATAGAGATGAAGAACTCGAGTTAAAAAGGGGAGGAAAGTTGAGATACCAAAAATGCTCTATAGAGTACCAAAACAAGTAGAGTGATGAAGCAAAAAATTACCTCAAATCGAGCCAAAAACAAAGTCACAAACAACTTCACATGAGTTGCTCTCCACGAGTGCCAATAGTGCCTTGTCAAGCTATGGCAATGAGCTAAACACAGATGAGGTAGGCTAGAGGGCTTCGAGGTGAACGAGGGTAAAAGGGAGGATTTATAAAGGTTTTTAGAGGTCCCACAAGTGTCTAGGAGTTGATACTTATATGTTTGGACGGTCGGAGTAGCTAGGAGATGAGTCCGGAAGAGAAATAAAGGAAACAAGGAGGCTAGGGTTCAGTGGGGAGTTATAGGTCACCCCACAACTCAAAGCTAGGGCTCCAACTCATCCACAAGGTGGGAAAGAGATAAAGGAAATAAAAATCACAGAGAAAGGTGTGGAGGAGAAAGAGATAGATGAAGAGAAAATCAAAAGAGAGGATGACCAATTGTGTCAACTAGTTCCTTTTTCCATCCAGAGGTAGGAGAAGGTCTAGCAGCCATTGGAAGAGGATGGAGTAGTGAGAAAGACCCCCAACCGTTTGATAAACAGGCAAAACAATGTATATAGGGAAGGCGGATGCGACAACCATTTAATACAAGACTTTAGGGAAAGCCACAACATTGATCAAATAATTAGCATATATATGTACTTAATACATGTTTTCTTTCCTATTTTTGTTTGCTAGAATTATCAAATTACTTTGAAACTTGGCACCTAGACTAATTTTTGTATGTAGAATCCGATTTTGTAGTTAGTTGATTCTTTTGAGATCATCTATCTAGTTATTTAGTATTATTGAGTTTAATGCTATTATTTCCATATATTATTCTATTTAATAAATTTCTTTCATAAACTGGGAATTGGTTTGTTCTGGGTTCACCTTGTCACAAAACATATTCCAAGGAAACATACTCCTAATTATCATCAAGATTTTACTCAAGTTTCCACTTTTTTGACATTATCTATTAGGTTTAATTCTATTAGAAATTATTTATATTATTACCACAAGCATCATCCTATTTAAAATATCTCTAGAATATTTTAAAAAGTAATTTGATTTGTCATTCTCTCTCTCTCTCTCTATATATATATATGAACAAATTGGAGCAATATCATTACTCATAAGCCATACAATATCTACAACCAGGAGAAAGACCTCTAAAAGAGCATACAACAATCTAGTACAGAAACAACACACCCCCCACACTCATATTGGAATGAGAATAAAACACTTCTGCATTGATCCCTAAACTAAGGAGTTGATTCAAACAACTTTTCAAACAGGATTCCTTCAACCTGAGCCTGCAATGAAGGGGTGTAGTCTGCCACCGAGAGAGAATACCACTAGAGGTTTCCACCGCCTTTATATCCATAAGACAAAAGCAATGAAAATTGCACCAATTCAGAAGAAGACCTAGCACAGCTAGGGACTCGAAACTCTCACTGAAGGAGAGGATAACACAACCTGCAAACAACAGGAGATAAACGTCGAAGAAATCAGCGACTGAGTGGCAGAAGAACCTGCCCTAACCAAAGACCAAATCAGCGACAAATGAGAAAAAAAGACACAAACATAACGCAGCAGGAATAACCGGGGAAAAGACCTGAGGCAGTTGGGTCGTGAAAGGAGTCGTCGGAGCCCCTAGGAGGTCGACTTGGCCGCAGGGAGGAGCCAAGGCAAAACCACGACCACCTCGGCGAGGCTTGGAGAAGACGCCCCATAGACCACCGCCGGAAGCACCAACGACTGAGGGACCCGTCCTCTGGAGCGCGGAGTCGTCGGGGCAGTTACGAAGGAGGAGATGAGCGAAAAACGCCACCTAGCCCACGATCCAACTTCACCGTCGGGCGAGGAAAGCCTGGGGGGAGCGGGCTGGTGCTCATCGGCTGCCCAAGCCCCTCCCCCAAGCCGCCGCCGCACGGAGAGGCTACACCCTAATCGCTAGAGCGAGGAGAGCAGGGAGCGAGATCGTTACTCGCTCGGAATATCTCTCTCTCTCTTTCTCGCTCTCTCTCTCTCTCTCTATATATATATATATATATATATATATATATAGAGTCAGGCTAGAATACACTCGAGTGTACGGATCACACGAATACACTCAAGTGTGTTTACATATCAAGACTATTTTTTGCAAAATGTAAACAGTTGATCTTCACCGTCATACTATAACTAGGCTACATACTAATTTTGAGCCTATTTGGATGAGTGTAAGTCACTCATCTAAGGGCAACAAAATCGACGCGCGAAACTAATTTGAAATGCATAATTTTTGCGGTCTTCATAACATGAGCTATACATATCCAAATGTGCTCAAATTTTGCGTGTGAGTTGTTCACGAGATGTTTAAGAAGATCAACAGATTAGATTTTCAAAAAAAATATTGCATCATGAAAAACTACTTGAGTGTATTCCGCTCCGGATACACTCGAGTGTATTCTAGCCTGACTCTCTCTCTCTCTCTCTCTCTATATATATATATATATATATATATATATATATATGACAACGATCGATGAGAAACATATCTTGGTGAGACATTGACTGGCATTTGAATAACATTGCACAAAGATCATTTTTTTTAATTCATCCGTATGAATTAAAATACTTTATTATTTACCTTCCTACAAAATGTTATCATCATAGTACTTGTATTGCAAGCACAACAAACATATACTTTTCAATGCTCAATATTAAATTTCTGGCTGACCGTTGGATGTAAAATGTGTATTTTGTACATATGGACAAGTAAAAAATATCCAATTGTAATGATTTTTGTGTGAAGGTACATGAAATCATGTTTCTCTAATTCATAAGGTTGGATATTAAAAACAAGCAATAACTTTATAGTTATTCAAATGCCTGTCGTGCTCTCACCATAGCTTGTTTCTCACTAGATCGCTACCATCTACACACACACGTATATATACATATATATGTATACATACTCACACACATTGTGCTCATTGGTATGGATAAGTTCAATCTTGTCCGGGTAATTAATACACTTATTATTTGTATTATTATATTAGTAAGTGTTGTGAGATATCAATACATTTATATACATGCATTAAGAATTTAAGACTAATGATTACATGATATATAGTTTATTAGTACATCAATATTTAAATTATATTCTACCCTTTATTAGCGCCTTTATCAACTTAGGTGTGACAATTCTTTACATCAGGTGGTTTGGGGTTTAAGTCACAAAATGTCTGATTATTATTTATCCATCTGCATGACTCATCTAAACACTACCCTTGCTATCATCTCGTTAAGGTCTAAAAGGGTATAACTTATACCATTAGGGATTTTCTCTTAAACTAAGCCCAAAGGCATCTATTTTTTGAGATTAGGGTTTCTAGGGCAAAGAAGTCAGGTTTCGAGATGATGTAGTGTAGAGGTTGGTGGTGGTGGTGAAGGAGGAAAGGGGCCCGAAAGCGAGACTATCTCATTGAGTTTGGTTGAGAAAGAAGAAAAGGAAAATCCATCCACGCAAAAAGTGACATCACCGGAAACATAAATGCAACCGGGTGTGGGATTAAGGCAATTACACCCCTTTGGAGAGTAAGGGTATCCTCGAAAAACTATTTAGATTACTTGGGGAGAAAGTTGTCTACCTTGAGATCAAAACTATGAATGAAGGCAACACAAACAAAAACCTGAGGAGATAAGGGAAACAATTAAATCTTCAGATAGAGAATAAAAAAGGAGTGATTTTTATGAGAACTGAAGACAATTGACGGTTGATAAAAAATGTGGCGAGGACGAAATTAGTCCAAAGGTGTTTTGAAAGATTGGCATGAATGGTAAGTGAGCGTGTAATATCAAGAATATGATTATTTTTTCGCTCAACAATACCACTTTGTTAAGGAGAATAAGCGTAAGAGCTTTGATGAATCATCCCCATATCGTGAAAAAATAAAGAAACGAACTATTGAGCATACTCAAGGGCATTGTCATTACAGGGATTATTAATGGAGGTGGAAAATTGAACCTAGTCATTTTATAACAGCGAATAAGTAGAAAACCTCATCATAAGTTTTAAGAAGATATAACAAAGCCATACATGAAAAATCATCCAAAAAGGTTAGAAAATATCTGAAACCATCATAGATGTTTGTTGCGAATGGATCGCAAACATCACTATGTTTAAACCAAACAATTTAGAAGATTGTACAATAGAACGAGTCGAAAACAGACACACGATGGTGTTTTCCCAATTGACATGCATCGCATAAAATTGAAGAACAAGATGAAACATAACTATTTAAGATCTTGATTTTGTCAATTGAAGGATGGCTGAGTCAAAGCATAAGACTTAAGTGGACTAGTTGCAACAAGAGCACTGGGTGGAGACTAATGAGGATCGAAGAAGTAACAAAGATTACTTGAACATGATCCCCGCCCAATCATTGTCAAATTTCACCAATCCCGTGAGACAAAACTAGCTGGCAAAAGTCACAAAACAACATAGGGAATCAACTAATTTTGTCACACACAAGATTGTAGAGAAAATTACAAAAAAAAGATGAATGGAAGATAGTTTTAAGGTAGGAGAAAGAGGAACGTTGACACTCTTGACAACTTATTTTTTTGACCCATCTACCAAAGTACAATGGAATGTGGAATGAAAGAGTCGGAGGGGGTAAGAAGGTGTGGTATACCCATCATCTGCTGAGTAGCACCTAAGTCCACAGTTCAATTTGAGTAGGCGACGAGTATGGAGGTTCTTGGATTACCTTGATGGGGTGCTACTAGATGAGCCAATGGTGATGCATTTGGTTGGTCGCCAATGCGCTAATCAAAAGATGACTATGTAGATGACACATGAAGAGGAGATCGCCATGTTACTAGGATGCTTGAAGCAAGGGCCTGTTTGGTAGGGTGTAGTAGGACGACAAAAAGTGTGTTTAATGTACATATTTACATTGCAAACTCATTAAACTACACCCTACTACATCCAACCAAACTAGCCCCAAGCGTTCGTATTCCTCGTTTGTTAAGGAAACGCGAGGAATGTCCATATGCGACAAGAGAAGTTGTACGTAGGGGAACCAGACTGTGACCAATTGAAGAAGTGGGATCTTGGGCAACATACATAGTCCCCCTTCCACGTCCGCAACTGCAGTGAAGGGGCTATCCATGTTTTGAATGACAACATTTTTAGTGTGGCCCATCTTGCCATAGTAGGTGCATTTTGGACAGGTGGTCTACGTCCCTGTTCACGACCACAAGCTACAACAACGACGATGGCTTAGGTGTCAAAGGCGTTGGTGTGGGAGACATAAACACATTCCATCTCAAATCTAGGCAGTGAGCATATGCTTGATCCATGGTGGGAAGCGATGTGCCGACAAGTAAGAGTTGACAAACCACAACATATTGAGGACGGAGTCCGTTCAAGAAGCGTGTAGTGATGAGGGTCGATCTCTCCTTGGTGATGTTAGCGGATGTCATGGGCAATAACAAATTAAGCTGATTGGCGAGCGCCTTAATCGAGTCAAAATATTTGAACAATGGATGATCACCATGCTGCTAGGTGAACACCTTGCCATCAT
This sequence comes from Alisma plantago-aquatica, assembly GCA_963693085.1. Classification (NCBI taxonomy): domain Eukaryota; kingdom Viridiplantae; phylum Streptophyta; class Magnoliopsida; order Alismatales; family Alismataceae; genus Alisma; species Alisma plantago-aquatica. The sequence goes on from OY856409.1 coordinate 1,358,154,488, forward strand.
GTTGTAAAGGCCATATAGTGTTATGTGTATTTCATGTCATTCCACATCTGCTTGGCATTATGATGCTACTAATAGTTGACATCGACATTCAGTTCCATGTTATTCCATAGCCAAGATAGCACCTAATTGTTTCTAGTGACCCAAGTGCCACTGGGTTCTGCTCATGAGGCATCCTTTATGAATTTGAGTTTGCTGAGTGTCTCTAAGAAGTGTGGATTACATTCACCAAAGCAAGAAATTGTCCCCATTTAATTGGCATAGACGTTAGGCATGTCATTATGATTGTCATCAAGCATAACAAAAAGTGGTATCAGAATGAAAGAACGATATTAGTAATGACAGGGGGTAGCACTACTGATTATAGATACTTGGAAGGAAGACAATTAAAGAGAGGGCACTATTGGAACGTAAGGCAGGTAGGAAAAAGATCACATGAATGACGTGCTTTGATATAAACACATGAAATCCTCTAATTGTAGTTAAGGTGCTTAATCATGTGGTTTAGGGGAACACGTGAAGAGGAATGAAGTAATAAGAAGTGTGGTACCCCTTTATATAAAGTGCTTTATAGAACTGGCACATGGTCTTTCCATGTTTTTCTTTTATTTTGTATCACATAGAAACTAGAAGAGACAAAGAATAGAGGAGTGAAGAAGAAAGAAGATGGATTTCAGTCCAAGAATGGTGGCGAAGGTGACAACCTTGTGGTGATGTCGCGTCTGCTCCTGGCTACTTCCTACAATGACTTCCATATTTGGCAGCTACTGCTGGCTTAGTGGAGGAAGAGTAGGTTTAGTTTAAACCTTGCTATGATACAATGTAGAAAGTAAAAGTGTGTATGAATAACAAATAATGAGATACAAAGCCTCCTATATAAAGGAGTACAATGATACATGGGAACTTAAATGGATAAACGGATCCTTACTTACGTGTACCAATACAAGACATAAAGATAATGGACCTAAGCCCAAATAACTAAATAACCATTTATACTAACACAAAGAATATGCTCTCTGCTCCTATGTGGGTTGTTGATGTCATGTTGATGGTCTACGAGTGATGAGAAGAATCGCTTCCTACCCATGATGAGGCACAAAAGATTCCATGACGGCCTAAACACTTCTGTTTATGTATTTGGTTTGGTTAGAAATTACTTCAACTTTCAGGAATTTTCCATTTGTACGTAATCATATTCCATAGTCCCAAAATTAGGGTTTTACAGTCTAATTAGTTATAAATAGTCAATATTGAGGCTTATTTTACCAAGTAGCTCTATTTTGAGAATTCGAATTTTGTTTACACCTCATACCTCCACTGTGGTGTTTCCCTATTAATTTCTATTGGAACTTATATGATAATCCTGATTAGTGTTCTTCCTCTTAATCATTCTCTCCCGCTCTCCTCAATGCCGCCATCCACTCCAATCCCACCTTCGTTGTTATTTTTTCCAACAACACAAGCATCCAACTTCACTTTCCTTATGGGTCTTATTTCTCTTCTTCCCTCCACCATTGACCAACACCCTTATCTTCTCTTCTGTTAACCCCTACCCCAACAACAATCATCAAGCTCCTCCCTTTCCCTCAAAACATCTAGTATTCACAATAACTGCTGCCACAGTCCACAATCCACAATCCACAATGACCTTAAGTGAATATTTTCTCAAAATGTTATTTATTGAAGTTTGATATCAAACATCTATGTTATTTAAAACTATATGCATTGATAATAATCTTGCATTTATGCATTGAGGCTTCCTAGACTTGTTTTCCTCTCATAGCATCTTAAATAGACTTCATATTCTTGCAGGCTCAGTTAAATGGTGTCATTGACAGTAAATTTGCCATTAATTGAACATTGCTTGCACTTTTCTTGTCTAGATGCAAGTTTCTAAATCATTCCTGCTTGATTTAGTTCTGATTGCTTTTGTTTGATTGTTTAGATGTATGTCTTTGTTTTTGATAACCAAATACAATATTAGTTGCTTATCCTACATGGGATTCCTTTCTGTTTACGACATAGTCATTTGGTTTCCGGTGTTTTGTCACGATTTGCGCCTTAAACTTGATAATTTGTCTCCACATGCTATCCATTGTTTCTTTGTTGTATACTCTGACACCAAGAAGTGATATCATTGTTTTGACTATGTTTCTAGAGAGATTCATGTATGATGGAATGTCACCATGGAGGACACAAATTTTTACTCCACGTTCTCTCTCAATGTCCCTTTGCCTGATCCCATGTTTTCTTCTCTAGTTTTTCCACTCAAGCCATTGTCTCCTCCATTTGATATAATACATGTAGTCACGATCAATGAGCCCAGGAAACACACTCCACCTAGAGTATCCCGTTGATGTTCTATCTTTGCTTTTATATCACGTTACCATGGGTACTTTTGTTCCCATTTATATACGATAACCTCCATCTAATTTAGATCTACCTATTTCTCTAAGGAAGCAACTTTGTACTTTTGTCAAACAATGCATTTCTCATTATGTTTCCACCTGACATTCTGGATGGAAATGATGTGATTTGTTATAGCAACTGGCTTATATTCTTGTTCCAAAAACCATTGAAAAAGCATTATCTCATCCAAGGGTGGAAACTGACTATGGTTGACACTATGCATGCCTCATTATTTTCCTACCATGGGAGTTGGTCTCGCTCCCTCTTAGATCTGGAGCAGTCTGCTGACAATCAGTGTTTATAAAAACATCTTCTTGAAAGGACCATCGAGAGGCTCAAGAGCTTAGTTAAAATTACACTCAAAGTCTCATGTTGACTGCTTTGAGATTTTTACCCTTTTGCGATGATCTAATCTTGTATCTATTTTAATTTTTCTGTTATAATGTAGGATAATCAGTGCATCGACTTGATTTCAAGAATGCATTTCTACAAGGAGATTTACGGGAGTTTGTATACATGAAGAAACGACCTAGGTTTGTTTCTTAAGTGGAGTTCTTAGGCATGTTGCGTAAATTGAAGGCCATATAAGGACACTTCTATAGAGTCCCTATGCCTGGACTATCACATGTTTTCTCATCTGGCTTCTAAAGAACATACTTTGATCATTCTTTGGTTGTCAAGACGTCTGTGCTGGTGTAGATATTTTGATTTTGTATATTAACACTATTGTTCTCTATGTTAGTGACAATGCTTGTAGATTCAACATTAAAAAAATGTTCTTCAACAATTTTTTACTTAGGATTTTTTCAAGTTGCAATATGTTTTTGGGGATTGGGGTCTCCTATAGAAACGATGAGGTGTCTCTCTCATAAAGGAAGTACAATTTTGATATTCCAAAAGAATCATGCTTACTGGCATTCAAACTAACAAATTACCTTATGGATCTATCATACACCCTATTGGAGTACAATTCACAAGAATCGAGAATAAAAGGAGGCATAAATGTCTGGTTAACAAACTTCTCTATGTTACATTCGCATTTTTTTGTTGTTGTTTGTAGTCCGTTCTTGGATAATATTATGATAAGCCTTCATTCTGTTGTTTTACACAAACTATATTATGTAAAGAAGCTTTTTGAAAGAAGTCTGTAGGCCTATAAATTTTGCCAATCAATTTAATGGTAGATCGACTTTTTCCATTGCACTACGATTAGTGATAACTTAGTGACAAAGAGTTAGAATATATAATAGCCAATCCTAGTTTAGGGTTTGATTTTAGGGCAATAGCTTATACTAGATGCGCGTTATTGTGAGTAAAAAGATCTTCTTGCCAAGTTTGTACCTCAGATTGATATTGCTACACCAATGTACTATGACAATAGGGTGGCCACCTTCATTTTTAGTAATCCAGTGTCCCCTTAGAGGACTAAGCCTACTGTGGTGGATTGTGATTTTGTTCGTGATGCTATGATGTCCAAGATAAAACTTATTTTGCTAAAAATCACTACTTAGTAGATTTTCTTACCAAAGTCTCTCATGGAAGATAGTTAGGCTTGCATGATATTTATGCCCTAGTTAGAGGGGAGTGCTGATACATATTGTCCGTAGATAAAACATCTAATCACATGACTCACTTATAGTGGAGTCACACATATAATACAAAGTTGGGAACATGAGGAAAAATCCAATCACAACATGTAGGACTACATACTCATTACGAGTGAATTTACTTAAGGGTCCAAAAAATATAAATTACTTATCATAATGCATATTTCTCAACAATCCTCAAGCTGGTGTATACACATTATGCATACTGGCTTGCTACTCGTATGTTGGAAATAATATGGAGGAATTATTTATAAAAAGATCTATCTGATCTCTTGTGCAGACATGAGGTGTAGTAATTCAATGTAACTTGACCAAATTCCTAAAGAAATGATTGTCCACCTCAATGCATTTAATCCATTCATGAATATGGGATTATTGAACTTATGATATCACCTTGATTATCACAAGTTAGATTTATTGCACAATCAACTAGAATTTTGTAGTCATTCAAAATCATCATCCCATTACATTTACTACAAGTATGAATGTGGTTCGATATTATGCTTCTATATTGAAGCAAACAACATTAAACTATTTCTTGTATTTCCATTCAATTAGTTTTCCATTGGGAAATATGCAAAACCGATGAGTCATCCATCTATCTATAGAATCTGTAGCGCAATCATCATCAACACATCCAACTAGTTGAATTTAGCATTCTGAATGTGACTTTGGATAACTGAGGTCCTTTCATGGTAATCCTTTCAAGTATCTCATAGATATATGGACAACGACCAAGTATTCATGTTTACAACATGTTTATTAGAATAAAGGAGATATTTTGTCGAATGATAGCTAAATAATATGATATATAGACAATGCTCCAAGAGATATGCATCCAATCATCACAAATCGTCCTCTATGATCCATGGTGCATCAAATAGAGGGTGATCACCATTGGATGAGGTAGAATTAGACAATGCTCCAAGAGATATGCATCCAATCATCACAAATCGTCCTCTATGATCCATGGTGCATCAAATAGAGGGTGATCACCATTGGATGAGGTAGAATTGAAGCATCCCTTGACAGGTAAGAATTGCCTAATCCCCCAAAATGACCTTGAGGCAGTTTTGAGGTGGAGAAGGGGCAAGGATGATTTGGAACTGGCCTGGCCCTCAAAGAATCAGAACGGGTGGCACGACATTAGAAACTTCTGACCAACCAAGAAAGACTCAGGAGGAAAATGACAGAGTCAGGGGAATGTGTGAGATGTAATGCTACGATGGAGTCGGTCATTCATGTATTGAGATATTGTGAACATGCCAAAGCTGTGTGGGCAGAACTACAATGCCTGCAATGCTAACTTTAATCGGGGAAGATTGGTGCAACTTCTGTCAGCAGAGGTAATTTAGCACGAGTTGATGGTGATCTTGTTGGAGGTGAAGGTGGTTCAAAACTATATGGAATTTGCATGCTACTTTTTGAAGGAATTATGGGGTTAACATTTTAGGATGCACAAGTACCATTATATAGTTGTCTACCTTAAATTCTATGAACCTACAATGATTATATGTGGAAAACTTATAATTTTCATCAAATAAACCAAGTGTACATTGGATTCTGATATGTAAATCACGTAAGTGTTGGGAAAAAGTTTTAGCATTGTTGGAAAGACGGGCATCATGAGGTAAAGGAAGGAGATTGACTGACACGCAATCTCAAAAAACTATTCGTTGTAGACCTATTTATGGAGTTATAATAGGAAAATCCATCTGTCAATAACTATAAGTCGCGATTGCCTAAGTTATCACCCACTAAACAACACAAAAGATTAACTAGACTGTGATTGGAAACCTCCGTTTATCCATCCATTTGAGGGTAAAAGGCCAAAGAAAAGTTAAGTTCGGTGCCAAAAAGTTTCTAAAGTGCCTTCCTATAATAGTTGAGAAGTTTGAGAGAGTGGTTAAATACAATGGTAGAAGATAGACCATGTAGCTGATCAACCCTTATTGAAGAAGAGACGAGCAATGTGAGATGCAGCAGATATCTTTCTACACTGGATGAAGTCAACCATCTTTGGTAATTGATCAACAACAAGGATCAATTCGTGACCTCTAAGGGTGGGAGAGAGACCAAGAACCAATCCTTGCTCAGAACCGGCAAAGACATACACAATTAGAAATGGCGTCTCAAGTCCCATGTTTCGTCGATTGTATACGGTCATCCCTTGACTGTATACAATTATTTAACCCTCACCGTATACAATCATCCCCTACTTGTTACAGCCATTTTCTCAGATGATCATACATATCTCAGATGAGCATACATAGAAGGCATCAACTTATATGATCATTTTGTTTTTTTTATTATATAAGCTTTAGCCTGATTGTATCGTTGCCCAAACCAAGTCCTAGTTGAACTATAGCACAAGCTTTGGGTCTATTTCTAACCAAAAGACCCTATAACCTTGTCCTAGACACAAAAATGCCTAACATTGACGAGGGCCTTAGGGTCATCCTAGGATCAATAGCCTCTTCGAGCACATCTTCAAGTGACCTTCTTCTATGATTTGTCTGTCGGGCGTACAATTAGTCTCTCCTTTCTTATCATCCTCTCTGATGTTACTTTCTCCATCAAAAAATAAGCATAATTTCCTCCAATGAATGTAAGATCTGAATTTGGGATTGGCCAAACCACTACAAATTTAGTCTTGGCAGTTGCTTGCTTGTTATTATTGTAATTTATCATATATATTCACTAGATTTGCAGATCTGAATCTACCATATCTCCGCAACAAGTTTGGTGAGGCATGTCATTCAAGTCTTTCTCCACTTTCATCCCTAAAAAATACAAATATTGTTGCTCTCAACCTTGGGTATGCTTGTCAGTACTTGCGCAATGTCCTCATTATGAAGATTTTTTTAGTCTATAAAAGGTTTTTCTGTTGACATATCATTCTACAAAATACTCTTGTTTGTTAACACACTTTTCTATGAGACGCTAAGAGAAAATGTATGCTATTTCTTTTGTATTAATTAATATTCGTACACAAAATATACACCCTGACTAACTCATTGTTGTCATGGACACTCATAAAGTACACCATGGCACATGAATTATATTGTATTGTCACCAGACCTAGTTCATGTCTCTGTTAATATATATGTTCTGTTATTTCTGTTATGTTATTTTACATTATATTTGGACCTCTTTGTAATTGTCACATTACTATAAATATAAGGGTGCACACATTGTGCAACCCTAAGTTCTCTAAATCTCATTGTTTTTTACATGGTACCAGAGCAGGCCTAGATCCAGCCGCCGCTCGTGCCCTCCCTCCCTTCCCTCTCTCTTTCTCTCTCTCTTCACCTCCGGCGCCACCGCACCCCCCCTCCGACTGCCGTCGGCTGCAGCCTGCCACCGTCGGCAGTGTAGTGCCGTGGCAGCTAGCTGCCGGGCCGGTCGGGCAGCCGCGCTGCTGCGTCGGGGCACGTAGCTGCCGGGGTCGTCTCTCCCGCCTGGTTCTGGACTTTGTTTGCCCGCGGGTTTGATTTCTGTCTAAGGCCGTCTCCGGATCTGTTTTTTGCCTGCCTGCCCGTGTGACTGGTTGATTCACCGGGTCCCTTGCTGCGCTCCGGCGTAGCCGTTATGTGAAGTGGTCCTTTCGATCGGTAGATCTGTGCCTGCTGCTGCCTACCTGGAGACGTAGGCAACCTTCTACTGCCTGTGTCTGCCTGCTGCTACCTACCTGTACCTCTACGTCTGCATCTGTTTCTTCCTGATGGCGTCTACTCATGAGGATCTGCGACGCCAGGTGACAACTGTGAAGCTGGATGGGCGAAACTACTAGCACTAGGTGTGCTCTATGCAGATATATGTTAAATCACAAGGGAAAATGTCGCACCTGACGTGAGATCCTCCACCGGTGCCTTCTGAAACAACCGATTCGAAGGATGTGAAAGCCTATGATGATTGGGTGAAAGACGACTCCACAGTCATGACATGGATTCTGAATAGTAGTGAGACCAAGATTAGCGTCACCATATTATACCTGCAAACGGCGAAGCAGATGTGGGATCAGCTTGCCAGCACTTATTCACACAAGTCAGAATCCCAAAAAGGTGTTTGATATCAACAAGCAGCTTAGCCGCCTGCGTTTCTCTGGATCCGATCTGACGGATTACTTTTTTGCTTTCAAGGGACTATTGGGGGAGTTGGAAGCCTACCATCCCTTGTCTACTGATTTGGCTACTATGCAACGACAGCGACAGGAGTTGCAAGTAGTCCAGTTCCTTTGTGGCCTACCTAATTCCTATGCAGGGGTGGTAGATCAGATTCTTACCAGTGATCCGCTACCTACTCTACAAACTACCTTTTAGAGACTACAACGCTTGCCTGCATCGTCATCTGAGACTCCTACTGATACAGGAGATTCGATTGCTTTTGCTACGATGTCTGGTCGTGGCCGTGGCCGTGGACGCGGTCGCTCACATGATGCTTGTCCTCCTCTTGGTGTTGGCCGGGGGAGGAATTCTTCAGGTCGTGGAGCATCCTCTGGACCTACTACTGCTGCTGCTCGCCCTTAGACTGGCCAACGCTTCTGCAACTTCTGTGGCCGATCTAATCATGTTGAAGACAAGTGCTGGGAAAAATATGACAAACCAGCTTGGGCCAATGCGACCACTGATGCTACTACATCTTCTGAGACGTCTACCCAGCCTGATGCCCCGGATACTTCTATTGCTGACTTCATTTGTGCCGAGGTCAAGCGCCTGTTATTGGAGCGTACTGGCTCGTCATCTACTATCACCGCCACGGGAGCACATGCTGCGACATACTCTGGTTGTGACACTGCCTTCCTTTCTGCACCATCCTCTACTACTGGTAATACGAAATGGGTCATAGATTCGGGCGCATCTTCTCATATTTCTGGGAATCGGTCATTGTTCAGAAATTTATCTAGACCGACTACTAACTCCTCTTTTATGCTTGCTGATGGCTCCAAGTCTACCGTTTCTGGGATTGGAAACATTGTGTCTGATATTGTGCTGAAATCTGCTCTATATGTGCCTCGTTTTTCGTTGAATCTTTTATCTGTCAGAAAAACTTTGCGAAGCTTGAACTGTAGTCTGACTTTAGTACCTGGTTCATGTGTTTTTCAGGACCTTTGCATGAGGATGAAGATTGGTGGGGGGCATGAAGGCTCTGATGGCTTGTACTACCTGGATTATCTAAAGAAAGTGGACAATGTGGCTCTGGCTTCTGTAATATCTTCGTCAGTATCGGCTCTACAGTGGCATTACAGACTTGGGCACCCATCCTCTGAGAAATTGCGCCATATTGTACCTGATGTAGGAACAAATGTGTTTCAATGTGAATCGTGTCAGTTAGGCAAACAGACTAGGGTTGTTTATCTTAAATGTTCTCAGATTAGTAGTAAAAATGTTTTTGATCTTGTTCATGCTGGTGTGTGGGGCCCTTGTCATGTCCCTAGTCTATCTAGAAACAAATATTTTATTCTGTTCATTGATGATTTTTCTCGGGCCACATGGTTATTTCTTTTGAAAAGTAGATCTGAAGTATTGTCCACTATTAAATTCTTTTTTGCTGAGATGAAAACACAATACTCTATGCCTGTTAAAACTTTTAGAATGGATAATGAACTTGAATTTGTTCAGAGAGATGTTGAGTTGTTTTGTAAATCCATTGGCACTATCCACCAGACTTCGTGTGCATACACACCTCAGCAGAATGGTATAACCGAAAGAAAGAATAAACACTTACTAGAGGTAGCCAGAACTATTATGTTGCATGTTAATGTACCTCGGGGATTCTGGCCAGAAGCCATCTTGACTGCCTGTTTTCTAATAAATCGAATGCCATCTTCGATTATTGGAAATAAAATACCTGTGCAAATTCTGAATCTTGATAAATCTTTATTTACTATACCCCCTCGCATTTTTGGCTCTACATGCTTTGTAAAGTTGCTTGGCCCAATGCATGATAAACTATCTCCACGTGCTGAAAAATGTATTTTTTTTGGGGTATTCTCATACACAGAAAGGGTACAGATGCTATAGCCCAACTACCAAAAGATGGTTTACTAGCAGCGATGTTGGTCTTTTTTTAGGGTACACCATACTATTCTACTCAAGGAGATAGTCTTCAGTCTGAGCTTATTGCTTCTCCGCTGCCTATTACTAGTGACTATGTTTCTGATGCCACTACTTCTATACAACCAGTACCTCCTATTCTTGTTTATCAGCGCAGGAACAGATCTCAACCTGCACAAGACCCCCCCCAACCAAGCCAATGTTCTCCTCTAGAAGGTTCCGCATCACCTGAGGTAATCTCTGACCTTGATGTGCCTATTTCTCTTAGAAAGCGCACTTGTTCCTGCACTATCCACAATATTGCTAACTATGTATCAACTGATAATTTAAGTGTTCATGTTAGCAACTTTGTCACTGCTTTATTTGTTGTTGCCATCCCAAAGACTGTACAAGATGCCTTGCAAAGTACAGCTTGGACGACTGCTATGAAGGAAGAAATGCTTGCTCTTTCTGACAGACAAACTTGGGAGTTGGTGGATCCACCTCCTCAGTGTAAGCATGTAGGCTGCAGATGGGTGTATGCCGTTAAATATCAACCATATGGTACTGTAGAACGTCTGAAGGCACGTCTTGTTGCTAAACGTTATATACAGACCTATGATATTGACTACTTTGAAACTTTTTCACCTGTTGCCCGTCTTAATTCTGTCAGAGTTCTCTTATCTGTTGTTGTTAATCTTGACTGGCCTCTAGTACAACTTGATGTTAAAAATGCTTTCTTATATGGAGATCTGTAAGAGGAGGTCTATATGGAGCAACCTCCCAGATTTGTTGCTCAGGGGGAGTCACATAAAGTCTGCAGACTAAAGAAGTCTATTTATGGGCTCAAATAGAGTCCTCGTGCCTGGTTTGATAAATTGAGCAATATTCTGTTTGGCTTTGGTTTTCTGAGATCTCAGGTGGATCATTCTGTCTTTACTAAGAAGACTTCTGCCGGTATTATGATTCTGATTGTGTATGTGAATGATATTATACTTTCTGGCAGCGACTCTATTGCTATTCAGGCTACTAAAGCCCATCTCTGCAAACACTTTGCTACTAAAGATTTGGGTAAACTGCGGTATTTTCTGGGCATAGAGGTATCTAGAACTTCTAATGCTCTTGTGCTATCTCAGAGAAAATATGTCTTAGATCTTCTGTAGGAGACTGGTATGCTTGGAGCTAGACCTGTTGATACTCCTCTAGATACCAATGTCAATTGGGATGATGAGTCTTCTCCACTCTTTGCTGATAATAAAAAATACAGGAGGCTGATTGGTAAAATGATATAATCGACTGTGACTAGAGCTGACATAGCTACTGTTGTGGGTCTTCTTAGCAGGTATTTAGATAAACCTAGACAGTGTCACTGGGATGCACTCTGTCATATTCTGCGATATCTAAAGAAGTCTCCTGGCAAGGGACTTCACTACAGGAAAAATGGACACTATTCTCTTGAGGGTTATTCTGATGCTGACTATGCAGGGAGCAAAATTGACAGGAAATCCACTTCTGGCTATTGTACCTATGTTGGAGGTAATCTGGTCACATGGAGAAGTAAGAAACAAAATGTGGTTGCCAGATCTAGTGCTGAAGCTGAATATAGGGCCATGGCCCATACTGCTTGTGAGCTCTTGTGGGTGTGTTCTCTCCTAAAAGACTTTGGGGTTGAGTCCTCTTCTGCTATACCCATGCACTGCGATAATAAAGCTGCTATCTTCATTGCAAATAATCTTGTTTATCATGAACGCACCAAGCATATCGAGGTTGACTGCCATTTCATTCGGGAGTCTATCCTGACTGGCAAAATCTGCACTCCTTTTACTCAGTCTGAAGACCAAGTTGCTGATATCTTCACCAAGATGCTGGCTAAGAAGCATTTCTGCACACTTGTGGACAAGTTGGGCATGATTGACATCTATGCTCCAACTTGAGGGGGAGTGTTAATATATATGTTCTATTATTTTTGTTCTGTTATTTTACATTATATTTGGACCTCTTTGTAATTATCACATTACTATAAATATAAGGGCGCACACATTGTGCAACCCTAAGCTCTCTAAATCTCATTGTTTTTTACAGTCTTCATATAATGTCTTTTGTTAATTTTTTTAATCCCTCCACTGTCTTTTTTGTAATTTTCCCATATACCATGCCTCCTCCAGCAAACTCCCTTTGTAATTTATCCTTCTCTAAAATTGCCATTGAGCATCTTAGCATCCTCCTTCCATGTGACTCACCCTCTAACATTTTGTTATTGGTTGTCTTAGCATCCTCACTAGCTTTACCTATGTCGTAATAGAATGGCCTAGCCTCCTCTGTGCCTACTCTAGCTTCACAACAATATATTTCTTGATCCTTCACCCCTCCTCACAACACATCCTGCATTGTATCCCTTACACTCTTTGTTGTTTCCTCCCTTCTCAATAATCCTTTTTCTTTGTCGGTGCTATGGCTACTTTGGTGGTGGAAATATGAGGTGTAGATGATAAGATGAGAGGGAGAAGGTAGGGAGAAGAGGGTCATAGTTAAGAAAAGTAAAAGATATGGTGTATAGAAGAAGATCAAGAACTGGATGAGTAGGTCGGTAGGAGGAAACCATGATTTTAACAATGGTGTTGGAGGGAAGAGGGTGACGCCACAACAACTGAAGGTTGGTTCTAAAGGAGGGTGGAGGGTAGGTAAAAGAAGGAAGAAGACGATGGGTTGATGGCAGGGGATTAAAGAAAAAAGAGCAACAATGGATATTTTAACTAAGTTAGCAATATATAGATGCTAGGACAAAGTCTATGACTCCACAATTTGAGTATCACTAAATAAAATTCCAAACAAGCTTGGAGTACTAATCAATCAGGTGTGTAATTGGGGAAGAAAACAATTTTACCTTTTGTACTATTTTGAAAAAGGAAACTTCCATATGAATACATTCCAAGTGATTTGTGGCTCCACGCATCAAACAATGCATGATAGCTAATTTGTAATTGTTTTCTTGTAGTGATACTTTTGATGAAAACACTCCACCTGTAAGCAGTCCGGTGTATATATCTTCACTAGGTGCAGCCATTTATGAAGGGATAAGAAGTGGTGATAACGAGGCTATCTGGTTGATGCAGGTATACTTGAAAACTTGACACCCACATTTGCAAATTTCATGCATGAAATAATAGGCTAATGGTTAAATTCTAGTAAGATATTAGCAGCTTGTGAGATCTTTCTGTAAATATTTTTTTTGAAAAGGGCATAATATGAAATGCATAAGTTTTCTTCTAGGCATGATTTTACGTGAAAACAAAAAGTCGAGAACTACTCGAAGTTATGCCAAAATCTCTTTCATACTAACACTTACATGCATGTCTTTCTTGCATTATTTTATTGTGAAGATTTAACTATTCACGTAATTTTTGTATGTCTGTAGGGTTGGTTATTTTCGTACGATCCTTTTTGGAAGCCCCCACAGATGAAGGTAATATCTTGAGATCTTGAACTAATCTAAGATGATCTATAAGTCACTTGTTGTCATCATTGGTTAAATGTTTGTGTGGTGATTTTTCTAGTGTGTGTAAATCATAGCACAAAGTTGAAATCCTATCTACTTCTAGATTTATAAGAAGGAAAGCTTACGTATAAATCCTTGTATAGTCCATATAAAGATAAAAGACACAAATGGCTTAAAGGCTAGCATAAATTAGTTAACATGCTCCTTATGTTTGAATTTACAATTTGTATACCCAATATGCCATGGAATTCGAATAAAATACTTCATATTTTCCTGAGCAGATATGTTGTTAGCAATTTTGGATGTAACAATTTACAAGCAAATGACAATCTTCCCAGAAGTACTTTGTGATTGATATGTATGACCTTGTATTGTTTCTTTTATGACTTCACCTCCTTGAGCATCAATGTCATAAACACAATGGAAATCTACAAAGAATGTTCTTTCTTCTCATGAAGATAGAATTTTTTATTGATGTACATAATTAAATAATATTGAAAACCAATATACTTTTGTACATGCAAGATTATGGGTCCTCTGGGTTTACATCTATATGTAATCAATCATGTTCAATATAAATCCTACATGGAAGAAAGATATGCATAAGAAAATAATGTCAAGTAAGTTGAACCATCAAAAGTAAACAAAGCACCATCAAAATAAACTATTTCAAATACAAAACATTACAACTCACATGATCAAATTTTATCAATCGAAGCCCACGGAGGATGCCAGTTCGACATTTTCAGTTCAAGTCCAGTCAACAGAGTCCAAATAGTCCTACTTTCATAGTCTCCTAGACATGCTAACCCTGATGCAGGTATAAAATTCCTAAGTGGAAATGGAAAAGAATGGAATGACCTATGCTAGTATCTTGTAAACTAAGATATGGGAAATATAGGTTAAGTTTAAAAGAAGATTACTAAAAATGATACCAACTAGGAGGAATAGGTAAAAGAAAAGAAAATTGATCAATCCCCGGAAGATGGAGAAAAATAGACTCATTGAGGCTATTAGTATATATATTTCACTGGGCTTATTGTGTTATGGGCCTTAGACTTGTTTAGACTGTTAGCCCATTTTCTTTTATTCCTCATTACATGTTTCTAGAATTTTCTTCTCTCTAGAATATTCCTAACTCTCTTGTCCTATAAAAGAGAGACCATTGCTTTCGTTTTTGATCATCTAATACAAAACTATTTTATTATTTTAGATAATATGAGAGCGGGCTGATCCTCCTTAGACCCCAACCCTAACCTATGCCCTCATAAACCCTAGCCGCCACCCCTCTTCTTTCTTTCTCTTCTTCTCTTCCAGCCGCTGTCGTCCCCACCTCATCTCTCATCCACCTCCGCTGCCCAGCCAACCCCTTCCCTCCACCTTTCCGTCGCCTCTCCACCACCCGCAGCCCCTCCTTCCTCCACCCACACACCCACCGCCACCCTACATATCCCCTCCCATACAGCCGCTACCCCCTTTCCACCACCAGCCCCGCCCGCCACCTCCATCTACCCGCCCCTACTGTTGTCCCACTCCTTTGGCTGGCCATCAGCTTCTCCACCCAGCCCTCTTCCACCTCCTCAGCTTCCTTCCCCCACGATCTCCCCCTCAGGCTAGCCCCACCACCACTCTTTTCCTTTCTTAGCCAATCTCTGGACGTCTCCGGTAACTTTCCAGTCATAGCACGTTGACGGCGTAACCGGATCCTGCTTTCTTCCTACCTACACCTCATTATGGAGTAGTTTTTCCTCCATGGTGGCGTAGATTTTTCTCTATCAATTGCTGCCCCTACGTGGGTTTCTGGGATCCGATGCGTCGGATCTCCTACTGCTCTCTTCTGCCCTCGTGTGGGTGTTATTAGATCTACCCATGTGTTGGGTTTCTGTTGTTTTTTCTATCTGTTGACTGCTACGTGCCTGCTACTCCTGCATGCTACTTCTGTCTACTTTGACGTCTTGCATATCTCATGGCGTCCCTAGATCCGCTTTGAAATCTGTGCGTGACCACTGTCAAGTTGGACGAATCCAACTATCACACATGGGCAGCCTCTTTTGAGCTCTATGTCAAGGCTCAAGACAAAGCAGGCATATGATCTGTGGTCCAAAGAAGATTATGGAGTTATGACCTGGATGGTCAACAATGCTGAACCCAAAATTAGCCAATCTCTTCTACGATTGCGGATGGCTAAAGATATGTGGGATCAACTTTCCCACGTCTACTCTCATCAACAAAATCCAAAAAAGGTGTTTGATATCCTCAAACACTTGGCCAAAAAGGAGTACACTACTACTGATCCTATTGAAGACTACTACAATCAGTATTGTGCACTCTAGGACAAATTTGAGGTTTACCATCCGCTCTCCTCTGATATTAAGGAAGCCCAACGACAGCGCAACGAGCTTCAGCTTGTTCAGTTCCTAGTTGGGTTAGCACCCTCCTTTGCGTGTGTTGTCGATCATATTCTATCCAGTGATCCTCTACCATCCAGGTCATACCCCACCTCCGCCTCAGGTATTCTGACCTGGATATTCCGATCAGTTTACGCAAAGGCACTCGGACATGCACACAACACCCCATTAGAAATTTCTGCACTACTTCTCACTTAGGGACTAACTTTGCAAACTTTACTTCTGCTCTTTCTACTGTTTCTATTCCTAAAAATGCTTCTCATACTCTTAAGCATCCAGCTTGGCGCCAGGCCATGGAATCTAAAATGCAAGCTCTCATTGAATGAAATACTTGGAAGTTGGTTGATGCACCTGCTGAGTGTTCCCTTGTTGACTACCGATGGATTTTTACAGTCGAATGTTAACCTGATGGAACCATTGAGCGTCTCAAAGCTCGTCTGGTTGCCAAAGGCTACACTCATACATATGGAGTGGATTATTTTGAGACTTTCTCTCCTGTTGCCTGCCTTAACTCGGTGTGGGTACTTATTTCTGTGACGGTTAATTTTGACTGGCCTTTATTTCAGCTTGATGTCAAAAATGCTTTTCTATATGGGGATCTACATGAAGAGGTATACATGGAGGAACCTCCCGGCTTTGTGGTTCAGGGGCAGTCCTCGAAAGTCTGCCGTCTGCGCAAAGCCATTTATGGCCTGAAGCAAAGTCCCCATGCCTGGTTTGACAAGCTGAGCTCCATTCTTCAAAAATTCCTATTTCGCCGTTCTCAGTCTGGTCATTCTGTATTTATTAAGAAAACTACTTCTGGACTTGTTATCTTAATTGTCTACGTTGATGAAATCATATTATCTGGTAGTGACCTTGCAGGAATCCATGCCACGAAACGCTACTTCGAAAACTATTTTGTCACCAAGGATTTAGGCACATTGAGATATTTTCTTGGAATTAAAGTTTCTCGGTCATCTTCTGGTCTATGCTTATCTCAGCGTAAATATGTTATGGATCTTCTATCTGATACATGTCTGCTTGGGGCCAAGCCTTCTAGTACTCCTTAGATCCAAACACTAAGTGGGATGACAAGAACTCTCCTCCTTACCCTAACCATCATAGGTATCGACGCATGGTCGAGAAACTGATATATCATACTGTTATTAGAGATGATATCACATCTGCTGTTGGACTAGTTAGCAGGTATCTCAATAAGCCTAGACAGTGTCACTGGGATGTTGTCTGTCATATTCAGAAATATTTGAAAAGTTTTCTTGGGAAAGGACTTCTCTACAAGAAACATGGGCATTGTAATCTTGTTGGATTTTGACTATGCTGGCAGCAAGATAGATCGTAGATCATCTTCTGGATACTGCACATTTATAGGTGGTAACCTAGTTACCTGGCGCAGCAAGAAGCAAACAGTCTTAGCTCGTTCCAGTGCTGAAGCGGAGTACAGAGGAATGACTCATACAACGTGTGAACTCTTATGGGTACGCATCCTTCAGAAAGATTTCAGTATCTCTGATTCTAAACCCATCCCCATGCACTGTGACAACAAAGCAGCTATTTTTATTGCCAACAATCCTACATTCTATGAACGCACTAAGCACATTGAAGTTGACTGCCACTTTGTGCGAGAAGCTGTCTTCTCTGGTCAGATCTCTACACCTTATACACATACTTCAGATCAAGTTGCAGATATCTTCACCAAAATTCTTCTGAAGACCAGATTCACTATTCTAATTGACAAGCTAGGCATGATTGATATCTATGCTCAAGCTTGAGGGGGAGTATTAGTATGTTGTCTACTAGCCTCTTTTCTTTTATCCCATATTGCTTGGCTCTACTCTATGTTTTACTCTCTTGTCTTATAAAAGAGAGTGCCTTGTACTTGTTTTACTCACTCAATAAGAAGCCCTTTATTGTTTTAGACAAATTATGTACCCCGACGCACCTCTTTTCACCGTGCCTCCTCGTATTTTTGGGAGTACGTGTTTTGTCAAAAATCTACGACCTGACCTTACTAAACTGGATCCTCGTGCTACCAAGTGCATTTTCCTGGGGTACTCTAGGACACTAAAAGGATACTACTGCTATGATTCATTTACCAAGAAGTGGATGGTTTCTACTGATGTTGTCTTTTTTGAACATATGCCATTCTACTCTTCTGCTGGATCTGTCTTGACACCTGATTTAATTACGAAATCTCCGTTACCTCTGCTAGTTGATACTGTTGTACCAGATGCCACAGTTGCACATGCTCCTCCATTGAAGGTTTACCAAAGAAGACCGAAGGCACCAACTCCCTCCATGGCCCCTCTAATTCCTGCATCCTCGTCAGCAGATACACCAACACCTTGCACTCAACATCCAATTGAGAATTGTTGCACTACTGCTAACTTGTGCACTAATTTTGTAAATTTCACTTCTACCTTGTTTGTTGTTTCTATTCCCAAAAATGCTACCCAGGCTCTTCAACATCCAATTGAGAATTTTTGCACTACTGCTAACTTGTGCACTAATTTTGCAAATTTCACTTCTACCTTGTTTGTTGTTTCTATTCCCAAAAATGCTATCCAGGCTCTTCAACATCCAACATGATATCAAGCCATGGAAACTAAAATGCAGGCTCTCAGTGATCAACACACTTGGGATTTGGTTGATGCACCCACTGAGGGCACGTTTGGATCGCTGGATGTGGCTGGATTATGTTAAATCCTGCACTCATGTGATCTCGCTGCAGCAAAATCGTTCGTTTCCAGGAACTCCGAAAGGGAGCAGCTTACGTTTGGTGTCAACCGGGAAAGTAGCGAAGCGGCGGCCTTTGGGACTGGGCAAGTCACGCAATCTGCGCGGGAGGACGGCGCCCGACAGTTTCGAACTGGAGGCGGACATCCTGCATTCATTCGTTAACCAAAAGTGCGGGATTCCCTAGATTTTCCAGCTACAGAAAAACAAACTTAAATTTCTGGCGGCTGGATCACATAATACAATCCATTACGTCTAGATACTGAAAATCAAACATACCCTGATTGTTTGCCAGTTGGTTGCAAATGGATTTTTACAGTCAAATATCAACCTGATGGCACAATTGAGCGACTCAAAGCTCGCTTGGTCACCAAAGGCTACACTCAGGCGTATGGAGTTGATTACTTTGAGATGTTTTCTCCCGTTGCTCGTCTGAACTTTGCTCCTGTTCTTATTTCAGTGTCAATTAATTCTGATTGGCCTTTATTTAGTTAGATGTTAAAAATGCCTTTCTGTATGGCGATTTGCATGAGGTATACATGGAGCAACATCTAGGATTTGTGAGTTAGGGGGAATCCTCGAAGGTCTGTCGCATGCGCAAAGCAATTTATGGTCTTTAACAAAGTCCTCAAGCCTGGTTTGATAAGCTGAGCTCCATACTGTAAAAGTTTGACTTTTGTCGTTCTCGTTCAGATCACTCGGTGTTTATTAAGAAAACTACCTCACGTCTTGTAGTGCTGATTGTCTATGTTGATGACATCATCTTATCTGGTAGTGATTCTGCATGCATCTAGGCTACTAAGTCTTACTTGGAAAAACACTTTGTTATAAAAGATTTAGGCAAATTGCAATATTTTTTGGGATTTGAAGTCTCTCGATCATCCTCTGATCTATGTTTATCTCAGCGTAAATATGTTTTGGATCTCCTATGTGAAACAGGAATGCTTGGGGTTGCTAGTACTCCCTTAGATCTCAATACTAACTGGGATGACAGGACATCTCCTCCTCATTCTGACCATCATCGCAGAATGGTCTGGAAACTTATCTATTTTACTGTCACTCGGGCTGATATCACTTCTGCTATTGGACTAGTTAGTAGATATCTGGATAAACCCAGGCAATGTCATTGGAATGATGTTTGCCATATTCTGAAGTATCTGAAAAGTTCTCTTGGAAAAGGCCTTCTTTACAAGAAACATGGTCACTGTAACTTTACTGGCTACTCTAATTCGGATTATGTTGGGAGCAAGATAAATCAAAGATCTACATCTGGCTATTGTACTTATGTAGGTGGTAACTTGATCACCTGGAGAAGCAAGAAGCAAACTGTAGTTGCTCGCTCAAGTGCTGAAGCGGAGTATCGAGCCATGGCTCACACTACCTGTGGACTTTTCTGGGTATGAGGTCATCTGAAAGATTTTGGTATCTCTGATGCTAAACCTTATGCACTGTGACAACAAAAGCAACTATCCTTATTGCCAACAATCCTACCTTCCATGAACGCACTAAACACATTGAAGTTGATTGTCACTTCGTTCGGGAAGTTGTCTTATCTGGTCAGATCTCTATATCTTATACACCAACATCAGATCAAGTTGCACACATTTTCACCAAAAATTTTCCGAAGACCAGATTCACTACTTTGATGGTCAAGTTGGGCATGATTGATATCTATGCTCCAGCTTGAGGGGGAGTATTAATATATATATTTTATTGGGTTTATTGTGTTATGGGCCTTACACTTGTTTAGACTGTTAGCCCATTTTTTTTAATTCCTCATGATATGTTTCTAGAATTTTCTTATCTCTAGAATATTCCTAACTCTCTTGTCCTATAAAAGAGAGACCACTCTAATCATTTTTGATCATCTAATACAAAACTATTTTATTATTTTATAGAGGCATTTGCAAATCATTGCGAATGAGATTATGAATACATTCTTGTAGTTAAAATAAGAGTACATGGTCTCCCATATATAAGAGATTAAGAAGATAGGTGGATACTTGAGTAGATAACTTGTCCTCACTTAAGTATAGTAAGAATAAAAGAGATACAAAGCTAATACAAGATACATGGGCTAAGGTCCAAAAGCCACTTATACTAACACTCCCTCTCAAACTAAAGAGTTGACATTTTGTAGTCCCATCTTTATACCCATATGTTGAAAAAGAGCTAGAGGTAGTGGCTTCACTGGAATGACGTCAATCCGATCCCTTGTCCGCATGTGAGGGGTCACAATTGTCTTTGATTTGACAATATCCCACAAACAATGGCAATCTACCTCAGTATGTTATGTGCACTCATGAAACTAGGTTGTTTGCAATGTGAATGATCATTTGGTTGTCACAATAGAGTGTCAATGGAGTCTAAAAAAGAGTCCCAGACTAAGTCAGAATGGACTTCACCCATTGTTGGTAAAAAAATGCACGGGTCATTGCTCAATATTCAACTTCAGTGCTAGATTGAGCAACGACAAACTATTTTTTGCTTCTCTAGGCAACATGATTATTCCAAGATCCGTATGTAGGTCATTGGATTTGAGCATCTCCAGCCCAATATGCTTCTGCATACCCAGAGATCGTACTGTCATCCTTCTTAGTTGTAAAATAGTCCTCTTGAGATATTGGAAGATACATCTAACACTCCACTCTGTACTTGAAAAGGAGTACTCATATTTTGAGTGACTACTCTGAAAGCATAGGTGATATATGGACGAGCAATAGTTAAATAGATTAGTTTCCCGACCAAGCGACAATACTGGTATGGACTAGAGAAGAGCCCCTCTTACATGGAGCTTTTGTGCGGTAGTCCCTCAGGATGGAGAATGTTTTGGAATATACCATTCCAGTTTCTTGTAGAAGGTCCAAGATGCGACGTCTTTGGGATAAGACGATTCATGTGTTGGAGCAAAAACTTCAATGCCAAGAAAATATTGCATATTTTCCAAATCTTTAGTGTGAAACATTGTAGAGATAGCTTGAGACTCGACACGCCCTTAGTGTCATTGCCAGTGATTCACATACACAACGAAAAGGATGTGACCTTGAGATGAGTAGGAGAATAACGAACAATCCATAATTGATGTTTTAAAGTCAATTTCTTTAAGTACAATGCTCAATTTGTTAAACCAAGCCCGTAGAGATTGATTAAGGACGTATAATGAAGTGAAGTGGACGACTGACCTTGTAAGCATGGTAGTAAACATCCTTGACATCTGGCGATTAATCCTCGATGTTACATATGTCTACGCTTGTTGATGTTCGATGTCGATGTCGATGTCGAAACCTAGTACACTTCCATGCCTGTTGAAAGTTGACACGAAGACGACGTCTTGTACATTGCATGTGACTGTGTTTTTCTACATACTTAAACTAGTATGTATGGCTACATATAAACATATATTCTATCTTTAAGCTAGATTTGATGAAATATACCAATTTCATCTTGAAATCACTATTTTTAGCTTAACTTTTGTCAAAGGTGCATCGAAGTTTAATTGTAAAAATCCTCGAAGTCTCCTCGATATTTCAACAAACTTCCACTTCCACACCTGTTGAAGTCGATGTCATGTTCCTGTTTGTAAGAGTACTTCCCCTCAACAACAAATCCTGAAGGTTGTTGCATGTATACCTCCAACAAACAAAATATATCACTGTGGAGAAAGGCGTTTTCAGTGTCCAATGAAAAAAGAGGCTAATTCATATGTACATCTAAGGAAATTAGAATACGAAAGGAAGCAATCTGAGTCACTGCAGAGAAAGTCTCAAAGTAGTCAACAAATAACATTTGAGGAAAACCTTAGGCAACTGGACACACTTTGAGTCTATCAACGGAGCCATCAGAACAATGCTTAACAAAGAATACTCACTGACAGCTATTGATGTTCTTTCCAAGTGGGGGATCCACCAAGTACGACGTGCCATTTCGTGTAGTGCCTACATTTAGTCCATCAAAGCAGCTTTCCAACCAGGCTGTCATCGGGCACCAGATGTGTGTTTGGGAACTCAAGTGTTATTCAATGTTGTAGAAAGGCATAATAAGTAGAAGAGGAAATTTGAGCAAGAAACAAGTGTCATAAATAGGATGCTTTATAGTGCATGAGTGTATACCCTTGCAAAGAACCACTGGTTGATTGGATTTTACTGGAATAAGCGATGACAGAGGGGCAACTATTTGTGGATCAACTTCCTTGCATCGGTGATAGACACTATGTCACCTTACATGAAAGAGAAGAATAACTCATTTTTTTTGGAAGCTGACATCAACCAAAATAGAGAGGTGACTAACACTTGATCAAGGGAATTATATCCTTTCTAAGGTATAGATAGGAAAAGAGTTGTTTATTCAGTGAGTAAAATGGTATACATGGTACTCTCTTATATAGCTATAGAGAGTTAAGACATACATACAAGCAGACAATATGGGACTAATACAAAAGAACATAACACAGTAGAAACAGAAAATAACACAGTATTTCTATACTCCCCCTCAAGCTAGAGCGTAGATGTCGAATAAGCCCAGCTTGTCAATCAGAGTCTGGAAGAGAGCTTTAGGTAGAACTTTAGTGAAGATGTCTGCAAGCTGCTTCTCAGTACTGAGATATGGAGTGCAGATGTGTCCAGATAGAACTTTCTCCCGAACAAAATGGCAGTCAACCTCAATATGCTTGGTTCTTTCATGGAAGGTGGGGTTGCTCGCAATGAAAATAGACGCCTTATTGTCGCAGAACATAGGAATAGGGCTAGAAGATGTGATATCAAATTCGTTCAGAAGGCCACGAACCCATAGGTGCTCACATGCAGTATGAGCCATAGCTCTATATTCTGCCTCTGCACTTGACCGGGCAACAACTGTCTGCTTTTTGCTGCGCCAAGTAACTAGATTTCCTCCCACAAAAGTGCAATATCCAGATGTAGATTTTCTGTCAGATCGACTTCCTGCATAGTCAGAATCAGAAAAACCAGATAAATTGCAGTGGCCATGTTTTTTGTACATAAGACCTTTCCCTGGAGAGCTTTTGAGATATCGTAAGATGTGACAAATAGCATCCCAGTGGCATTGCCGGGGTTTATCAAGATACCGACTTATGAAACCTACAACAACTGCCAGATCAGCTCTAGTGACACTCAAATAGATAAGTTTGCCAACCAGTCTCCTGAACTGGTGGCGATCAGCATAAGGAGGGGAAGTATCATCATCCCAATTCATATTGGGATCCAGAGGAGTGTTGGCTGGCTTGCAGCCCAGCATACCAGTCTCTTGCAAGAGATCAAGAACATATTTTCTCTGTGACAAGCATAGTCCTGCAGAAGATCTAGCAACCTCAATACCTAGAAAATATCGTAGTTTCCCTAGGTCTTTGGTGATGAAGTGTTGTGCTAAATGCTGTTTGGTTGCCTGTATCCCTGCACTGTCACTACCAGATAAGACAATATCATCAACATATACAATAAGTATGACAAGTCCTGCTGCAGTTTTACGAATAAACACAGAATGATCAGATTGTGAACGTCGAAAGCCAAAGGTAATCAAGATCTGACTGAGCTTGTCAAACCATGCTCGTGGACTTTGTTTCAGACCATATATCGCCTTTCTGAGTTTGCAGATTTTAGAAGCAGACTCCCCCTGAGCAACAAAACTCGGAGGTTGCTCCATGTAGACCTCCTCCTGTAGATCTCCATAGAGAAAGGCGTTTTTGACATCAAGTTGATACAAAGGCCAGTCTTTATTCACAACAACAGATATCAGAATACAGACAAAATTTATGCGGGCGATTGGAGAAAATGTTTCAAAATAATCAACCCCGTATGTTTGAGTATATCCTTTTGCAACTAATCTGGCTTTCAGGCGTTCAATGGTACCGTCCGGTTGGTATTTAATAGTAAAAATCCAGCGGCATCCAACAGTGTGGCACGAAGAAGGACGATCAACCAGATCCCAAGTCTGTTGATCACAAAGTGCATGCATTTCTTGCTCCATAGCATGTTTCCAGGCAGGATGGCAAAGTGCCTCCTGATTTAGGAATTGTCACAACAGACAAAGCCGAAGTAAAACAAGCAAAGCTACCACAGAGATTGTCAGACGCACAGAAATTACTGATAGGATGATGAGTACAGGAGCGAACGCCTTTCCGTAAACTGATAGGAAGATCCAGGTCAGAAAATACCTCAGTGGACGGTGGATCATCCGCAGACGCAGGATTTGGTTCGGCCGGGGCTTCAGAAGCATTAATGTTCTTTGACCTGCGCCGATAGACTTGCAATGGGCGTTCTTGAGGCACATCATGAGCATGAGCTTCTTCAACAACTAAAGGTAATGGAGTGGGAGCCATAATGTCATCCGACAATTTTGCACCAGCAGTAGAAAAATAAGGCATATGCTAAAAAAGGTCACATCCGCACTAACCAACCATTGTTTTTTGATAGGATCAAAACAGCGGTAACCTTTCTGAGTACGGGAGTATCCCAAAAACACACATTTGACCGAGCGAGCATCAAGTTTAGTGAGGCCAGGACGAAGAATTTTCACAAAACAAGTACTCCCAAAAATGCGAGGAGACAGAGAAAATAAGGGTTTATCAGGAAACAAAATAGTATATGGGACCTGATTTTTCAGAACAGAGGAAGGCATGCGATTGATAAGATAGCATGCAGTAGAGACAGCTTCAGGCCAGAAGTGTTGGGGTACTTTATAGCATGGAATAGGACTTCGACTTCGAGTTGACTTCGACAGATGTGGAAGTGGAAGTTTGTGGAAACATCGAGGAAACTTTGAGGATTTTTACAACCAAACTTCGACACATCTTTGACAAAAATTAATCTCAAAGTAGTGATTTCATGATGAAATTTGATAGATTTCATCAAATCTATCTTAAAAACTAAATATATGTATATATATAGTCATCCATACATGTTTACATATAAAGAAAAACACAGTCATGTGCAACTGTAAAAGACGTCGTCTTAGTGTCAACTTTGACAGGCAAGAAAGTGGAAGTTTGTGGAACATGTAAGGAAACTTTGAGGAAATTTTAGACTAACACTTCGACGCAAAATAAACTAAAAAATAGTGAGATTGTGAGGGAATTTGGCATAAAACATCATATTTTTAGTAAACACATACTCCGTCTATAATCTTTTATATGAAATGTTTAAAACTTAGATTTGTTCTATATGTGTGCTCTGTATGTATAGAAATCACAATTGGATCACATTCTAGAATTAAAAAACATGAGCTTATTTTCAAATACATCAATTTGTCAAGAGGGGAAAAAATAACATAGGTGAAATTTTAATAGGTCTACACCAAATTTTGCAAAACTTGAAATCTAGTAGAGGAATAAACTTATCATTACTCTCTAGCTAGAAACCAAAGAAATGGTCATCTCAATGTGAAGAATGGTTTCCTACAAGTTCTTTATGCCTTCACTATGTGTGCAACAATAATAACTACAAAGATCATCGAGAAGATGGGAGGCTTTGAGCTAGATAAGTCAATTTCATCACCAAGTAGGCTGAATTCATTTGCACATGTCAAAAAGTAGGCAACATTGATGTCGAGGAAGTTTACAAGGTTTCGACATCGACAAGCGTAGACATATGTAACATCGAGGATATATCGCCAGATGTCGAGGATGTTTAGTACCATGCTTTATAGTGTAGAAGAAGGGTGCGAGCAACCTCAAGAAGATGGCGGTTTTTTCGTTCAGCAACGCCATTTTGTTGAGGGGTGTAAGGGCAAGAAGTCTGATGTATGGTTCCACGGTCAGCACAAAAAGATGTAACAGATTCTTGCATGAATTCCAGAGCATTATCAGTACGAAAAATTTTAATGGGTCGATTAAATTGTGTGTGAATTTCAGCAAAGAAGGTGCGAATGGTATCTAACACAATATCCCGACCTTTAAGCAAAAACAACCATGTGGTGCGAGAATAATCATCAATAAAGGTCATAAAATACTTCACACCAGAGTGACTGGATACAGAGCATGGTCCCCAAATATCAGCATGAACCAAGTCAAAGATTTCTTTAGAGGCAATAATTTTCTTAGCTGGAAAAACAGATCGAGTTTGTTTGCCCAAAACACAAGTTTCACATGAAAAATTATTCTCAGATAAAGTAGGAAATAAATGTCTTAATTTGGCAGCAGATGGATGACCCAGGCGAAAGTGCCACTGTAATCCTGTCACTGAAGTAGAAAGCAGAGCCGCAGCAGTGGGAGGTCCATCCAAGTAATACAGCCCATCTGGTCCTTCACGGCCCGAACCAATCCTCATCTTCGTGCGGAGATCCTTCAAAACACAGCCAGAAGGATCAAATTTAATAGAGCACTTGAGTTGTTTAATCATCTTACTGACTAACAATAAATTAACAGGAAACTTTGGAATATATAAAACAGAATTCAAGTGCAATTTTGGTGACAGCGGAACCGTGCCAGTGCCATGAACAGCAGTTTTGGATCCATTTGCAACAGTAACAAAAGTTATAGGAGCAGTTTTATGGAGACTCGAAAAAGGGTGAAGATCACCAGCCATATGAGTGGATGCACCTGAGTCAATGCACCACTGTTTGTTACCAGATGATGGAGAAGCAAGCATGGCAGAAGGTCCGGAAGTAGACGAGGATGGCATCTGCGCAAGACGTTCCTGGAACATCTTTTCAAACTCTGAACGTAACCATTCGGTGTTTGCTGGAGCAGTAGCAGTGTCAGTAGTAGAGTCGGCAGTAGGTTCTGTAGCAGCCTGGTTAGCCCAAGCTGGCTTGTCGTGCTTAATCCAACAACGATCTTCAGTATGATTGTCCCGGCCACACCAGTTGCAGTAGCGAGGGCCGGGAGGAGCACCACGTCCAGAAGAGCCTCGGCCTCCTGAGGGAGGAGGGCGACCACCACGGCCACGACCACGACCACAGCCACGGCCACGGCCAGAATCAGCAGAGCGAGCAATAAGCGTAGGCTGCTCAACAACAGAAGTGGGAGTCATGGATGGCAGACGTTGGACTCTTTTGAGAACATCCCGAAGAGTCAGTAGCGGGTCGCTGGATAGTATCTGGTCAACCACACTAGAAAAGGAGGCAGGAAGTGCAGCCAAGAACTGCACCAGTTGCAGTTCGTTGCGTTGTTTTTGAGCAATTTTGATGTCCGCAGTCAAAGGGTGGTAGAGTTCAAATTCATTCCACAGTGCCGAGCATTGGTTGTAGAAGTCATCAATAGAAGTGTCAGTGGAGAACTCCTTTTTCGCCAAGGTTTTGAAGATCTCAAAAACGCACTTTGGATTCTCCTGATCGGAATAAACATGGGACAGTTGATCCCACATAGCCTTCGCATCATGAAGGCAGAGCAGAGATTGGCTAATACGAGGCTCGGTACTGTTGAGGATCCAAGACATGACGCCGGAATCATCCTTGGACCACTGCGCATAACTTTGTTTGATTTTGTCATCCGAATCAGCAGTAGGGGCAGCAGGAGGCTCAGTCGTAAGATGGTGATACCGGCCTTTTGCTTTGACATATAGCACAAAGGATGCCGACCAGAGATGGTAGTTGGAGCCACCGTCAAGCTTCACTGTGGTGACGCAAAGAGACCGGGGAGGCTCAGGGAAAGCCATGGCAGAAGCGGTCGGCGCAAAAGCAGATCAGAGAAAACAACCCACAAAGGGCAGATAACAGCAGCAGAGATCTGACGTGTCAGATCAGAAGACCCGTATCGGGCAGAATATGCATAGAGAAACCTACGCCGTCATGAGGAAAACTCAACGTTCCAACATGAGGCGCAGGCAGAGAGAACGATGAGACGGAGAGACTCTCAACTTAACCAGCCGGAGGGTGTTCGAATGTAGATTCGACGAGCACCCGAACGTAGACCGAAAGGAGAGGTAAAAACCAGTGACAGTCGGCCGGAAGCGTAGGGACCCAAAGACGGGAGAAGGTTGTGGGGTGGTGGTTTGTGGAGGAGAGGAGGCGGCGGCGTGAAAGGATAGGAGGAGGGGGAAGGGCCGGCGGCGGGGAGCAGGAGGGGGGGCGGCGGCGTTGGGAGGGGGGGGCAGCGGCGGGTGGAGGGGGGGTTGGCGGCGGGCGGGTGGGGGGGGCGACGGGCTTACGTCATGGGTGGGCTTATGGGTGGGGAAAAGGGTAACCTGCTCTTGATACCATATAGATAGGAAAAGAGTTGTTTATTCAGTGAGTAAAACGGTATACATGGTACTCTCTTATATAGCTATAGAGAGTTAAGACATACATACAAGCAGGCAATATGGGACTAATACAAAAGAACATAACACAGTAGAAACAGAAAATAACACAGTATTTCTATATAAGGATTAGAATTTCCCAAAAAAATCATTTTAATTTTAAGCGCTCAGGGGAAAGGTTATTACCCTTTTGGTCAAAATTATGCACAAAGGCGACAACTAAAAACCACGAGGAGAGAGGGAACATTTTTCCTGAGGATATAAGATAGAAAACAATAATTTCCATTGATGACTAGACGAATGTTGACGATTGATAAGGAAGCAAGCGGTGATAAAGAGAGATGTTTAGCAATTTAGGAAGGAAAGCATGAATGGCAAGTGTAAGTGTAATGTTAAGGAGGTGAAGATTCTTACGCTCAACAATACCAATTTTCTTGTGGAGACTAAGCGCATAAGCACTGATGAATCATCTCCTTTTCATGACAGATATAATAAAGTGCATATGGGGTATATTCAAGAACATTACCAATGTGGATAATTTCAAATGGATGTTGAAAATTGAACGAAGTCATAGTATGAAAAGTACAGATAAAGAGTAAGGGCCTCATAACACATTTTGAGAAGATGTAACCATTTCATTCACGAGAAGTCATCCATACAAGTATGAAAATATTTAAGACCGTCATAAGGAGGTGGTTAAATGATACAAAAAGATCACTAAGTAGTTAAATGATACAAAAAGATCACTATGTACATTATCAAAAGGTTTTCAGATTGCTTTGTAGTGTTGGAGAGGACATGCAATGTTTCTTTGCTAGTTGACAAACGCCTAAAAAATTGGAAGAACAAGAAGAAACAAACGAATCTCAAATTTTATTGTCTAACAATGGATGACCAAATAGAGATGAAGTTGTAGTGGCATGGGGGCAACGAGAGATATCAGTTGAGACGGTAGAGGCACAGAGAGGTAGTAAAGATCACTAGAGCACCCTCCCTACTAAATCAGCTTCATATTCCGCAAATCCTTTTAAGACAAAACTAGATAACCCAAAGGTTGCAAAACAACACAAAGAATCAACAAATTTGGCCACATGTTATTAGGAAGATTAGGGACAAAATGTGTGGAGGATAATTTTTGGGTGGGTGAAACGGAAGTGTGACATTTTATGACTATTATGAAATATCCATATGAAAGGGTCATGGTGGAATGTGGGACAAATGAGTTGGTTGAGATAGTGTCGTACTCCATAATTTGATTAGAGGGGCGGAGATCATGGATGTCCCAAGATCACCATGGTGGGCCATTGCGAGATAGGATGAGAGTGAGGCTTTTGATAGGTCCCCAATCTTCCAATTTGATGTGTATGTAAAAGATTGTGCAGACTACACATGTAGCAAAGAATTGCCAAACTGTTGTAGGGGGTAAAGCAACCGTGTGTATTCCTCATTGAGAAACGTGAGAGGAACTTCCAGTGGAGGTTGTAGGAGCGACACTCACCATGGTAGGGCCCTAGCTGATGTTAGGTTGTGGAGTCAGGGCAAAATGTGCAATGCCTCTACCACGCCCATGCTCATACCGTGTTGGATACCCATGCTTGGAATGGCAGATGCTTTTAGTGTGGCCCAACTTGCCACATTTTGCGCTCTTAGGGCATGGTCCTCACCAAGGAAGAAAATGTCCGATTTCGATGCCGTTTCGGTGGCCAAAAAACATAAATTTATCAAAATTTTGACGAAAATTTTGACAAATGTGTTCCTGATGTTTTGACGGCAAAATTAACGAATTAATTTATGAAATTTTACCAAAATTATCTACTAGCACAGATCTACTCAAATATGCAATAATATTTCATTTTGGATATGTGACAGGTGGGGTCTCCTCATTTGTGAGTGAAGGACCCTGAATTGTTTTGATGGGGAATTTTGATGTCAATTTTCAATTGTGAAATCAATGAATCAAGTCATTATAATTTGCAAGCATAAGATATAGACTTAGAGACACAAAGCTACGCAAAAAAGTATGCTCTAGGTAGTCCATAACTCCATATTAGTACATTAAAAAAAAGAAAAATTTCGATGGTCAGTGCGTTTCGACATTGCATTTCGATGTCCGATGGCCATCGCATTGGAAATTATTGTGGAAATTTTGACAATTTAGGAGAAAATTTTAAACTATGGTCCTCACCCTCGCCCACGAGTGTAGGTTGCAAGAAAAACTGCAACTTGAGCTACAAAAGAGCATAGTCACAATATACTCCGACTTTAAACGCGACTTTTTCCCTAGACGTATGAAATGGCCAAATAAATCCCATTTCTCAAATTCTATGTTTTATGTCCGTATTATTCGCGAATTATTCACGTTTACAGTTTTTCCCGTTTATACGTTCTTTTCCCGTATTATAGTGATTAAGACTCTAACTTCGTTTGACTGCATATATATGTGCATGTGTATGTAAATGCATATATGCGTGTGTACGTATGTAATATATGTACATGTATATGTATGTAATATTTATAGATATATGTATACAATATATATGTGCAAAACATATGCATACATATAAGATGTATGCAATACATGCATATCTCCTTCGATTTTCTCAACTTTTTCCTGAATCGTTGACCGTATTTTAACGTACGTTGATCGCTTTTTACCCGAATTTCCCACACAATTGCCGAATTTCAAAATTTTCAACTCAATCACACCTATCCCGAATACCGAATTTGTGACTATACGAACGAGTTGGTGTCTGAAATGCGAGACGGTTATCAAACTAGGACATGCAATCACATGCTTGGTACTTGGAAGGTAGAGACATGGAGGCGAGCAGGAACTGGCAAACGACGACATATTGGGGTTGAGACATTCAAGAAAGAAACAAGTGATGAAAGAGTCCATTTCCTTTGGTGACCTTAATAGAAGTAGTGGGTGCGAATAAATTCAGTTGGTTGGCAAGGGCCTTCATCGATTCCTAGTACATCTCTAGAGGACGGTCAATTTACTGTAGGATTCTAGGAATGTTTGATCTACATTTTTTCAGAGTAGAAAGTTGTTGCCATTCAACATAATAGCATAAACATTTGACATATCATTGTAGATAACATTAGGGGTGGCAACAACTTTCTTGTCATCCATAACCACAATACTAGAATAAAAGCATGGTATGAAAGAAGACAAAGAGAGAGAACTACATATATAGGAACACAATGGGAATAGAAAAAAGAGGGAAGAAGGGGCACCATCTGAATGCAATGCACTATAGCAAAGAATCACAAGAAAACATGTGTGATTTGAAAGCTTGAACCCCTAATTGGTCATATATGGCACTCACTCAACCATGCAATTTAGAGTAACCACATGGAGAGGAAAAAGTGAATGCATTGCCCCCTCTTTTTTGTTTCAGAAAGTTACCGGGGTCTTTTGATCTCTTGCTTCCTTTTTATTAGCACATCTGAGATTACGATGGCCAGAGGTATGAGGGAGAGCAGAAGAGAGACAAAGGAATTGGGCAATAGTATAGGATGTTGATGATTGTGACATTGACAAGGAGGGGCCTCCTTCCCTTTGCAAGTGGCAGTTGCAGTGGACTTTGGCACCCCTGCTGCTAGCATGCTGATCAGTAGTCGCTGCAACCGGCAGTGGTGCTGCAGGTGGCTGTGTTTCTGGTGGTTGTTGCCCTCCCCGGAGGTGATGGCTTTAGGTGAGGAAGGAAGGAGAGGGGAGGGAGGGAGAGGAGAAATGGAGCCTTAGGTTTCACACTACTTTTACCATGTTGCAATTGACATTATAAATCTATTCTCATTAGTTAAAGTTAGAGTATATTAGTTTATATGCTTTATGCTGTTTTGTGTTTGCGTTAGCCTTGTGTACTTTATCCTTGTGTGCTTTAGCCTTGTGTTGCTTTTAGCTTTTCTTTTATCCCATATTGCCCAAATTCTGTTTCTCACTTACTCTCTTATCCTATAAAAGAGAGTGCATTTTATTTATTTTAAACACATCAAATGAAGGTTTTCTCATTCTATATGGTATCAGACGTGTTCGATCCCCCTAAATTTTGTGCTACTGTTCCACCACCTCCCTCCCCTCTACATCGACTACTCATCTACCTCCGCCACCCCACATCATCCTCCACCAACCAATATATCTTCACCAACCATCAACCTCCAAACCCCATCGACCTCCCTTCACCTCTTCAACTTTCCATCGACCTCGCTTCACCTCTTCAACTTCCACCACCCCATCGACCTCCTTTCATCTCTTCAACTTCCACCAGCCCCATCGACCTCCCTTCATCTCTTCAACTTCCACCACCCTCATCGACCTTCACCCCATCAACCTCTACCACCTCCTCAACTTACAACACCCTTTCTACCGCCACCCCATAAACCTCACCTCCTCGAATTCCAACACCCCATCAACCTCCACCCATCATCGACCTTCACCTCATCGACCTCCATCCCATCAAACTTCACCCCTCATCAACCTCCACCCTATCAACCTCTCCTCTTCTTGATCCTTTCAGCTAATTCCAAAATAACAAGTTGAAGACCTAAACGTAACACTTTTTTTCTTCCTACGCCACATGGTGGAGTAAATCTCACATCGTGGCGGCGTAGGTCTTTCCTTCTCTCTAATGCCCTATGTGGATTTCTCTGACCTGTTGCTGCTTTCTACTGCCCCTATGCGGGTTTCTTGGATCTATTGATCTTGATATGCTGCTGCTACCTACTGTCCTATGAGGATTTTTCAAATCTGTTGATCCAAATTTGTTACTTCTACGTATCTGTGTGCGTCATCACACTGGCTTCCATAGAGACTATAGATCCTCCTCGGTCTTTGTGTGTGACGACTGTGAAACTCGATGGATCAAACTATCACCTTTGGTCGACATCGTTTGAACTATATGTTAAAGCCCAAGGACGCTATTCCCCTCATTTATGTTGATTCTCTGATCCTTCCTACTACAGTTGATGAAAAAGCCAAGCAAGCCTACGCCCAATGTTTAAAAGATGATTTTGGCGTTATGACGTGGATGGCGAATAGTGGTGAGCCGAAGATCAGCCACTCTCCTGCGCCTTCAGAATGCCAAAGCTATTGGGATCATCTATCCCATGTGTATTCTCACCAGCAGAACCCAAAGAAGGTCTTCGAGATCTTCAAAAATCTGGCAAAAAAGGAGTATTCAACTGATGGTTCCATCGAAGACTACTACAACCAATGTTCGACACTCTGGCATGAATACGAAGTATACCAACCCATCTCTTTCGACGTCAAAGAAGTTCAGAGGCAACACAACAAACTTCAATTAGTTCAATTCCTAGTTGGTCTCCCTTCATCCTTTTCTGGTGTTGTTGAGAAGATCTTATCTAGTGATCCCTTAGCCACACTAAGGGATGTTCTCAAGCGCATTCTACACCTCCCTTCCATGTCTTCAGTATTTGCTACTTCTTCTAATCTCTTGGTTCTTGCTGTCCGCTTGTATGACACAGGTCAAGAACGTAGACGTGGCCACAACCATGGTCGCGGTGGTCGTGCCTCTGGTATATCTAGACGTGGTCCTCCTCCTAGCCCTGGACGAGGCCAACATCAACTTACTACTGATAACTGCTTGTGCACCTTCTGTAGGAGCACAAACCACATTGAATATTGTTGCTGAAAAAAGCATGGTGAACCTGCCTGGCCAAACCAAGTATCTTCTGCTGCCTCTAAACATTCGGTTGTTGCAGCATCCAATCTAACCCAACCCATGGTTGAATGGATTCACTCGGAGTTTGAGAAAATCCTCCAGGCTCGCATATCCTTGCCGACACCTTCTCTAGGAGGTTCTTCTGCTTTACTTGCATCCCCTATTGCTTACAGTAAAAATAAATGGGTCATCAACTCAGGCGCATCTACTCATATTTCTGGTTGCTCTGATCTTTTTACTACCTTATTTAAGACTACACGTGCCCACCGTTGCTGATGGGACTCAATATGCTGTCCATGGAATTGGAACTATATCTTTGTATTAAAATCTTCCCTTAAAATGTATTTTATATGTTCCAAGATTTCCTCTAAATCTGCTATCTGCCAGTAACATTGTTAAGTGCCTTCAGTGCTCAATCACTTTGATCCCAAGGGTTGTGTAGGATTGCAAACGAGGAAGAGGATTGGTTTAGGCCATGAGGAACTAGATAAACGGTACTATCGCAATGTGCTAAAATTTGCTGCAACTCTGCTATCTTCTTCTGTACAACGACACTATCGGTTGGGACTTCCTTCTGCTGTAAAACTGCGTGTTTATATCCTAATATTTTTGAGAAATAATTTTTGTGTGAATCTTGCCAATTCGGAAAACATACTCGGGCTGTATTTTCATAAAAAGAAAGAAATTGGTTCTAAAATTCTTTTTGATATTGTTCATGTTGATATCTGGGGTCCCTGTTCTGTTACTAGCTTGTCTGGCTTTCGCTATTTTATTACCTTTATTGACGACTATTCTAGAAAAACATGGTTATTTCTCTTAAGGGATCGCAGTAATATTTTGCAAACTATCACCACCTTTTTCACTGAGATCTAAACCCAATTCAATACAACTGTTAGAATCTTGAGATTGATAATGCCTTAAAATTTATGCAAAAATCTGTGGATCTGTTTTGTACCTCTCGGGGTACCATTTCTTCAAACTTCAGGTTCTTACATACCACAACAAAATGGTGTGTTAGAATAGTCCCATACCGCTGAGCTCTGGGGAGGTCTTGGAGCTTATTAGGTGTGTGGTCCCTTCACCCATTGCCAATTGGTTTTGGGTTGAATACCACACATTCTAACATGGTATCAGAGCGGACCCCACGAGACAAGTGTGAGGACCACACCCTCCTAAAAAAGAACAAGTGCAAGCACACAAAAGTGGTTGCACTTGAGGGGGGATGTTAGAATAGTCCCATACCGCTGAGCTCTGGGGAGTTCTTGGAGCTTATAAGGTGTGTGGTCCCTTCACCCGTTGCCAATTGGTTTTGAGTTGAATACCACACATTCTAACAGTGTGGATGAACGGAAGAATCATCATCTTCTCGAAGTAGCGTAGACTATTCTTCTTCACTATCATGTCCCTAAACATTTCTGGCCTGAAGCCTTTTCTACTGCGTGTTACTTAATTAACCATATGACTTCTTTTGTGTTGCATAATCAAGTCTTTGTCTCTCTTCTGTATCCCGATGCGCCTTTATTTTCTGTTCCACTGCGCATCTTTGGAAACACTTGTTTTCTTAAGAATCTTTTCCCTGGGATATCTAAACTTGACCCCTGCTCCACTAAGTGTCTTTCTGGGATATTCATAGACTCAAAAAAGATATCATTGTTATGCACCTGTCAATTGACAATGGTTTGTGAGTGCGGATGTGTTTTTTGAACACATGTCGTACTATTCTGATGAGGGGTCTGCTTTATCAAGTGATCTGTTGGACCCTACTCCACCGCCTCAAGTGATCGAACATGATCACATTGAAGTAACTGAAGATCTTCCTCCTCCTTTGAAGGTGAATAAGAGAAGACCCAATGTTACAGTTCCATCCCTGACACCTCAACAACCAATCCTTCCCTTGTCAGCAGATCATAACACCTCCTAGGTAATCTATGACCTACATCTTCCTATTAGCCAAAGTAAAGGTGTTCGCTCCTGCACTCAGCATCTGGTTAGTAATTTCTACTCTTCCACTAAACTTGGTGCTAGCTTTGCTTGTTTTACCGCCGCTCTCTGTACTAAAGAATGCTACATACGCTCTTCAGCATCCTGCCTGGTGTCAAGCTATGGAAACTGAAATGACCGCCCTTCGAGATCGCTAGACTTGGGATCTTGTTGATTGTCTTGAAAATTGTCCGATTGTTGGCTGTCATTGGATTTTTACTATTAAATATCATCTGGATGGTTTGGTTGAACGACTGAAGGCCCAACTTGTAGCAAAAGGTTACCCTCAAACCTATGGGGTTGACTACTTTGAAACTTTTCTCCTGTTGCCAGACTCAATTCTGTAAGAGTGCTAATATCTATTGTTGTGAATAATGATCGACCCCTTTTCAACTTGATGTTAAAAATGCCTTACTATATGGTGAGTTTCATGAAGAAGTCTACATGGAGCAACCACTTGGTTTAGTCAGTCAGGGGGAGTGTTCCAAAGTTTGCAGACTCAAGAAGGCTATCTATGGTCTAAAACAAAGCCCACGAGCATGGTTTGATAAATTGAGCCAGATACTTTTCAAGTTTAAATTTTGGCGCTCACATTCAGATCATTCTATTTTTATTAAAAAGACCAGTTTTGTGCTTGTTATTTTTATTGTTTATGTGAACGATATAATTCTGTCTGGTAATGATTTTAAATGTATTGCAGCTACCAAAAGATCTAGAACAACACTTTTACTAAAGATCTTGATAAACTAAGGTACTTCTTGGGAATTGAAGTTTCCAGATCTTCTAGTGTTTGTCTTTCACAACACATATATGTTCTAGTTGTACTAATGGAAACATGCATGCTTGGTACTAAACCTGCTAGTACTCCTCTAGATCTCAATACCAATTGGGATGATTAATCTTTACCACCCTATCCTGATAACCACCAGTACAGAAGATTAGTTGGTAAGCTTATTTATCTTGCTGTGACTAGAGTTGATATTACTGCTGTTGTTGGACTTGTTAGTAGGTATCTGGATAAGCCTCGACAATGTCATTGGGATTCTATCTACCATATCCTTAAATATCTGAAAACTTCTTCAGGGAAAGGAATACTGTATCGAAGACATGAGCACTATAAAGTCATTGGATATTTTGATTTGGATTATGCCGGAAGTAGATGTGATCTGGCTACTGTACCTTTATTGGAGGAAATCTAGTTAAACGACGCAGTAAGAAACAGATCGCGGTTGCTAG
Source organism: Alisma plantago-aquatica (assembly GCA_963693085.1). NCBI lineage: Eukaryota > Viridiplantae > Streptophyta > Magnoliopsida > Alismatales > Alismataceae > Alisma > Alisma plantago-aquatica. The sequence goes on from OY856409.1 coordinate 1,358,192,266, forward strand.
GTTTAGTGTTGTAGCAGAATACAAAGCTATGCATCATATTGCTTGTGAATCAATGTGGGTCCAAGGACGCCTCAAGGAATTCAATAAAGCCTCCTATTCCCATGCATTGCGACAATAAAGCCTCCATTTTTATTTCCAACAAAGCATTTAGAGGTGGATTGTTTTCTTTGGGAATCTGTTCTCTCTAGCTGCATATGTACTCCTTATCTCCGGAGAAGATCAGGTTGCTGACATCATTACCAAGATAATTTCCAAGACTCGCTTTGCTACACTAGTGGACAAGTTGGGCATGTTTAACATCTATGCTCCAGCCCTAGGGGAGTATTAGTATATATTCTTTATGTTGTTATGTGTGCATTAGCTTTGAGTTGTCTTAAGCTTTTCTTTTATCCCATATTCCCCAATTCTATTTCTCACTTACTCTCTTATCCTATAAAAGAGAGTACATTGTATTCGTTTTAAACACATCAAATAAAGGTTTTCTCATTCTATAGAGTACAAAGTCTCCTTTATATAGGAAATTAGGAAGATAGTGGATACTTAAGTGGGTATATAGATCCTCACTTAAGTATACCAAGAATAAAAGAAATACACGGATAATACAAAATACATGGGCCAAAAGCCCAATAACCAATTATACCAACCCAAATGAAGAGATTCAATTAATCAATGACTTGCCATATGGTCATCACTTGTATACAGAGACAATATCCGTGCCGTTAATTGAAAAAATAGAAAAAAAGCAAGCATTTTAAGTTAGATAAATTAAAACGTATATACATCACAACAACTAGTTAAGGCCATCAAAGTTGACTTTATAGTCTCGACTATCCTTATCCAAAATGAACGTTTGTATATCGAGTAGGTAGTCCTAGCCGTCCTCTACTCTTGGTAGGTAGTTTCGTATATTTTGCACCAATTAAATGTTTGTTAATGGTTTAAGTCAGTCACGAATGTTCTCTATGCTAGATGGGTAGTTAAGGCTATCCTCCACCGAATTAGATTATATTTCATTAGGTGTGCTGCATTGTTTTTCAACTATTATAAAGTTAATAAGTGGCTCAATAATCATCAACTAACATTCAACATTGAATATGTATGTCAACTATTACAAGGACATATATGTGACAATATAAAACAATAAGAACATGAAATAATCATTTGAAAGTCAATGGAAAACCAACATGGTCAAAATTGGGTTTCAAACCCATTACAAAGAAATGGATAAGAAGTTTTGCAGGTGACTAATATAAAAAAGACTTGAACACCACAATCCTGCGATAGATCCTAAAGCCATAAAAATTCATAGGTAGTTTGAGCCATTGCACAATATTCAACTTCAAGACTTGATCTAGCAAGAAAATTTTGTTTCTTGATCCTCTAATTAACAAGGTTGCAACCTACTAAGATGCAATATATACAATTGATTTTTTACAAACTCTGAATAAAAAAAGGCAAAAAGTTAGATGTCTGATTTTTTTATAATAGGCCATCTAGGAGTTGTGGTCAACAAATTTCTTTAACAAGATCATGGAGACCAAGAAGATGCCGAAATGAGTGGAGAAATAGTACTATAGTCCCCATCTACAAGAACAAAGGTGATGCTCAGAGTTGCACAAACTACAGACATATCAAACTGATAAGTCACACAATGAAGCTTAGGGAGATGATTATTGAGTAGAGGCTAAGATCTATAACGCATATATCAGACAACCAATTTGGTTTCATGCCTGGAAAATCAACAACATATGCTCTTTTTGTGATAAGGAGGCTTATGGAGAAGTACGAAGAAAGTAGAAGAGATCTCTATATGATTTTTAAGTACCCAGGGAAGTGTTATGGATGGTTTTGAAGAAAAGGGTATGCCAATCCTTTACATTGACTTGATTAAAGACATGTATGATAGTTCTACTGCAACTATGAAGACTCCTGGAGGAGAGACACTAACATTTCCTATCACAATTAGGGTACACCAAGGATCCACACTCAACCCATATCTATTCGTTCTTGTTATAGATGAGTTGACAAAGAATGTTCAAGATGATATTTCATGGTGTATGTTATTTGCTGATGATATCGTATTGATTGACGAAACTAAAAATGGATTGAATGGTAAAGTTGAACTTTGGAGAAAGGCATTGGAATCAAATGGATTGATGATTAGAGAAAAACTGAGTATATGCATTGCAATTTCACCCAATCTTGCAATGTGAATGGTGGATCCAAGTTGGACGGAGTAGATATACCAAAATGTGATATTGTTACTTGGGTTATATTATTCAAATAGATGGGGATGTCCAAAATGACGTTTGTCACTCGATCACTGTAGGATGGTTGAAATGGAGTGCAACTGGAGTACTGTGTGATTGGAAGATCCCTCTTAGATTAAAAACAAGTTTTGTAGAACAGCTATACGACCGACCATGCTCTATATGGAGTGAATGTTTGACGGTGAAGAAACAAAGTCTTAACAAGATGAACATGGATGAAATGCGTATGCTGAGATGGATGTGTGGGAAGAAAAGAAAAGATCGCTTGAGAAATGACTATATAAGGAATAAAGTGGGGGTGGCGAGCATTGAGGACAAGTTGCACGAGGGCCGACTTAGATGGTATGGACATGTGCAACACAGACCGACTAATGCGCCTATACGAAGCAACGCTATTGAGTCAAGCACAATTTATGGAAGAAGAGGAAGGCCTAAATTAACATGGGAAGAGCTTATAAAGAGAGATTTTGAATCTCTACATCTCGACCAGAATATCACCCGTGATAGAGCTGACTAAAAATGAAGGATCCATGTAGCCGATCTGAACATAGTTGGGACTGAGGCTTAGATGATGATGATGATGAGGCCATTCTAGGTGCCATTTACAAATATCTTAAGATCTGAGATGACATACCCTAATAAAAATGACGTGACTTAGATATCTACTTACTAGGCTGACTGTAATAGTAATATCAAGCCTAGTAACAGATAAGTCAATTAGTTTTCCAACCAGTTGGCTGTATCTTTTTGTGTCCGTTTTTGTGTCCGTAAAAGGAGGGGATTTCTCATAATCACATGGGATACGAGATCCAGTGGAATATCAACATGTTTGATCCCTTACATACCCATTTCTTGCAACAGATCCAGTGTATGCCTTCTCTGTGATAGATATATAGAACACTTTGTTCTTGCCGCTACAATGCCAAGAAAGTATTATCGTTTCCCCAAATCATGAGTTATAAAATGTTTTAAGAGATAGTCCTTGGTGGACTGAATCCCTATACTTTCATTGACAAAGAGGTTGATATCGTCGACATACACAATGATAAAAATGAGGCCTTACTTGGTTTTCTTGATGAGTACATGATGATCGTGTTTGGATCTTCATAAATAGAACTCTATTTGAGACCATAAATAGCATTTGCAATTTGCAAACTTAGAATGAGCCTTCTGAGCGATAAATTTAAGTGCTTGCTCCATATACCCTATTTTAATTAAATTTCCATAAAAACATTCTTGACATCAAGTTGATAAAAGGGACAATATGAGCTACAACCATATAAATGAGAATCTGCATAGAGTTCAATTGAGCAAAAGGGGAATGAGTCTTAAAATAGTCATTCACACATTATGAAGGCAAATCAACTAGTGGCTAAGTCTGTCTAAGTGATAATGCTTGCATTTCCTGCTCCATCGCCCTATGTCAACCAGGGTGAGAAAGATCTTCCTCTATTCGTAGGAATAGCCACTACTAGATAATGCAGAACTAAAAGCAGAAAAAAAATGAACCGAGTCTAATGGAGGAGCAAAATTGAGCAATAAGATGGGATGTGCAAGACAACTTGGTTTTCTTAATAGAATAGGTTTTTTAAGATTAGTAATACAACTATTAGTATTAAGAGGGGCCTCATTAGTAGGAACTAGAGTCGGAGTGGAGGAGGTGGTAGGAACAAAGGAATCATCGACACAAGGTGGAGTAGATTTATTCCTTCTTGTAAAACTCGGAGGGCCTCCACGTAGAGTTTTGAGGAAAGACTAGAGTAAGTGAATAGATGGAGGAAAACTAGAACTAGCATGCACAAAAAGAAGTTCGAGACTCAATAGATCCTATCTCAAAAGAAATGGAGCATTCTCAAAGAAGACCAAATTTGTACTGATTTATACTATGTTGTTCAAAGGATCCATGCACTTCTACCCCTTTTTATTGTTTCGATACTCAAGAAAGACACATTTGGTAGCCTTAATAGATTACTTTTTAGATCTAGGAAAATATTTTTGCAAAGCAAGTACAACCAAATACTTTGGGGGGTAAGGCAAAGAGTTTGGTATCATGATAGAGAATTTGAAATGGTATTTACTATTTTAAGGTTGCATATTTATTATTTAATGAGATATCATTATGTAAGTAAGGCATCTAGCTCAAATTTACAAGAATATGATAGTGCAATAATATAGTTCTCATTAAATCTCATCATCATCATCATCATCTAATCCTCAATCCCAACTATGTTGGGGTCGGCTACTTGGATCCTTAATTTCCATTCAACTCTATCATGGGCCATATTCTGGTTGAGATGTAGAGATTCAAAACCTCTCTTTATAAGCTCATCCCATGTTAATTTAGGCCTTCCTCTTCTATTTATTGTGCCTGACTCAATAGCATTGTTTTGTATAGGCGCATTAGTCGGTCTGTGTTGCACATGTCCGTACCATCTGAGTTGGCCCTCGTGCAACTTGTCCTCAATGCTCGCCACCCCCACTTTATTCCTGATATAGTCATTAGGAGGTGAAAATTCTTGCATTCAAAAATATTGTTTTGTTATGGTGTGTAAGCACCAGAGGTTTCATGCAATGTGCCTTTTTAAGTTTAAGGCAAAGAGTGATCCCTTTGAACAAGCACAAGTGCATTGATCAGTGTTTGAAAATCACACTGAGCAGCCACATAAGCGTCCGCTTAATCGCCAACAGATACTGGCCGATTAAAAATCACATGAAGCGGTTGTAGAGCGGATTGAAGAAAACGACCACTTTTGCCCGCTTCACCATCTTTTTCCCGCTTGTTGCCCGCCTTTTTACCGCTTTCTGCCCACTATTTTTAAGAAAACTGTTGTCAGCATGTAACATTAAGTACATTATATAGTTCATCTAGTAATGATTATAATATATTAAACTTGCATACATTAAATATTCTATGATATACCTAGTTCTAATTTGGAATGCATAGTTTGTATGTAAGTTGTAATAATAGGGTACTGATGTAATGTATCCAAGTAAATTATATGTAACTTATCTAATTTAGAATGCATACTTTGATTAAATGTATAGTTGTAATATATGACTAATTGATGATTTGCAAATGTAACAATATGTTTGTAAGGTATCTTTTATAAGTCTATTGTTTACTGTTTAACTATGTAAGCATGTGATACAAAATTGTTGTTGTATCATGTATATGCACTTATTATTTTATAAGTGTAGGGTGCTATATCTATGACAAGTATATGGTTTACTATATTATATAGCTATAATCACTGTTTTATTTTTTTTTATAAACTATTTGGGTGTTTTATATTGTTAAGTGTTTAAATATGTATAAAAGTTCCAAAAATATAGTATTTATATACATATAAAATTTTCCATAGAAGTTTATAAGAAATTTAAATTCGCTTTTTAAAAAAGCTCGCTTAATTGCCCGCTTGGCGATTAATCTACTACAAGGTCATGTTCACATGCTTCCTGCTTTGCGCTTTTTAAAACATTGGCATTGATAGTGCAAAATACACATAGTCACAGAAAAATGAGTCTCATTTTCTTTTAAGAAAAATTATAGGTGTCAAACACTTGAAATCTACTTGCCAATAAGAAAATCTAGGTGGCCCTTGAGAAGTCGCCTACAAAATATATGAAATATTGATACATTATCTAACCTTGGACCTTGCAAGGTCCTCATCCATCAGGATGACTGTGAAACAACCTGCTTCCCGGTCGATACCATCGACAGGTGGTCGATGGTATCGAGATTATCACAGCAACCGGACAACAGTCTGTCGATACCATCGACAGAAGGTCAGTGGCGGAAACCGACGATCTGCTTCTTGTCTCTATTTTTATTATACCATTTGTTTTATTGTTTTTCTAGGATTTTCTCCTTTGTTCCACCTTGTGTCTTACCCTAGTATATAAAAAGGAGTGAGACGACTATTGCCCTCACATACAATAGCTGCACCTAGCAGCCGCCAACATTGTTCGTCTCCCTTCTCTCTCGTTACCATGGTATCAGAGCAAGGTCTGCTCTAGGCCGTCGTCTCTCTCCACCGGCAGTCCCTCCCTCTTCCTTCTTCTTCCTCCTTGTCCATCGGATCTTCCCCTTCCTCCCTCCGGATCTTCTCACCGCGGCATCGGCAGCAGTAGCTGCGGTGAGCCGTCGCACGGCGTGTAGCCGTAATCCGCCGCTTTGAGGATCTTCGGGTGATCTGTCGGCGATCTAAAATCTAAACCAGAGGACTAGTCTCTGTACGGTTATTATCCTAGTCACACATCCTCCATGTGTGATTAGGAAAATCGTCCGGAGGCTGTGAATGCGTCAATAACGCATTTCTCTTTGTTTCTTGTGTGACGTGTATCTCTCCGTCATCTCAGTCTTCTTTGTGGCGTGTATCAATCCGTCATCAGTCCCGTTCTGTAATGGGGGATATCAAGACGCCTATGATTTACAATGAGGTGTCTCCTATCGCCTCCATCAAGCTCGACGGGAAGAATTTTCTTCTATGGATGAATGTTGTTCACACTGTCCTGGAGTCTCGTGACAAGGCGGGACATGTTGATTCAGGTCCTCTGGGCTCTACTGACAAAGGATATGCTGAATGGAAATGTCATGATAGTCTGGTGAAGACTTGGTTGTGGAACAACATGGAACCTGCAATTGCGGCAAAGTTCATGTTCTATTCAACAACTAAGGAGATATGGGACACAGTGAAGCATCATTATTCTCAAGAAAAAAATGTGCTTTGCCAATTCATGATCTATGACCGTTTATTTACTGAGAGGCAGGGTGACAGATCTCTTGAGGAGTACTTTGGAGCTATTCAGGCACTTGTTCAAGAGCTGAGCTATTATCATCCAGTGATTGTTGTTGAACAGATCCAGGACAGGGACGATCTAGTTACGGCTAAATTTTTATCCGGGCTTAACCCTTCATGCGGTTCCGCCCGGAGTGTCACTCTGGCTTCTGATAAATTACCCAGTTTTGTGGAAGCCTATTCAAGAATACAACAATCTATCTTTGAGTCTGCTACTCCTGATCCTACTATATCTTCTGGGGAGTCTCATGCATCCGTAGCTGCTGCGGTGAGAGGGGGACGACCTAGTATGGGCAGAGGACGTGGGACACGTCCTAAGTGCATTTTCTGTGACAAATTGGGACATACAGTGGAGAAGTGCTGGAAGAAACATGGGAGACCTGCTGCACCACCTGTAGGGACAACACATTATGCCACTACTACATATTCCTCTTCTTCTGCTGTGAGAACTACTTCTGGAACCGGTATCACTCTTACTCAAGAGGAGTATGATCGGTTTATTCAGGCTACACAGCACATGAGTATGGGATCATCATCATCAGCGTCAGCAAACCTGACATCTACTGCGGGTAATCAGGCTACATCTCTCATAACTTCTGGCTCTATTTCATCTTGGGTGGTTGATTCTGGCACGTCACGGCACATAACCGGTATGAGGAGATTGCTCCACTCTATTGACTCGTATATCCCTCACCAATCTATTACACTGGCAGATGGTTCAGTGAGGAGAGTGTTAGCTAGTGGATCTGTCCCTCTAACACCCAAGATTGATCTCAAATATGTACACTTTGTGCCTGAGTTTCCTTTTAATCTTCTTTCTGTTGCAAAATTGACTGACTCTGTAAAATGTACGGTAACATTTGGGCCTTCTTGTTTTGTATTACAGGATCTCAAGAGTATGAGGACGATTGGTGGGGGACCTAGGAAAGGTGATCTCTACCTTTTTCATGGTGACAGTCTGCCTCGCCAAGTATCTGCTCCTGCTCCATCCGTCATGTCAGCTGGGAAAGCATCATAGGTTATCTTATCCCAGTCGTGTCAATAAACGGGTTTCTTATCCTTTTGAGTTAGTCCACAATGATGTGTGGGGTCCTGTTAAAAACCAGAGTTATAATGGTTTTCATTACTTTATTTCTTTTGTGGATGATTTTTCCTGAATGACATGGATCTACCTTCTCAAAAGTTGAGAGTTTGTACTATCTATTGTGAAACATTTCCATACTGAAATAAAAGTCCAGTTTGACTGCAATATAAAAATTCTTCAATCTGATAATGCTTTAGAGCATGTTCAAAAGGCTATGTCTGATTTTTGCAGCTCTGTAGGTATGGTCCATCGCACATCGTGTCCTTACACCCCTCAGCAGAATGGGGTGGCTGAGTGGAAAAATCGCCATCTGCTTGATATTGCTCGATCTATTATGTTTCAATCCAATGTGCCTAAGAAATTCTGGTCTGAAGCCCTTTTAACTGCTTGTTTCTTAATTAATAGACAACCATCCTCGGTTCTTAAAGGACAGACTGCCTTCTCTGTGTTGCGACCCACGGATCAGCCTTTTTCTGTCCCCCTTAGAGTGTTTGGTTGCACTTCCTTTGTCCATAATGTTGACCCTAAGGCCGAAAAGCTTTCTCCTAGGTCTGTTAAAACCTTGTTCCTTGGTTACTCTAATACTAGCAAAGGATACAAGTGTTACTGTCCTAGTCTTCGTCGGATGTTTGTGTCTAGGGATGTTACTTTCCATGAGACCACTCCATATTTCTCCGATGCTATGAGTAAAGGGGAGCAATTGAGAGAGGGAGTGCCACCAGTTTTTCAAAGTGATAGAGTGGCACCATCTGTGCAGAGTGAGGGAGCGCCACCCATCATTCCTGATTATATTTTTATTCCCGATGAGCAAGAAGTAGACAAGTCTGTTATTGAGCATTACCCACATGTTTATAGTAGGCGAGGCAGACAAGATCCAGAAGTGGTAGCGACACCAGTCTCTGAGCCTTTATCTTCGTCTTCTACTCATGGGATTCCTGTAGAAGCATTAGATCTTGATCTTCCTATTTCTGTTAGGAAAGGTACTTGTTCTTGTACTATTAGACATCCTATTACAAATGTGTGTTGTCTGTCCCACTTATCTAAGCAGGCCCGCGCATTTGCTATTGGGATTGATTCTGTTGATATACCGAGGAATCACTATGATGCTATGAAGGACAGTGGATGGAAACAGGCAATGTAGCTTGAGATGTCAGCTCTTTTGCATAATGACACATGGGATCTTGTTGACTTACCTATAGGGAAGAAAGTAGTGGGTTGCAGATGGGTTTTCACCATCAAACATAATCCGGATGGATCTGTTGAGAGGTTGAAGGCCAGATTGGTAGCAAAAGGCTACACACAGACCTATGGAGTTGATTTCTTTGAGACTTTTTCTCCAGTAGCTCATCTAAATTCTGGGCGAATTATTATTTCTCTGGATACTACCTTTGATTGGCCCCTATTTCAGCTTGATGTTAAGAATGCCTTTCTACATGGTGACCTCCAGGATGAGGTATATATGGAGCAACCTCCTGGGTTTATTGTTCAGGGGGAGTGTCAGAAGGTCTGTAAATTGAAGAAAGCCATATATGGTTTGAAACAGTCTCCTCGAGCGTGGTTTGACAAGTTCAATGAGGTTGTACTCCAGATGGGCTTTTCTCGCTCCATGACTGATCACTCTTTATTCTACTCTAGCTCTTCCTGTGGCTCTATCATTATGGCAGTATATGTTGATGACATAGTAATTACTGGAAGTGATTCTACAGGCATATCTCGTGTGAAGGAAGAGTTGCAGTGACACTTCCAAACGAAGGATCTGGGTAAACTGAGATATTTTCTGGGCATTGAGGTTCTTAGATCTCATGCAGGTGTCAATCTATCTCAGAGGAAATATGTGTTGGACTTATTACAAGAGACATGCATGACTGGATCTAAACCGGTATCTACTCCTATGGATTATCACATCAAGGAGACGGTTGATGATGTTGAGTACTCAGATCCAGGATATTACAGGAGAATAGTTGGCAAGCTAATATATCTGACTGTTACACGACCTAACATTTCTTTTGCTGTAGGAGTTGTGAGTCAACATATGCACTCACCACGACAGTCATACTGGACAGCAGTTTGCCAGATTCTGAGATATCTGAAGAGTGCTCCTGGTAAAGGGATCACATATTCTAAACCCAAGGTGCCTCCATCTACTTTGACTCTCACTGGGTACTCAAATGCAGATTGGGCTGGTGATCATACTGATAGAAGGTCTACATCAGGCTATTGCACTTTCCTAGGTGACCATTTGATTACTTGGAAAAGCAAAAAGCAGAATGTGGTGGGCAGAACCAGCACTGAGGCTGAATACCGTGCTATGACCCATGCATGTTGTGAACTACAATGGGTCAAATCCGTTCTTTCGGAGTTAAAAATCACTATTATGTCTTCTATGGAGCTCAAGTGTGACAACCAGTCTGCTATACACATTGCCAGGAATCCTATCTTTCATGAGCGTACAAGCATATAGAAGTTGATTGCCATTTTATTTGTGATCAAATCAAAGATGGCACTATTGTGACGCCATACGTCAAGTCTGAAGATCAACTGACAGATATCTTGACAAAGCCTTTGGGTTCGGCAGCTTTTCAGAGATTATGTGGCAAGTTGGGCATACACGATGTGTACTCTCCAGCTTGAGGGGGAGTGTGAAACAACCTCCTTCCCGGTCGATACCATCGACAGGTGGTCGATGGTATCGAGATTATCATAGCAACCGGACAACAGTCTGTCGATACCATCGACAGAAGGTCAGCGGCGGAAACTGGCGATCTGCCTCTTGTCTATATTTTTATTATACCATTTGTTTTATTGTTTTTCTAGGATTTTCTCCTTTGTACCACCTTGTATCTTACCCTAATATATAAAAAGGAGTGAGACGGCTATTGCCCTCACACATAATAGTTGCACCTAGCAGCCGCCAACATTGTTCGTCTCCCTTCTCTCTCGTTAACAATGACCAAGTCAAATATAACCCTACTACTAATTGCAAAATTTCTAGAAAAAGTGGCAGATGTATGTTTCCCAAGATGATAGGTTGACTCTAGGAATGATCAAAATAGAAATATGGAATAACATAGCATTGCATGGTTGCCGAGGGATATCCCAAGCAATACTGCCACTGCAAAAGAGAAACATTAGAGGCCAATGTGGTCACAATAGGTACGTCAAGTAGTAGAGCCCATCATGTCCTTCAATGCCCTCGCCACTCCTTATCCTCCTATGAAGGTCCTAAAATACATAAGTAACATGATAGAATGCCACTTAGGGATGGTAATGGGGCAGTTTCTACGTCAACCGCACCATACCAGTCCATACCGCTCTGAAAAAAAATTAATCCGGGTATGCACTCATTTCCTCGCAGTATTTCTTGCCCCAGTGGCTGAGTGAGCATGAGAGTCCATCTGCCCATTGGCCAATGCCACCACATGATACATGGTATGCATGACAGATGAAAACTAGCGGGGTCGGTATTTTCCTATCGTGTTGCTTATGCACTGTCCAACAAAGCCGCAGTGAAAGTCGATCTGGGATCAAGAACGCCGAGTGAAGCAGACAACAAGGGCTATCTACCGCTGGTAAACGCAGAACTGTTGTGCTTCTTAACTGCAGCGGGTTCCAGACCCCAAACCACACACATGCAATATTTTCGATCAACCATACCACTCAATCCATTTACCAATTGAGTGCAAAAGGTTGGAATGGTGCAGATTGGATTCTGGGAGTCCACTGGGAAGTGGATTTCGTTGTTATCCCTACCACTAAACAATTTAAGGCCCTTATAATTTTTCCACCGTATGATAAATTTAGAAGGAAGGTTCATTTAACACAAAGGGATAAGGATAAAGAAGAATTGGCATCCTTGTTGCAAACCACAATGAATTTTGGGCCATTTGCTAACATAGAATGAGGTCGTTGAGGAGGTTTTCACAAAAAATAGAACAAGACAAAATTCCCAGTTATATGAGAAGAAGCACCAAAGTCAACCATACAACGAAAATTACCATTTTCAAAAAAGATAAGAGTAAAGCAGTCACAATCACTTAAGTACAGTCTTTTAGAAGGAGTTCTATCTCTGTCTGGTTAGTTGTAATACCATCACCAAATCCAAATGAAGCAAAAGGTACATATATAATTAATTCTAGCACGGGAACCGACTCCTAATTAGCACTTCTCTTCTATGTGATTGTTCCTTCCACAAAAACTACAATTGCGAGAGCCGATCATATTTGTAGTGGCTCCCTCTGAAGTGTGACCACGACCACACCCCCCTAAAAGAAGTGACAAGAGAAGATGCCTCTGAAGGTATAGCAAAAGTAGTAGCAACATATAAGCGTTCAATTCGTTGATAAACATCATATGACTTGGGTTGAGGATCATTGCTAGGAGTAGTTCTTGTAAAATAGAGTGTTAGAGAGTCTATATTAGCCTATTTAGTTAATAGGTTGATTAGTTAGTGGGCATTTAGTGTCTTGGCCCGTTTAGATTACTTGGGACACAAGTCTTAGGCTTTCTCCCTTGCTCCTATATATAGGACAGCGGTGTCCAGTCTTGTATTCATCTAATCCATTACATTCAATCTAATCTTATTCTTTACATAGAGTTTGACACCCATTTGTTTGGTGTCCAACAATGACCTTCCAGATGATTCTTTCAAGATCATTCGAAAAGCTCATAGAAATCATGAGCCAAAGCTTTATACTCTGCTTTGGTTTGATCCAATGATTACAACTTATATCTTTCTTTTCCAAGAAATAAGGTGGTCTTCAAGAAAAAACAATATCTACAAGCTAGTCATTTGTCAACGGATTCCCCTTCCTATGCAACATTAACGTAACTTGTAAGGTGGAGCTTTGTGGACATTTTGAGCCATTTTAATAGAAGTGCATTCCTGGTGAACCCTTTTAATATCTCAAGATACATTGAACAAAAGTTCAATGAAATAAATTAGGTGAACTCAAAAAGGGAATATGTTGACTACTTTGCTCTTGGAAATACCTTTGAAGTCATGTTCTTACTTGCCTAGTGCAATCCTTAATGATCGTATTATGATTTTAATTTAGACTTTGAAATGGTTGATGAGATCCTAGAGGAAAGCACATGTGTGTATATGGACCAACAACAAATAGTAAACATGTATTAGTTATTCTAATGTTTACTTTGTATTGTTATCGTACTGTGGGTGGTTTTAAAGATAAATGGTGCACCAACCGAATACACCGACTTGAATAAAGACATATATGATAATGCAACTGCTAGTGTGAAGACTTCTGGAGGAGAGACATCAACATTTCCTATCGTAGTTGGGGTACACTAAGGATCCACACTCATCCCATATCCATTCGTTCTTGGTATGGATGAGTTGACAAAGAATGTTCAGGATGATATTCCTTGGTGTTTGTTCTTTGCTGATGATTATATATAGATTGACGAAACTTGAGATGGATTGAATGATAAAGTCAAACTCTGGAGAAATGTGCAGGAATCAAATGGATTGATGATTAGTAGGAGAAAAATTGAGTATCTGCATTGCAATTTCAGCCAATCTTGAATTGTAAATGGTGGAGGCAAGTTGGATGGAGTAGATGTACCAAAATGTGATAAATTTTGTTACTTGGGTTCTATTATTCATATAGATGGGGATGTCCAAGATGACATTTGTCATAGGATCACTGTAGGATGGTTAAAATGGAGGAGTGCAACTGGAGTGTTATGTGATCGGAAGATCCCTCTCAAATTATAAAGCAAGCGTTATAGGACAGCCATACGACAAACCATTCTCTATGGGAGTGAATGTTGGGCGGTGAAGAATCAAGGTCTCAACAAGATGAATGTGGCTGAAATGCATATGTTGAGATGGATGGGTGGGAAGACAAGAATAGATTGCTTGAGAAATGACTATATCAGGAATAGACTGGGGGTGGCGAGTATCGATGACAAGTTGCAGGAGGGTCGACTCAGACGGTATAGACATGTCCAATGCGACTAATGAACCTAGAAGAAGCAATTCTATTGACTCAAGACAATTAAAACAAAATGAGGAATGCCTAAATTAACCTGGATGAGCGTATAAAGAGAGATTTTGAATTGATCAGCATATGACCCATGATGGAGCTGAATGGAAAAGAAGGATCCATGTAGTGACCATAACATGGTTGGGACTGAGGTTTAGATGATGCTGATGATTGTTATTGTACTATTGCATAATTCTTCTGAGCTAGAGAAACCATAAGTTAAGATTTCCATTTCACTACTTAGGAGGACCCATAATTAGCTGAATGGAAAAGAAGATACATGTAGCCCACCCCGATGCGAATAAGGCTTAGATGATGGTGATGATGATGATGATGATGATGGTAGTGATTTCACTACATGTGCCATTTATAACATAGTGGGTCCGTATAAACTTTTTATGGGCATAATTGATATTCCAATCTCTCGAGAAACATTATTATGCACATATTTATGTAATGGCTACATAAAAGATGATTCAATTATTTCTAAATACTGTGATATGTAGTAGTTTTGAGTTGTCAAAGTTGTATTTGAGATTGCACGTCCTAATGCGATGCCTGAATTTATTCTTTCTAGTTCAAATACCGTTGTTTTTTTGTGATTCAACGTTACAATCTGGTTCCTTCGCAGGCACTTCTGCATTCAGTTCCTTATGGCCGCTTAGTTGTCCTTGATCTTTATGCTGAAGTCAAGCCCATTTGGGTTGTCACTGAACAATTCTATGGAGTCCCGTACATATGGCAAGCTCCAATATTTCCTTCTTTTTTTACATTGTAACACTAGCATATGATAGTATTTCCACCTATGAGTTCATGTTTCATGTTGTTTGTGTGGTAGGTGCATGCTACACAACTTTGCAGGTAACCATGAGATGTATGGCATTCTTGATGAAATTTCACGTGGTCCTGTTGAAGCTCGCTTGAGTAATCACTCCACCTTGGTAGGACTATAAAAATAGTTTTTTTGACAATAATTGTTACTTGTCTTGAAATAATGAAAAGATAAAGAATATAGCTCTTGATGTTCTACATAAAACATACACTGGTGTAGGAAAACATTTTTTTTTGAGTTAGAATAGACATTAGTCTCCCGCCTCCCTCAAAGAGCATTCCAGAACCCGGATGACTGCAAGGGTGGTAAATACCATGCGAATCAGGAGGTTCAAACCTGGGTCCCTCAGGGAGGACCTACCATGCTCAACCATCCACCCTACACAGGCCGGGTGCAAACCTTTTTTTGTTTTTTGGTTTGTAAAACTGATTGAGGATTACTGAAATCTAAACTGAAAATTGCAAAAGGCGCTGAGATGATGGATTGGAATAAATTATAATCTCCTAATATTTCATTAATGATAAAAAAAATATTCTAAGTGATTTGAAGTATGAGACATAAAGAAAATTGACCTTTATATAGATGGGATAAATAATTGAAATTAAGGAAAACAAAAATATATCTGGAAATATTTTATTTGTTCTAGTACCACCTCAAGATGGGGAAGATAATATATGTTGACCAATTTGTCAATTAATATGAAGGACTTACTGGAAACAATCTTGGTAAAGATATTTAAAATATATATTTTCTTGGGTTAACTTCATGAATTAAGTAGTAGTTAGCTTCAATATCTTTGTCCTCTCACAATACTGTATAATTGACAACGAAGATGACAACCTTGTTTTCCCAGATAATAGGAATTGAGTCAGAAAATGAATATCAAGTTCCATCCAGATTGTCTTAAATATCATCAGTTCACATGCTGTGTGGGGCAAAACATTATTTACAGCTTGAACGCTAGCTGTATCCACCAATGCTTGCTTTGTTTTTCTTAATATTCCTAATTACCTCCTATAAAGGTGCAATAGTCAAAACTGCTTTCCCATAAAGGTGACTCCTTGCCCAATTGCAATCAAAACAACAAGAAAAATCTTACATGCCCAAGATTCGCTTACAACAGACCTCCTTAGGCTTTTTTTTACATATTTCAGGATGTGGTAGAATGCATTGACACCGGTGTTAATATTTCTAGTTATCAAGTCTATTGTATCCATAATATCAAGCCTAGTAAATAGTTTCCTGTATTTGTGCCTGGAAATTGAAGTGATTTCTCAACATCCATTGGCACATGTGAATCTATTGGAGTATGAGCAAATGTGAACCCTAACTTTCATGCTACTAGCAGCAAGCTGAGCTTATATCCTTATACTTCCCTCCCGAAATATAGATAGTAGATCCAATAATAGCAGTCTAAATATCAAGAAAACATCATAGTTTCCCAAGTCCTAAGTGATGACATATTGAATAGCTTGTATTCCAGTAGTATGATACTTCTAGACTTCCTAAATTTACCCAGATTCACTATTAGAAAAATAAGCTTAATGGATTCCCTCTGTATATACAAAATGATCATGTTGGGACTTGCAAAAACCTAAAGAAGCTAGAATATAGTTCAGCTTATCAAACCATGCATTGGGGTTCTAGTTTAAGACCAAGAATTTCTTTGACAAGATGGCAAAGCTGATTCCTTATAAGCAACAAAATCCAAGTGGTTACTGTTAGACAGTCTGGTTAATTTAGTTAAGTTATTTGAGTCTATTTGTATATGGGCTCAAGTGTGTCTTGGCCCATTAGGGTTGTGTCTGAGTTTGTATGCTTCCCTCTTCTCTTATACAAAGGAAAGGGGTTTCTCTTATGAAATACAATGATTAGCCGTCTTTTATTTATCAAAGTTACTTTGTAAAGATAGCATGTTGTAGATTTCCATAAAGAAAACTATGTTCTCATATCTAGGAGATATAGATGCCAATCTAAGTCAACCACCAAGTATCAAACAAAATTTAATCTAAGAATATAAGAGAATGTCTCAAAATAGTCTTTATCATGAGTCTATATATGTCCTTAAGCAATTTAGCATGCCTTGGGTTGCTCAATAGTGCGGTAGGTGATTTTTTCAGAAAAGATCCATCAGGTGTTATTTTAGGAAAAGACATCAACACCACCCTATAGATACAACTAGATAGTGGATCGACCTAAGTACCAATTTATCTTTCATCAATGCTTGAATTTCCTATTCCATGCCTACAACTATCTAAGATGAGCGAGAGTTTCTCTGCAATTTCAGCTATGACCATGGCCATAATAAAAGAAAAGAAATTTGACTAAAGTCTATCATATGAGATTTACTAAAAAAAAGATCAGATGTGCACAATCTAGTACATTTTTAGAGCGGTTGGCCCTTGAAGATATGAGAAGTTACATACAACTCTCAAATAGAAAAGCCTATGGCAGTAGTGGGGGGGGGGGGGTCACCAATAATAGATTTGGATTGCCCACTTCTTGTATAAATTTGCAAGGGCTTCTAAATAGAAACTTGGACAATATAGGTGTAGCACAAGGTACAAAATGGCATATGGCGGTGGGCTCGAGAAGCGAGGATTTATGTGGACCTTTCTTTAAAGAAAGAGCATTCAAAAAGAACTTTGTGCCCACACTGACATAGAATATCGTCTTTAGGATTTTAACTCGTTTACCCCTTTTAGGCCTAGGATATCCAAGAAATATACACTTAGTACCTCTAGGAGATAATTTATTTTTTATAGAGAAAAAAACCACTATACATGTATTACTGACATTTATGGGGGTCAAAGGAAAAGGGGTATCATGACATATATATTTTTAAAAGGGATTTGGTTATATAGATTAGAGGGATGTCAATATTTTGATGACGTAATAATCTCTAAGTAAGAATTTATCTAGTAAGAACATGAAATTGGGACAATAGTTTTAGAAACATAAAGAAAGTGCTGGTCGTTATGATATGATGCCATTCTATTAGGGTGTATAAGCAATATATATATGAGAGTACCCTTGTGGAAGAAAAACAATATGATATCCTTTGAAAAACCTCAAGAACATTCTCACTATGAAAACATGGATCAAGATAGCTAATTGAGTTCCAACTTATTGCGAATAAATATAATAGTTTTAACTATTGTGATCTATTTTTCAACAAATGATCTAGGTGGTATAGACAATTCATTCACGTCAGAGATAAAATACTAATTTGTAGATGTTAGGAACCTATCAAGTTCCTCATGCATCATGATGGACAAAAAAAAGATATACTACTAATCTCAAACTTTCTTGGGAAGGCCGAACATATTTTTTTCCAAGGTGACAAATGACTTTGGAGAAAACATCTAGATAATTAGGTGAGTTTTGATAGAATATGTATGTCCTAGCAAATAATGCCATTGTTAGTAGAAATTCTGGAAGGAGATGTAGTCATAGGAGATGCATCAAGCTATTAAAGTCCGTCATCACAACGACCAATCCTTGTTCCCATATGATGGTCCTAAAAGTGATATGAATAAAGAATATCACATAGAAATTTAGATACCTCACATAATTTAGTGATGGGTAGTAAGTCCTTGGGAAGAAAATTGTATGAATCTTGACTAATTTGACTAATGTTTTTCGTGGTATTGTGTATATCATAGAAGATAAAAGTAAGAAAATGTCTCTCCCAATGCAAATTATGGTGGACTTGAGATATCTTCTTATTAACGTATATTTATATATAGTTGTTACATTCTTGTTATTCCTGTTTTATCTTTTCCTTTTTAATTAAGTCTCCTGTTACATGGGTCTAAGTATAATAGGTCCATTGGGTTTTTGTTCGCTTCCCTGTACTGCCTCTTCCTATTTATAGGAGAGGGTTTTACCTTTGTTAAGATACCAAAAAATGAATGTTTTTGACTTAGTATTTGAACATGACATATAACCTTCTCTGGAATCTCTTCACGCTAAGTCGTCGCCACGATCTCTCCTCCCTTCCTTCTCCATGTGCTCTCTCTTCTCCACCGTTGCTGCCCACACCTAGGGAATCTACTCTCCCTTCTAGTCCTATCCTCTTCTCCAACAAGAGGGTAAGACTATTGTTTGGAAAGTCATCCAACTTTCTTTTTTATGGTTGTTTATGACCACCTATTATAGGGCTTTACCTACTTCTCAATTGATATGATGGGATCCCTCCAACATATCTCTGTCTTCTGGGTGATCCACAATGTTCCCCTCCTATTCTAGGCCATTTTATAACCTTAATCTCTGCCGCAACGCCTTACACAATGTGTCCAAGATTTGACACGGTGTGTTGTTGTCACTTGCCACGACGAATCATCTACCGCGATACCTAACACGGCGGTGTTGCTGACTTACTGAACTTGTTGTTGCGCATTCAACATGGCGTGTCAAAATTTGACACGGCGTGTCGCTGACTTGCTGAACCAGCTACTACACATTCAACATAGTGTGTCGCTGCCTCGCTGAGCCTACTATCAGACCATTTAACACGGTGTGTTGATCCAAGACATGGTGTGTCATCCCCATGTTGTAGTTGCGTAGAAAATCTACACGACGCGTAGATTCAGGACACAACGTGTCTTATTTATTGATCTATTATACCATTTTTGGTATATTATGGCTTCATCTTCTTCTACTACTGAGGTCCCTAAGACAAACTCGAAGTCTATAACATTTGTGAAGTTGAATGGCTCTTATTATATCCTATGGGCACGTCCTTTTGAATTGTGTGCACTTGTCGAGAAAGCTAGAGCATCTTATGAATCCACCTCCATCTAAAGAAGAGACATGTGAAAAGAAAAAGACAAAGTATAAGAAATGAGATGGACATGACTCTCTGCTTCTCTCCTGGATTCTCAATAGATGTTGATCACATGTCTCCACTAATCTTCTCTTCACTGATACAACCAAGGAGGCATGGGATTACATTGCTCAGGTGTATTCTAAAAAAGGGAATGCATCCCGAGTATATGATCTATACAAACGTCTGCGTTCTCCAAAACTTGAAGATAGTTCATCTTTCGCTTCACATTTCGACAACTTTAAAGGGATCTGGGGCGAACTGGAATTCATCTTTCCAAATTGCAGAAGCAACAAGAAGTGCAACTATGTCAGTTTTTAGCGTCTCTACCTTCTAGTTATGAAGTTGTTTTCCAACGAATTCTTGTACTTGAACCTTTACCAATGTTAGATGATGTCTATTTCTGACTATCTCACTCTGTGTATTCTACTACTATAGGGAGCATGCTTTCCTTGTTGTTGCTGGATGAGGGCTCACTAATCCTGGTCGTGGTGGGGAAAAGGTCTCAATAATAGTGGGAGAGGGTCATCTTCTTCCCAATACCGATTCTGTAACTTTTGTAAGAGTACTAACCACAATGAAGACAATTGCTGGAATAAACATGGGAAACTGAAACAGGCCAATGAATTGTTAACTACTGGTGCTACTGGAGAATCTACATCTCCCTCTAGTGGTACCAATCATCAGATGGTAACACTTAGTTCTTCTAACCTTGACAAATTGATTGAGGTTGCTTCTGCTGCTACTGTTACACTTCAAGCAAATATTTCCCAACACTCATGTGACCTCTCATATTTTCAAGCTTCTTTTTCTTTGTCAAAAGAGGATTGGATTAATGATTCGGGTTCTACAACCCATATGACTGGTAATAAGAATCTTTTTACTTACCTAGAGAAATCTACATGTCATTCTCCTGTGCGTCTAGCGGATGGATCCACTTCTCTACCATTGGGAGAGGACATGTGAATAGAAATTTTCTTAAATTTGTTTTGTTTGTGCCCAAATTTCCTTTAAACTTGATGTCTGCTAGTAAAATTGCCAAGACTTTAACATGTAGTATAACTTTCTTTCCTTACGCTGTCTCTATGTAGGATCTCAGGACGAAGAAGACGATTGGTGAGGGATATGAAGGTGGGATGGCTTGTACTACCTACAAACCACATCAACCTCTCCTGCTACTGCACTTGTGGCCCAATCCAACTCTGTTCATTAATGTCACCTAAGGCTTGATCATCCTTCTACCACTAAGTTGAAGTCTTTATTTTTTTATTTGTCCTCCGACATTTAAACATGCCAGTCGTATCATCTTGAAGAACACCATTGGTTAGCGTCTCCTTGTAGTGACAACATGAGTCCAAGTTTGTTTTATTTTAGTTCACTCTGATGTTTGGGAACCATGTCGTATTGGTAATTATATTGAGGTGTGATATTTGTCACCTTTATTGAAGACTGGTCTCATGCAACTTGGCTTTATTTGCTTAACAATCATTGTGAAATTTTAGATGTTTTCTCCAATTTTCCAAATGAAATAAAGACTCATTTTTTGTTGTTCCTAAGTTTGTTTGTACTAATAATGCTTCTAAATATGTGCAACATGGTTTTTAAAAGATTTATATCTCAAACGGGATTGTCCATCAAACTTCTTGTCCTTATATGCATCTCTTTTTTTGAATATTAGCCTTTATTTTTCCTTTATATTTCCCTTGTTATTTCTTTACTCTATGTGGACCTATATGTAATTGTTCTCTTAACCTTTTATATAAATATATGAGGGGACACACATTGGGTCCTCACGGATTCTCCAAAACCCTATCCAGATGGTATCAGAGCGGGTTCCTTAGCCCATCTCTGCCAGACGCCCCCCCTGCCCCTCCGCCTCGCGTCGTTGCCCCTGCCTGACGCCGCCCCAACCTCTGCCTCCACCCGCCATCGCCCGCCGCTGATCCCCTCCCTACCGCCTGGCTGCTGCTGCTGCCATTGGCCGCCAGCCGTCGGGCCGCCGGTCATCGGTTTCTGCCATTCTGTCGGGCGCGGCCATTAGCACTTGAGTCGCTGCCGGTTTCCTCCCTCCCTTATGCTCATGTCGGCCTTTGTGTCGCTTGGTTCTCTGTTGCGCCTCGGCGTAGTCCTTATGTAACTGGTCCATCCATGTTCTTTTGTGTCTGCTGCCACCTAGAAGGAGGATCTAGGCGGTTCTCTGTTGCTACTGCTTGCTGCGATATTATACTCGATTTCTATCATGGCTTCCTCCCATGACGATTTTTGTCGACAGGTGACTACTGTGAAACTGGATGGGCGAAACTATCAACATTGGGTCTGCTCCATGGAGATTTATGCAAAATCCCAAGGCAAGCATTCCCATCTGACTCGTGATGCGCTTCCTGTTCCGTCCATTACTGCCGAGTCCAAGGATATAAAGGCCTACGATGATTGGGTCAAAGATGACTCTACTGTGATGACTTGGATCCTCAACAATGGTGAAAATTGCATCAGTGTTACTCTTCTTCGTCTCCCGACTGCCAAGGAGATGTGGGATCGACTGGCCAATACCTATTCTCACAGCAAGAATCCAAAGGTGTTTGACTTGAACAAACAATTGACCCGTTTACATTTCTCTGGGTCAGATATTGCTGATTATTTGTCTTCTTTCAAAGGAATCTGGGCTGAACTTGAGAACCTCCATCCTCTGTCTACTGACTTAGCCACCATGCAACGACAACGGCATGAACTTCAGATTGTTCAGTTCTTATGTGGACTTCCTGATTCGTACGCTGGATTAGTTGATTAGATTCTTGCCAGTGATCCACTGCCAACGTTGGAGAGTGCGTATCAGCGTCTTCAACCGCTGTCGGCTTCTTCATCTGCCCTGACTTCTGACACTGGTGACACTACTTCTCTTGCTGTCATGGCCGGGCGAAGCCATGAACGGGGTCGAGGTCGGTTTCAGGATAACCGTCCTCTTGGTTCTTACCAGTGTTCCACTACCAACGTTGGAGAGTGTGTATCATCGTCTTCAACGACTGCCGGCTTCTTCATCTGCCCCGACTTCTAACACTGGTGACACTACTGCTCTTGCTGCCATGGCCGGCCGAGGCCTTGGACGGGTCAAGGTCAGTTTCAGGACAACCATCCTGTTGGTTCTGGTAGAGGACGTGGATCCCTTGGTCGTGGATCCCTTGACCGTGGTTCATCTGCTGATACTTCTGGGAGTACCGTTGCTCAGCGGTACTGTGACTTTTGTGGTTGCTCCAACCACACTGAGGACGTGTTGGAAGAAACATGGCACACCTGCGTGGGCCAATGCTGCGTCTGAGGGTACTTCTCAGACTCTTATTGCTGATACTTCGAGCTCCACTGCTGAGTTCATTCACTCGGAAGTGGAACGATTCCTACTAGAGAAAATCGGCGTTTCCTCTTCTATTGTTGCCGAGTCTGGAACACATGCTGCTACATTTACTGGTTGTGATTCTACTTTTCTAACTGCCCCATCTTCTAGTACTAGTAATACAAAATGGGTGATTGACTCTGGGGCTTCTTCCCATATATCTGGCAATAGATCTCTTTTCTATAAATTATCTAAACCTTGCTCTAAATCTGTTGTTATGCTTGCTGATAGATCCAAATATGCTGTGTCTGGCATTGGTGATATTTATACTCGCTTTCTACTAAAATCTGCTCTATATGTTCCAAATTTTCTTTTGAATCTATTATCTGTCAGCAAAATTGTGCGTAGCTTGAACTACAGTTTGACCTTTGTACCGGGTACTTATATTTTTCAGGACCTTCGTACGAGGATGAAGATTGTTGGGGGGCATGAAGGACCTGATGGACTCTACTATCTAGATGATTTGAAAAAGATTGGCACTACGGCTGTAGCTTCCGCTCTATCTTCTTCTGTTTCTGCATTATAATGGCACTATAGACTTGAGCACCCGTCTACTGTTAAAATAAAGCATGTTATTTCTGGTGTAGGAACGCACAGTTTCTAGAGCGAGTCATGTCAGTTAGACAAACAGTCTAGAAATGTCTTTCCTAGAAGGACTCAGATTGGTAGTAAAACTATTTTGATTTAGTTCATGCTGATGTATGGGGTGCATGTAATGTTCCAAGTTTGTCAGGAAACAAATATTTTATTTTGTTCATTGATGATTTTTCCCGTGCTATGTGGTTGTTTCTGATGAAAGATAGATCACAAGTCTTGCTTACTATTAAATTCTTTTTTGCTGAAATTAAAACCCAGTTCTCTATGCCCAGTAAAATTTTGCGCACTGATAATGCCTTAGAGTTTGTTCAAAAGGATGTTGAACTTTTCTATCGATCTGTTGGCACCATTCATCAGACCTCCTGTGCCTACACGCCTCAACAAAATGGAGTTGCTGAACGGAAAAATAGGCATTTACTTGAAGTTACTAGAACTATTATGTTGCATTCCAATGTTCCGAAACAGTTTTGTTCTGAAGCTGTTCTGACTGCTTTTATTTTATTAATCACATTCCCTCATCTGTTATTGGGAGCCGAATTCTGGTTCAGGTCCTAGAATCCCAACTTCCCATTTTCTCTATTCCTCCACGGATTTTTGGGTCAACCTGTTTTATTCGTCTATTAGGATCAAATCATGATACATTGTCTCCTAGAGCGAAAAATTGCATTTTTCTTGGATATTCGCGTACTCAGAAAGGATATCGGTGCTATAGTCCTACTGCTAGGAAGTCGTTTACGAGCAACGATGTGGTTTTCTTTGGAAATACTCCGTTCTATTTTGTTAAAGGGAAACATCTCAGTTCAAATATTGTTTCAGCACCTCTACCTGTTATCAGTGATTCTACTTCTGCTATATAGCCTGCTGAGACTACGTCTCCACCTCTTATTGTTTATCAACGCAGGAATCGACAACTGCATTCTACTCCTCCTGAAGACCCCCCTACAGTCAACCAATCTTCTCCTCTAGAAGGTCCTATGCCAGTTGAGGTAACTTCTGATCTGCATCTGCCAATTGCACTTCGGAAAGGCACTCGTTTAGGCACATCTCATAGTATTGCTAACTATGTTTCTACTGCTCATCTTAGTATTCATGTTAGTAACTTTGTTTTTGCCCTTTTTGTTGTTTCCGTTCCCAAAAATATTACTGATGCTTTACAAAGCACGCTTGGAAACTTGCTATGAATGAGGAGATGACTGCTCTTACTGACAGAGGGACGTGGGAATTAGTGGATCCTCCCCCTAATTGCAAGCATGTTGGCTTCTGTTGGGTGTATGCTGTCAAATATCATCCTGATGGGACTATTGAAAGACTAAAGGCAAGTCTAGTTGCCAAGGGATACACTTAAACTTATGGCATTGATTATTTTGTAACTTTTTATCCTGTTGCCAGGCTTAATTCTGTGCGGGTTCTTATCTTTGTTGCTATTAACCTGGATTGGCCCCTTATCCAGTTAGATGTCAAAAATGCCTTTCTTTTGGTGATCTCCAGGAGGAAGTCTATATGGAGCAACCACCTGGGTTTGTTGCTCAGGGGGAGTCACATAAGGTCTGTCGTCTCAAGAAGTCTATTTATGGATTCAAACAGAGTCCACGTGCCTGGTTTGACAAGATGAGAAAGATTTTGACTACTTATGGCTTCCTGAGATCTCATGTTGATCACTCTGTCTTTATTTAGAAGACTTCTTCTGGTATAGTTGTTCTAATTGTGTATGTTGATGATATTATTTTATTTGGCAGTGATCTTTCTGAAATCCACGCTATCAAGGCCTATTTATGCAAGCACTTTGTCACTAAAGATTTGGATAAGCTAAGGTATTTTCTAGGAATTGAAGTCTCCAGGACCTCTAATGCTCTTATTTTGTCCTAAAGGAAGTATGTTCTAGATCTTCTACAGGAGGCAAGGATGCTTGGAGCTCGAGCTGCTGATACTCCTTTAGACCCTAATGTAAATTGGGATGATGATGAATCTCCCTTGTATCCTGACTGCAAACGCTATAGGAGACTGGTTGGAAAGTTAATTTATTTGACTGTTACTAGGAGTGTTATCAACTCCCCAAAACTTTAACATCCATAAAATGAGTGTTATCAACTCCCCAAAACTTAGCATTTTGATTGTCCTCAATTAACCTGTACTTATTTTAAACTTTGTTTGCGATACTTCTTCATAACGAGACGTAGTCTTCAGACAAAGGGTTTAAGCGAGTTTCTGAGATGTCCCTGAGGAAAATTACGTCTGACTATGAACAACGGACTTTATTTTCCCTGCCTTATTTAAGAAAAAAATTTCTCTTCAGCTTCAGCGAGACTTTGGTGCATGGTTTCGAAGTTAGCTTTCACACCAAACAGCTTTGGGAGTAGGAAGTTGGGTTTTTGGGTAGGCTTAAGGCTTTTTGGGTTTTTCTTGCTTCCCATCAGTCCATCCAGGTACGGGTCCGTTAACGGGCAAGTCGTCCCTGCAGTCCAAGCTAGTTGGCTTTAGAGCAGTGATTTCACATCCTACGTACCACTACCCCGGATCTACCATGCCTAAAGATGAGTACTTTTGGAAAGGCAAGTGTGTGTGTGTTTTTTTTGGCACAACTCATGCTTTTATTCACTCTCATAAGGCTTTTCTCTCTTTTTGGGATTTTTGGTGGGTAGGGGAAAAGATGAGTTTGCTGTTTGGGCAGCTTTTTCCTTCACATGCACATCTCTTAGATGTTGCGAGATTATTTTTCCAAATTGGCGTAGAAAAGTTGTAGTCCTTGTCGTTTAAGACTGCCTTTTCAAAAGGAACATAACAAAAGCGTGCACCACCTTAGACACAGAAGACAAACTGGAAGAAGTTGTATCATATTTTTACTATAAAGTGTATTTGTACAATTGTTGAAAGGCAAGCAGTTGTATATGTGCTATTTTGTATCAAACACGTATGTATATGTACACATGGTGAAAAAAAAAAAAAGCAAAAGGGAAAAAAATTTAGTACCTCCCTCACTGATATCTAGTATCCCCCCCAAACTTACCCCACACTCTGTCCCAGAGTTGTTAGATAGATAAGGTAGGATAGTAATAAGTCAGTGAGGGTTTAGCTGGTGTGCGCGCCTTCGTCTGATAGAAGTTCCATCACATACTCTCCTCGTTTGCTGTGATAGTCGATGTGGTGGAGCTTGTCAAGTGTTTGTTGTAGCGCCACCGAGCTAGAGATCCATTCTATCATGTAGATGCCACAGTCGTTTGATTGTGAAGCTTGTTGTGGACTGCTATGGCAGAATTGAAGCTCATGCCATTTGGTCTCCGGGTTCTCCAGGAACGGCTGGATCAACGTTGCCACCTCGATGTAATATTTCCTTGCTAATCGCTCGAGGGGTGTCAACGGGGTTGATGTACACTGCACCGGGTGGTCTTTGTTGGCATCGGAGCTGTTGTAGAAGATTGCTGCTCGCGCGCGAGTGTACATCATCAGGAGCGTCCAATGGTTGTAATGCAGTATTGGAAAGAAGATGATGTGCGGCATGCTGCTTTGTATTCGGTCCAGAAATAGCTGCTTCGCTCCTGATTCGTCAGCTAGGCAGATATCGTTGAACACCATCGGATGGGCGATGTAGGCATGTTCAAACTTCTTCTGTAGAATCTGGATGTAGGCTGATGCTACCGATAGCGCTAGACATCCTCCTGCCTTTACTAAGTCCCGAAGATCATGGAGAGGGACTACGACGTTGTCTATCTCATAAATGACGTCTGCGAGTGTAGAATCATCTAGCTTGAGGAGGATTTCGTTGACCTGTTCTTCAGACATTGAAGCACATGCGGAACGGTCGAAATCGCTGATCAAAGTTTTTGAAACATCAGGCGAAACGGAGCCTTCGTTGGCGAGTATTTCTCGCAGAACTTCGGTCCGCTTGCCTACCCCGTAGATGTCCGTGGTTATCTGTACTTCTCTTGAAGGGCTGCCAGGCCGAGAAGATTCTGACTCTGCATCTGTATCCAACAGCTCCTCTGGCAGATCTGCGTCTCGGAAGTAGCGCCTGTCCTTGATTAGCAGCAGCGCGTACGTGCTTCTTAGTTGGTAGAAATTTTGCCCCTAGAACTGCCTTATGTATCCGAATATATTCAGCAGCTCCATTGCACGCAGGACGATGAAGGCGCTATTTTCGCTTTCCGGCTCCTCTTGGACTGGGAAGTCTGAGATTGAGAAGAAGTTCCAAATGCCGCTATGGCGTCAGACTCCCTGTTTGATTATTCGATGAAGACGTAGCGGGAGGAATCTGAAGCGTTTGTCTTCGGGTTGTCTTCGGGGCGTACGAAACTTTGTCCTGTGTATGGGACCTCCGCGTTACAGCAGCAGAGGAGGGAGACGTCGTGGTTGCGGAGGTCCGCCACACAGAGGAACCAATTCTTTCTGTGCTTGTAAGGGGCCAACACCAGGTTTGGACAGTGCTCTTCGATGTGCCGGAGCATATCTGCCACCTGCTTCGCGTTGTATGCCCCTGCCATTATTCTTCTTGCCAAGGCCGGGGTGGCATTGTAGACAAAATGTCAGTCTGTCCTGATGGCGATGTTTTCGATCATTGCGCCTTCCAGGACCCTGAAGAGCACTTTCGCCACGACGGCTGGCGAGCGGAACATGCTTATTAGCTCTCTCCTTTGTATAGAGAAGTAACCGTCGCTCCAGATGACGACTTCTTCATCTACCTGCGGCCTTAGGACCATGTTTAGTAGCTTCTGGTCCCGGATCGTCAAGTAGCCGATGGCTCTCCTATCGAAATCAGCCATCTCGAAAGAAGGGATCTTCGACGACGCAGAGAACGCATCTGCCGTCAAAGTCTTTGCTCTTGGGGGTTGTTACTGATGGAGAAGTATATATCACCCCCTTCTCCCTCTGATTCTTCTGATGAACCCTCCTCTAGCCCGATAGATATGTCTTCATCTTCTGGCTGGTCTAGGAAGGGTATGGGAGCAGTGGTGTCGACGCCGCAGGCACTCTCTTGTCCTGCTGGAGCCCTGTCGGCGGTTTTATCCGTCGCTTCTTCCTCGGGCGTTGTGGAGGGCCCGTTGGAGGAGGAAGAGGACGATCCATAGGATGGCGCCGAAGACGTAGCTTGAGAGCCGGTGCCTGGAGGTGAAGGGGATCTCCTGGGACGCCTTGAGCGGGGATGGTCGTCCCTCCGGTTCAACCTTTCTTCAATTGTGTCGAGGCGTTGGAGCGCCGCCTGCATTGTATTGTTCACTGTGTCTAGTTTACCAGGCAGGCTAACCAGGGTTAGCAGTCGGCGCTCCTGATCATTCAACCTCCTCTGAAAAACATTGAACTTGCGGGTTAGGGAAGTGAATGTAGCTGTGTGATTGCTCGTTACCTCCCGTAAGTTCTCGAACTCGAGGCCGAACATCTGCCCTAGCGATGAAGGGGTTGTAGCTGGTCGGCTTCTCGTTCGTATACCGCTCCTCGCGTGAGAAGATTGGCCCGAAGAGTGCGCGTCTTCGATCGGGGCCAAGTCCATCTGAACCGTCCGCGAGGGCGTGGCTTCAGGACGAGGCGTTGACACTCTTGCAATTGCATCCGCCTCGTCAGTTTGGGGTGGTGGAGAAGGGTGCGGAGTGGGCGGATGCTGATTTACCATCTGACTCTCAGCGTCCTCTACAGCAATTACCAGTGTCACAAGCGGTGGCGGCGGTGCTGGTTGCACAGCCCTGAGCTCCGCCTCCAGGAGCTCAGCGAACACGTCGTCGCCGCTGTGGGGCGCGTTTGGCTGTGCCACTGCTTCTGCCCTCATAGGTGCGGCTGAAGCTTCAGAATTTGCGGCTGTCTCTTCCGCAGCAGTGTCCTTGGGGTCTATCATCATTGTTTCTACCCCAGTGGTGTCGATGACTCCAACGATCGTCGTTGTTTCCTTAGTAGCCGCGGCGGTTGTTGTTTTGGCGTCCGCGGCTGGTTCGGGAGCAGCAACAGCGGCTTCGGGGGTGGTTACCGTTAGTTGCATGGTGGCGGTGGATGGCTCGGCGGGGGCGGCGATTGTCGACGATTTGTCCTGCCGAGCGTCTAGAGGGATTGGCCTTTTTGCAGCGGCCACCCTTTCTTGTACCCTTGTGGTGGCGGCGTAAGCGACTTCGACTATCACAGCTTCAATTTCCGTTGTGGTGAAGACCAGCTTCTCTGCGTCGTAGTTGACGCAGAGCGGGAGGGGAAGGAGGGTGTCCGTCCTTGCGAACTTGTAGAAATAGCGGTGGCCCTCCTTGATGATGTTCGCCCTTGTTAGGAACTTGATGTCGATCATGTCGTTACCTCTCGTCCTTGACAGGTTACGCGACTCCTTTGGATATCCTAACCCTGCAGCGATCAGATTTATGAGCCCTCCCATATTGTAGTCCTTGGTGGCGTCCTTCAGGGATGTAGCTTGTTGAGCAGGAATCGCCCCAAGTTGATCGTGCGCCCCTCCATCATATACCACATGAGGTGGAGCTCTTCAGTGTACAAGTTTCTTGTTTCGTACTTGCTGAAGAGCAGGCACGCCACGATCTTGCGTACTATTCTCCAAAAGCAGGAGTGCACCGCCGCCACCTTGCTTCCTGGCTTGAACGAAGACTCGCCGGTTAGCTTCCTGCAGAGTGCGACTGGGTTGAATCTGTCGCCTTCTGTGATTCTGACCACGTTGTTTAGAAGCTCTTTCGGCTTCACTGGAGGAAAAAAACTTGTTGAGCAATCTCTCGGAGATATCATGATCTTCATTATACAGGCGCCCCTTCAATCTATCCGGTCCGCCGAATCTTTTGGCTTCTTCTGGTGTATTCTTGACCCGGCGGAGGGACGACATGAACTCCCTTGTGAGCTCGGTGTATGAAACGGTGTAGATGAAGCATAGCTACTTAGCCCAGCAGCTCTTAGGACGTTCTCGAGCCTGTCGAAAACGCCTATTTGATGGAAGGACGACTGGTGGCAGAAGTGGGTTGGCCGGTAGACTTTGGCTGCCAACTCTGCGTACCGCCGCCTATGCTCTTCGTCTCTTGACGTGAACCGGCCTGGTGAATGATCCAAAGGCTCTGGTCCGGCCGCCGCGGTTGAGGTTGTTGCTGGGGCTGGTGTTTCTTCTACTCTGGGCCGCTTTTCGGCCTCAGACGGCGCTGCTGTATCGGGGTTTGGGCGCTTCTGCCCGATTGTGGTTGCTTTAGTTGTGGCCTCGAGATTGATCCTCCGGCCATGTTCGTCGACTTGGACGACAATTTTCTTGGTGCGGGCCATTTCTATAATGTTTAAACAAGATTGGGGTAAGAAATAAATTTACCACATGGGTCACCTTACCCGATATCGGGCGGCAGACAAAGACGTGTCGCCCGATGCAAGATAGGCGACACTCGAAAGACCGGTGTCGGGTAAGGGTTTATATGCGCGATACGAAAATACTCAATACAAACAAGTCGATATCGGGAGGATGCATACACATCTTGTTGCCCGACATGAGGTCTGGCCAATCGGATAGGCTGATATCAGGTTGTTTTAATAAAACAAGCCTTGCCCGATATGGATCATTGCCCGATAGGCTATCGTTTCGGGCAACAACTTGTGTCACCCGATACGAGCCGAACCTTTCGTAAAACAAACTGAGCGATAAGGGCTTCCTGTCATGAACACGTAAATCTTGCCCGACACGGGTGCTCAAGGTCGTGTCGCTGGGGTACCAATATCGCGCGATACGCATGTCGCGCGATAGAGGCAAAAAAAATGATACGTTAATCAAAGCGGCGAAGAAAGTCTATCGCGGGATAGACAAGGCACGACACAAGGCGAAGGTCCTGCCCGACACGGGTTCTGTGCGAAAAGCATATCGCGCGATACGTCCTGGCCGATACAGTTGGCACGACACGAACGTTTGAACCACACGATTGTGCGTATTGGGTTTATACCTGTATCGGGCGAGAGATGGTTGACACGAGACATGGGTATCAGGAAGAGGATGGCCGACACGAGAGCTGGAGTAAGCACAAGGATGCACGATATGGGAGTAGGTGAAAAGTAAATTTTGTGCCCGACACGGGTAAACAGAAGTTAGTATATATAGTCGTGACGAGCGGGGTAAAACGGGTAAAACCGGGACATGCGTCGCGCGATAAGGCGCATTGTTTTCCGTAACATGGTAAGATCAGTCTAATCCGTCGCGTTGGGAAGCGATTTGCCTTCCCAGGAACGCTTAGCGCATGTCGCACGGAATCTTTGTGCCGGCCAACATGCGCTTCTTTTCCGTTCATTTTTGCCTGATAACGGAGTCGCGTTGTGCTGCGCGATATGCGTCGCCCGCTACTCGTGCCCAATACGACCCTTATTCCCATTACCCATGGTGTCGGGCAAGGGTAGAGTTTTGGCCCGATACAAAAGAACTGGCTGGGCAATACATCATTCATAAAGTGCGTCGTTCAGAGCAAAAAGGGTGCATTCAGCATACACGCCTGATATGCAATAACGATAAAAACTAAGGCTAAAGAAAAATAAAGATAGGAAAACAAAGAAATCAGAAAGCGTGTGGCGGGTAAAACATCATTGGCACAAGAGTAAACTTTCAGTCTTAGATGGTGTTACTCACCAAGAAAAATAAAACTGAGTCGGTGGCCCACAAAACAAGTGAGTCTGTGTATGTGGCGCATACACTGACTCAGGCCTTATTACAATGATAATGTTCGTAATGTTTTTTTGCAGGAAAGGAAATAACGTCCTATTCTAGAAAAGTAAAGATTCGGGCTGCCTCCCGAAGAGCGCTGTGGTTTGTGTCATCAGCTCAACAACTTCAAATCCTTCTACGCTGCCTCAGCGGTTGTAGCTTCAGCGTCCTGTAAGGGCATCTCTGATCTTCGGACAAATGCTTCGTCTTCATAAAACCTTTTGACTCTATGCCCGTTCACTGGAAAAACTTTCGCCAGATCTTCTTTGTCATAGAGCTCCATCATTCCGGACGAATAGATCTTTGTGACGATGAAAGGCCCGAACCATCGGGTTTGCAGCTTTCCTGGAAAGAGGCGGATAGAAGATTTAAATAATAAAACCTTGTCACCTTCGTTGACGTCCTTCAGGTGGGCGTCATGCCAGATCTTGGTTCTTAGCTTATAAATCCTTGCATTTCTATAGGCATGGAGTCTCAATTCTTCAAGCTCTTGAAGCTGAAGAAATCTTTTCTTTCCAGCTAGCGTCGGGTCAATGTTGAGGCGTTTGATCGCCCAGAACGCTTTGTGCTCCAGCTCCAAAGGAAGGTAGCATGCTTTCCCATAAATCAAGCGGTAGGGTGTGGTACCCAACGACGTCTTAAAAGCTGTTCTGTATGCCCAAAGAACGTCATCTAGTTTAGCCGACCAGTCCTTGCGGGACTTGCCAACTGTCTTTTCTAAAATTTGCTTGATTTGCCGATTAGAAACCTCAACCTGTCTGGATGTCTGCGGGTGGTACGGCGTTGCGACCTTGTGACGTACATCGTACTTCCGCAAGAGAGATTCAAACTGTTACTCAGCAAAGTGAGAACCGCCATCACTAATGACGTTTCTCGGCACTCCGAATCTCGGAAAGATAATCTTAGTAAAGAGCTTTATTACTGCTTT
Organism: Alisma plantago-aquatica; assembly: GCA_963693085.1. Classification (NCBI taxonomy): domain Eukaryota; kingdom Viridiplantae; phylum Streptophyta; class Magnoliopsida; order Alismatales; family Alismataceae; genus Alisma; species Alisma plantago-aquatica. The sequence continues at coordinate 1,358,225,620 of OY856409.1, forward strand.
AGCATCGCACGTAATGGCGGGGACTGCTTCAACCCATTTAGAGACGTAATCAACCGCAACCAGGATATATTTAAAACAATAGAAAGAAGGGAAAGGCCCCATATAATCTATACCCCAAACATCGAAGATCTCCATCTCGATCCAATCCGAAAGTGGCATCTCATTTCGGCGAGAGATGTTTACAGTTTGTTGACATTCATTGCAGGACTTAAATAAGTGTGCGCATCCTTGAACAGAGTTGGCCAGTAAAAACCTAACTGGAGGATCTTAGCAGCAGTCATCTCGACTCCCAGGTGTCCTCCATAGGGAGAGGAGTGACACTCAAACAGAATTTTGGGGGCTTTCTCCTCAGGTATACATCTTCTATATAACCCATCGACGCAACGCCTAAACAACAAAGGATTGTCCCAGTAGTAATTCTATAAATCAGAGAAGAGTTTCTTCTTCTGATTATAAGACATGTCTGGGGGAAGCTGTTTACAAGCTAGGTAGTTGCAGAAATCTGCATACCACGACCCCTCTGGGTTGGCTGTCTGGGCAGCATATATGGATTCATCGGGATAACTTTCATTGATGGGCAGTGGGTGGTGATCTTCCACCCGAATCCTCGAGAGGTATTCGGCGACCACATTTTTAGAACCCTTCTTATCTTTTATCTCGTGATCAAATTCCGGTAACAACAACGCCCAGCGTAGTAGCCTGGGCTTAGCGTCCTTTTTCTGCATCAGGTACTTGATAGCCCCATGGTCGGTATGCACTATTACCTTGGAACCCACGAGGTAGGACCTGAACTTGTCAAAAGCATACACAATAGCCAACATCTCCTTTTCAGTAGTCGTGTAATTCAACTGAGCTTCGTCTAAGGTCTTACTTGCGTAGAAAATGGCGTGGTGCTTCTTGTCCTTCTTTTAGCCTAGAACAACACCAATGGCGAAGTCGCTGGCTTCGCACATAAGCTCAAACGGGAGATTCCAGTCGGGGGACTGGAGAATAGGTGCAGATACTAAGGCGTCTTTCATCCTAGAGAACGCCTCCATGCATTCATCTGTGAAGTCCAACTTCACATCTTTCACCAAGAGGTTGGAAAGAGGTTTCGCTATCCTCGAGAAATCTTTAATAAATCGCCGATAATAGCCGGCGTGACCCAAAAAACTTCGAATACCTGTAACTGAAGTGGGCGAAGGGAGCTTGGCAATCGCTTCGACCTTAGACGGATCGACCTCAATACCCATGTTGGACACCTTGTGCTCCAGAACTATGCCCTCTCGAACCATGAAATGACATTTCTCCCAATTCAGAGTTAGGCTTTGCTCTTCACACCTTCTCATCACAAGCGACATGTTGTTTAGGCAGTCATCAAAGGAGCTTCCGTACACGCTGAAATTGTCCATAAACACTTCCATTTTGTCTTCGAGGAGATCAGCAAAAATTGCATTCATACACCTCTGGAAGGTAGCAGGTGCATTGCAAAGCCCGAAGGGCATCCTCCTGAAGGCAAAAGTTCCACATTTGCAAGTGAAGGTGGTCTTCTCTTGGTCATCAGGGTGAATAAGGATCTGATAAAAACCTGAGTATCCATCCAACCAACAGAAGTAGGAATGACGGGCCAGGCGCTCCAACATTTAATCAATGAACGGAAGGGGGAAATGGTCCTTGCGGGTGGCGGCATTGAGCTTACCATAGTCGATACACATCCGCCATTCGGTAACCATCTTAGTGGCGATCTCGACTCCGTCATCTCCATTGACCAACGATATACCTCCCTTCTTTGGAACAACTTGGATTGGGCTTACCTACGTACTATCGCTAATAGCATAGATAATACCAGTGTCCCGAAGCTTTACCACTTCCCTACTGACAACTTCCCGAAGCTTTTCATTTAACTTTCTCTGTGGCTGGGCATACGGCCTGGAGTCTTCCTCCAGATGGATCATGTGCATGCACACGGAGGGACTTATACCCCTCAGGTCTCTGATTGAGTACCCCAAGGCTTTCCTCCTCAGCCTTAACTCTTCGAGCAACTGATCTTTTTGACTGTCGGTCAACTCCGAGTTGATTATTACCGGATTCATCCTCCCTTCATCTAAAAAATGGTATTCCAGGCCTCTTGGAAAAACCTTCAGTTCTGGCGGGACTTCTTTTTCTTGTTCACTGGCTGGGTCTTTTCGGAGAGCAGCATACATGACTGTCTCCATAGGGTCATCATCTGCGGAAGAACCTTCAACATCTAGAAGAGCTAGCGAGTCTTTGACCTCCGGGTCTTCGGCCTCTCGTGCTTCTCCAGATAAGGCGCGCATAAGCGGGTCTACCATGGCCTTCTCCTTCTATACTTCATTGCATAGCTGCTGGTAGCTTTCGACGAAATAAGAAGATTCAAAGAACGCGGGGGACTTCATACAATCTCGGATGTGAAAGTCAATGTGGTCTCTTCCAACCTGGATTGTAATCATACCTGCCTCCATGTCGATGAGGGCCTGGTCAGTAGCTAAGAAAGGTCGCCCGAAGATGATGGGGCAGCTGGGGTCTTCTACGGTGTCGATCAAAACTATATCACAAGGAATAAAGAAATTTCCTACTCAAACAGGCACGTCCTCGACAACTCCGACCGGCCTGGTAAAGGTATGATCGGCTAGCTGGATTCTCATATCGGTGCTCACCATGTCGGTGAGCCTAATCCTTTTAGCAAGGGACAAAGGCATTAGACTGATGTTCGCCCCCAAGTCGGCCAGACCCTTGCGGGTTACATCATCTCCAACCAGAGAGGGGATCACAAAGGCTCCAGGATCTCTCTTCTTGGATGGCATAGTTGCAGTGACGAAGGAACTGGACATCTGTGCCAGTTTCACTGTCTCTACATCCTCACCTTTCTTCTTCCTAGATATTAGATCCTTCAAAAAGTTGGCGTAGGTTGGCATCTCTTTGATGTCGTCCAGAAAAGGGATGTCAAGGTGCAGTTTCTTTATTGCGGCCAGAAATTTCTCATATCTCTTCTTCAGCTGGGCTTTAACCAGCTTATGGGGGAAAGGTACGTGGGGTGCGTACTTGTCTGGACGCTCTTCAAAGGGGACGTCGTTGACCTTGTCTTTAGTTACTTTTTCTGACTTTAGCGAAACTTCTTCCTCTTTCTCTGGGATGACTTCTTCGGCAGGCTCTGTTGGTGACGTTACCAACTTCTCAAGGCTGGTGAAATTATCGTTCCTGACCTCAAAACGGCCATTTTCGCATTCTCATGTCCTCTTGGATTGGTTTCAGTGTTAGAGGGGAAACGCCCTACCTGATGGTTGATAGTTTGGACGAGACTCGTCAGCTGCTGATCGATCTGTTTATTTTGTTGCTGGAGCTCTCCAATCTGGGCTGAAAAGCCCCCCATCTGCTATTGCGTCAGTTTCAGCATCGCCGTACTGTCCACTAAACTTTTGTGCATCTTCTCATTCAGTTCATTTTGCCTTTTTGCAAAACACATCAACTCCGTCATCATAGACGGTCTTTGCTGCTGATTTGGCTGGAAAGTCCGCTGCTGCGAGAACCCCGCCTGGCGTTACTGATTTGACGGTCCTCCAGAGGGTTTTCCGCCCGCCAGCTGATGGGAGTTCTCAGCAGCATTGGTGTTCCCATAAGAGAAACCAGGATGGTTAGGTATTCGGTACTGGACGTAACTCACATTCTCTGTACTGATTTCATCAAAATCTTCTTGGGGTGTCGTGTGTGGCCAGAAGTCGGACAGGTGGTCTGGCTCTCCACAAGTGACACAGTTTTTTACAACTTCCTGTCGAACTTTCCCTTTGTATCCTTGCTCCTTGAGGGTCTGGGCATCTGTCACTATCTTGTCAAGCTTGGCCGCGAGGGCCTCCATAGCCTTAGATTCACCTGGAGTGGTGTGGTTAGTCGACTCTCGGTCGTAATCGCCATCTTGTTGATTTGTGGCCATGTTTTCAATGATTTCCCCGGCCCTTTGAGCACTGAGTCCCAAGAAGTCGCTGCCAGCTGCAGCGTTCAAGGACTTCCTCTCTACGGGACACACCCCATTGTAAAATGTGGTGATCAGCTTGGGTTCAGAAAAACCATGATGAGGGCATTCACGCTGATAGCTCATAAATCTCTCCCAAGTTTCATGAAGATTTTTCGATTGCTTCTGAGAATACCTTGTAATCTTGTTCTGGCATTTAATTATCCTCTCAATAGGAAAGAACTTGGAAATAAAAGCATTAGCAAGATGCCCCCAGTCCGGGAGGCTTCCATCTTGAAGACTGGTGTACCATTCCAGTGCCTTATCCCTCAGAGAGAACGGGAAGCACTGGATGTAGATATGCGTCAACGGGACTCTATTGATCTTGAAGGTGTTGCACGTCCTCTTGAATGTCGTTATATGGTTGTACGGGTTCTCGTCGGGGGTGTTCCCGCCAAACCTGTTGTGCTGGAGAAGCTGAAGGAAAGAAGGCTTCATCTCAAAGTTGGTGACGTTGAGGGGCTGCGTAACAACGGGATTACTTTCCTCATTTGCCCGTACTTGGACAAATGAGCGCAGGGAGCGGGCTTCAGGAGGTTGGTCAGCCATTACTTGCTAAAGGCAAGGATGACCTAGTGAAAGGAAGAAAACTACCTGGAAAGGAAGGAAGATGTAAAAGGTATCAGTGTGTTGCATAAATATTATGTGCATTAAATTTTATGTGCAGTAGATACTTGCAGTGTTATATGCATATGTACAGAGTTTTTGGCAAAGTGCAAGCAAAACTCAAGTTCGTAGAACGATTTTCATTCTCTATCCCCGACAACGGCGCCAAAAAGTTGATCGGCCTCAGACGCGGGTCCAGAGAATGGAGACGTGTCTAAGTCATCGGACTTTTATAATTTATAATACCCGAATGTCTGAGACACCTGCAACTAATACAGGGTCGAAGTAGTTCGGGGTCGAACGCAGGGATAGGAAGAACGACGCTTCAGAACTTGAGTTTCACTTGTCTAAGCACATCAAACGGGTAAAATGATAGGGTTGGTTGCAACAAGGAAGCACCACAAAGAAATCAATCTAAAAGGCTATGTCCAACTGGAGTTACTAGAAAGATTATGATTTTAGGGTTTAGCAATTTTTATAGGGGTTTTGTATATCAGAATCCAGGAGAATAATACTGTCGTCAAGGTAAGGCACGAAGGAAGAAAACTTAGGCATAACAAGCGACATCGGAAAACGTACCACATTCTCTTCTCTCAAAGAGGGTGCCTCCAACCATGTACCAACTCCCTCTCTCAAGGGTAGTGGCCGTGGATTAGGGTGGTAAGGTAAACCGAAGCAACCCTGATCCTGGGTACTCCCGTACACCCGAATCAGACCAAACTCTAGAGTTGCTACAACCCCCTCTCAAGCGTGTCGAAACGGGAAACACGATTCGATAGCTAGTCAAAAGCGCGATCCAAAAGAAGAGACTAGAGTTCAGATGTTATAAAGAAATCAACCAATAAAAAGGAGCCATACACAAAACAATATGAGATAAACTCCATAAATTCCAATAAGCTTAAAGAGAGTAAAAGGTTTAGTTACAATGCATAGGGAAATGAAAGTAAAATGCATTAATAAAAGGGAAGATAAGTATCGGTCTCCTTGATTTAGGAGGTCGATATACAGCAACGGACCCCTAAGGTTCCCCTAACCCGATACCGGGCAGGAGCTCTGCCCGATACGCCCGTTTCGGGCTCTTGACCGTGTCGGGTTCTGAGCCGCGACGGCTAGGGCGTATCGGGAGGGACTCTACCCGATACGGCCATGTCGGGATGCCAGCCCTGTCGGGCGACACGCCTTGACGGTTGGTCCGTATTGGGTTCAGTATCGTGTTGGGTTAGGAAACACTTAGGATCTCGGGTTCTTTGTATCGGGTGTAGAGGGGCGAGCCGTCACGGGTTGAGGCCCATCTAGGAACCCGACACACTGAAGTGGCCTTCTTGGTCGTATCGTGCTGCTGCGGTTACCGGGACGGGTTCTAAGTGAACTCCTCCCCCCCCCAGGTTGGGGGTGTGCTCTCCTAGTGTCGCCCGGTACGCCTGGGAACTCGACGCACTAGCTCCGCTTCCAAAGTTAACTCTTGTTGGGTTCCGACCCGTCCCATCGAAGTCTTGTAGCTACTATTTATAGGCAGCGGCTAGGAGGGGTTGTGGTCCTGGTTGGGCCACGTGTCCTCTGTCTGCTTTGCCCACCTGGCTTTGAGGAGAGGGTCGATACGTCCATTGCCCGGCACGGGTTGGCGGGGACCATCGTGTGCCGGGTTGCGAGCGAGTCGCGCTAGGTCGTGTCGGGTAAAGGCTCTGTCGGGTTAACGCACCGAAGGGTGGCCTTGTCGCTCGATAGACTCCGTCAGACCGACGGGTCGTGGCGGGTAAGACTCCCTATTGGGTAAGTAGTGGGTCGCTCGTCAGAACTCCTCTTTGCGCGACACACCCGTGTTGGGTAGCAGTCGTATCGGCCAGCGACCACGACGGGTAAGGGGTGTATCGCGCACCATAAGAAGGGTCGGGGCAGCTTGCTTGTTGTAGATGGGCCGGGACGGGCCCATTAGCATTCTTTGAGTGGAAAAACGAAGGAAACTCTGCGAAAGATAGGAAATGTTGTTAGGAGCGTAGTGTGGGTTATTTCTATACAAATAATAAGATAAAACGGAGAGGAAGTCAGTTTTAGGAGGCAGTTCTGATAGTAAAACATAGGCTTTAACAGCCATAAAATGGGTGTTATCAATTTGGTCAACCACACCAGAAAAAGACGATGGAAGGCCAGCCAGGAACTAAACTAACTGAAGTTTATTGTGTTGTCGTTGAACTTCTTTAATGTTGGAAGAGAGGGGATGGTATACTTCATATTCATCCACGAGTGTCGAACATTGATTCTAGTAGTCTTCGACAGATCCATTAGTCGAATACTTCTTTTTCGCCAGATTCTTGAAGATCTCAAAGACGTTCGGGTTCTGCTGGTGAGAATAAACATGGATAGCTGATTCCACATAGTTTTGGCATTTTGTAGGCGAATGAGAGACTGGATGATCTTTGGTTCAACACTATTTACCATCCACGTCATAATGTCGGAATCATCTTTAGACCATTGCGCATAGCCTTGTTTGGCTTTTTCATCCGTTGTAGCATCATGAGGGATTGGAGCATCAATAGAAATGTGGGAATAGCGCCCTTGGGCTTTTAACATATTGTTCAAACGATGCCGACCAAAGGTGGTAGTTTGATCCATCGAGTTTCACGGTCGTCACACATAAGGACCGAGGAGGATCTGTAGTCGCCATGGAAGCAAGAGTGATGACGCACACAGAGATAAAGAAGCAGAAGAAGAAGCAGATTTGGAACACTAGATCTGATAAACCCGTAAAGGGGCAGCAGAGCGCAATAGTAGATCTAGATCAATAGATCCAAGAAACCCACAAAGGGACAACAACAACAGTAGATATGAGAAACCCACATTGGGGCAAAAGAGAGAAGAAAGACCTACGCTATCACTGGAAAAGAGTTGCTCTACCATGAGGTGTAAGCAGGCAAGAAAGGTAGTCCTCCAACCTATAAAAGGTGTTAATGTTCTTTATTGTTTCTCTAACGTTAAATGGAATATATTTATTTGTTTGTACAATGCCATTATTATCATGGGTTATACCCTTGGTATTCATGTACTACTTTGCCCTCTTTTACGCCTTAAATCCAGTTTCTATAGTGAGAACTTTTATGGATAATTGCAATGTAGATTATCATGGTACTTATTAAATCTATTTGTGCATTTATAGGAACCCAAAGTAGCCATATTAGCCATAAAAATATAATTTGTATATATAATAATAACCTAAACTATAAATTTGTTTGCTTACGCTACTCAAAGGCATGTTATCCTGAAATCCTTATTAAGGTTGAGACTGAACTACAAAAGACTATAATAGTCATGTTAGAACCCCTTTTGCATATTATAGGGACCTCAAATACCCTCATCAATTTTTATTGGAACACTTACATGGGAAGTACGTTCTGTTACTGATAATATGTGTATTTGAGTTCATATTTTAATCGTGTGTTTGTATTATAGAATAAAAAAATTGTATATACTTTAACGTGTATTTTGAGAATTATCCATAAACTATTTCCTTATATCCATATATACTTATAAATATAAGTAAAATCCATGCATGTAATAATAAAGGGATAGGTACTTGGTGGCAAAAAACTCATTATAAATATAGGCTATATAAGTAGGGAAATAGATTGGTTTCTACAGACATATAACATACTAATTCTCACCAAGGTAGGCTAAGGTAGACACCTGGGGTTGGCGCCTTGCTATTATAACATGTGTGCTAGCATCATTTTTATCAAGTGATTTTGTGTTTTCTATGTATTTGGAATATATTTTCGCAAATCATCAATTCAGTCACTTACGATCATAAATTACTTTCTTTAGTCATAATCTATTTATGGAATTTGTTGTTTTTTAATGAAGGTTGGAGTTGGAATGAGTATGGAAGGCATTGAGCAAAATCCCATTGTATATGATCTTATGTCAGAAATGGCATTTCATCATGAAAAAGTGGATCCTAAGGTCTGTATCCACTGTTTCTAGAATTTATTCATGTTATATTAGATGTGCTATTGTGAAATTCTGGATATGAATACTCAAACATGTATCTCTTGATAGAATAGTTAAAACATCTACCATTTTGCTAATTTACATGATAAAGTAGCAAAAACATATATCATTTTGTTAATTAATCATGATTACTAGCATTGTTTATAATAAGTAATTAATAGTGTATTGCTCCTTGTATAATAGGAATTGTGCAATTGTGAAATTAGATTTGAATCAGATGAGTGCCATGTATACTAGGAAAAGTAGGAGAGAAAATGGCTTCTAGATAATGGGAAAGAAAGATGAATAAGTGTGGCAAAGTTGACAAACACGATATTTACTGTGACGATTCGACCACAAATCAAACCATCACCAGTAAATAATTGCGGAATAACCATAATCAGCGGATTAACAAAAATGACTAAAAATTAAAACCATTTGCAAAGAGATCCATTTCCAGGAAACTCTTCAGAAGAGAACCAAAGTACTACATACATTATGGTTCACATTGTACATACCATGTACCATCTCATCTCAAGGAATACATACAACAGTTGCTTTGCCAAACTATACATAAGCAACATAAAACCTCGAGACATACAAGGCAAAATCTCAGATCGATCATAAAACCACTAAGTACTGACTTCAAGGACCTGAGAGTACAGAGACGACACATATGACTCAAATCTACAACTCATGATAGACAGTAACTCAACCTAAGATGTTACTGCTGTCCCTGATGCTGTTATCCTTCCTCTACTGTATGGTCCCTACCTCCTTGTCCACATCCACCTAAAAATGTTGGTGACCAACGGAGTGAGACCCATGTCTCACCAAGAGATATAACTGTAACGACCCCGCCTCCCGGTAACCCCCACTAAAGGGAGACCCGAAGGAAATAGCCGTTAATCAATTAACAGGATCAAAGGTTCGACAAATAATCAGTAATAATTAATAAACTTTACCGACTAAACTGAAGACAGGTATAAAATAAAACTTTACTTACCTTTTAAAAGTTGGGATTTCTAAACTTCTATCCATGAGGATAACAATCTAACTAATCCTCATGTGTACGTTATTTCTCATTTAATTCCACATATGCCGCTTTACTGTTTGTTCTTTTCATTTGTACCTAAAACGCCGACAAACAAAACGTCGGTCAGCAAGAAGTTGGTATGTGGGGGAAACAATAATTGTGCAACTATGATAACAATGTAATCAACCAAATATGTTTTAACATCCAAGATTACGTTTTAAGCAATACTACTCAATCCTTGCCTATCCCCTTTCTCTGTAACGTCCCTGCAGTGGACATGGATACCACCTCTCTCATATGGTAGATCCTTACCCCCATGGCCCTACCACACAGGTAGCCAATACCTAGGGTTATGGAGTCGCATGGTCCTACCCAAAGGTAGACCAATCCCTGACTCATGATGACTTGATGGACCTACCCTATTGGTAGCCATTTACTAAGTCATTTAATGACCTGATGGACCTACCCTCATTGGTAGCCATTTACTAGGTCAATCTATAAAGCTACAGAGGGGACTAGGATCTGAGCTAGTAGGCACATCTCTTATGTGATAGTCATATTCACATTATAATTTGCATGAATTAAATGCAACCAACAGTTTAATTCAAGTCATCGATAAAACCTCGAAAATCCTCGGGAATCTAATTCGGGATATTCATAGGCGTAACCACATACCTCAATGGTGAGTCATGCAGATGACTCAACAGATACTTCATGTATATTCAATCAAGCCAAACAACAGATCCAAGCAAATCAAGCATTCATCATTTATAATCTGCATGTAAAGAAATCTAAATTGTCACCTTCACATTATTAATCATATGAAACCTACTCAACCCTAGTCTAGGGTTTAGGTTTTCTTAGCATCGAATTTATCATTAGGGATATGTTTCTGAACCCTAATCCACATGTCCATTGATTCAATGGCTCAAGAACCTTAATTCGTATTAGGTGTAGCCATGATCATCAAATCTATTTCACCCTTATATTATGATCACTTACATTAAATTGAGTCTAACAAATTAACACGTTAGGATCTTTACACTTTATTATTCATATGCATTGATTAGAAAGTCTAATTATCATCTTTAAGATCATAATCATGTTAATTTATCATTATATTCCCCATTATCAGTTTAACTCTCCAGGAAGCATATCTAACATGATCAACAACGTATTAATAAGAACTAGGGTTACTATGTATTAATCACCCTACGTTCATGGACCAACTATACTTTTAGAACAGGAATCATATTTAGGCATTAGGAGTATTTTATTTGGATTCTACTCGTTCTCCTGATAAATTTTCATATACAACTTGTTTCAATCCGAGTTACCAATCTTTAGTTATGAAAATTGCAAGATAAATCGATTATGGACCAATCATAGATGGACACATCATCTTTTTGTTTATCGGCGGGCTGGCTAAAAAAAATAACAGAGTTACCTTCTTACCCTTATGGGTAATGTGCAGCCCCAGGGGTTGTCCGGTCTTTTTACTCTATCATCCCTCTCCTCAAGACACTCACAAACGCTCGCTGCGCTGCCTTGCGCCAGCGCTCTCCTGCGCGCCTGCTGTGCAGTGAGGCCATGGCCTCGGCGCCGTCTTCCTTCCGCGTTGCCTCCCCTCGCCACATCTCAGGTGCCCGCGTTGCCTCCCCTCACCACGACTCAGGTGCTTCCATCTACTGCACCACCATAGAAGCCTGCCCCGCACAACCTTGCAGCTCGTCAGGGATTCTCCGCTAGAGCTGTGGCAGGACCCTCAACCCCTGCTCGGACATAGCATCTGGCAGCGGATCTTCTTCCACGGCTCCAGGAAAAGGAGCTATGGGGAGGGCACGACCTACAACAGATCTGTGTAGAGCGCTCTGCTGGTGTAGTAGCGAGAAAAGGGCGATCTTGAACTAGCAAGGAACCTTGGTCGGCCTCGCCCCAACCCCCAGCAGTGCCATGGTGCACGGCGGTGGCTCCTACTGCAGGTGTATGCCAACCAACCAAAAAAAAGACAAGGAGCAGTTTCTCATCAAGGACAGATCCCGTACCTCGCCCTACCTCGGCACCAGGCGGAGCTAGACCGATCAGGAGAGGCACGCATCCAGGATGCAGAGGGAGGCTTGATTACGATCATCCTTTTATAGGACCAGAGTAACGTAGACAGATAAGGAAGGTTGTTATGGGATTCACTTCCTGTATTAGGCACATGGTAAGAGAGGGTCGTAAGGGAAAGTATGTATTTTCTTATCTTCAATTATTTTCCCATCCTTATCATGCACACGAGTTCCTACCTTAGTCCAATAATTTTTCTCTTACTAAACTCTTCCTCATATATTACTTCTTTTTCCTTGGGGTTTAAGTAATCCAAAAGCGGCAAGGGGTATTACCACCATCCGCAAACTCAAATTTCTAAGATTATTTAATCTCAACATCAACGAGGAAAGAAAAGTACTCCTTTATATAAACCCTTTGCTTTTATTCCAAAAGGCCACTTATTATTTCAAATTTATTTGTATTTTCTCTTTCTTCCTCTTTATTGGGGCTCCTCAGACCCCAAGAAAATCTAATATTTCAAAATTCTTTTTCATGGATACTTATCATCCTTCTAAATGCATTTATATGCATTATTTCTCATTATCTTGTTTCCCATATTTTAACATTGTTTTCAATTTCTTTCTTAATAAAGAAATACTTAATTGATCTTTTTCTTTTCTTTTTGCATTATCTTGCAACTTTGGACTCCTTGGAACTCAAGGAACCCATGTGGTACGAAATCCACCTTTGGATTAAGCTCTTTCACCTTCTAGAGGCTTCCACATCTTTCTTTTCTCGAATTCTCAATCATTCATTAATTAATTGAAATTCCTTGTTATTGGGCCCAATAGCCAATAAAGCCCACAAAGCAATCATCAAGGCTATTGTAAACGAAATTCATTTATTTAAAATAGATTATATCATTATTTGTTCCAATTTCTTTAATATGAGGAATTACGTTTCTCAGCAAATGAACCCAAAATTGGGGTTGTAACATCCTTCCCCTCTTATAAGAATTTTGCCCTCAAAATTCCATCAAGCAAGTAAACAAACAGGATAAGTCTTCTTCTGTCCATCAGAGCTCCCATGTGGCTTCACCCTTCCCATGGTGTTTCCCAAGAACCTTCATTATCTCATTTTCTTCCATCTGAGTTCTTTCTTACCTTAGTATATCATACCCTCATAGGTGACTCAGGACTTTTCAGCCTTTCAAAAGCTGAATAGGTTCAGGGCTCAGCACCTGGCTTGGGTACCTCACATAGTGCTCTAGATCGGACTCATGCAACACATCATTTTATCCTGAGGGGTAAGGTTACACAACCATCTCCACCAATCCATCTCAAATGGACCCATATATCGGGGACTTAGCTTTCTCAGCTATATCTTAGAGGGGTCGGATTCTCACATCACATATTCTCCCACAGTGAACTGCATGTCCGTCTGCTTTGCATCAACTTGTGACTCATGTCACCACTGGGCTCTCTCTCAGCCATTGCACGATCAAGTGACTTCATCTGCACACACTGTGGTTCTTTTATGACCTTCGCGAGGCCTCCTCCACCAACATCATCATAATGAAGTGATGACCGACACAACCTCTCTATAAGACTTCTTACATCCCGATAAAGGCTATGGTGGCTAACATCACATCTTAAGAACTGTCTCTATGTATCACCCTGAATGAGCACACATGCTCTCATCAGACCCTCTAGTCTGGATCATACTGTCCATTAGTATGGGGTGATAAACTGTACTATCATTGAGTTCTTCATGTATCCACTTCCACCTCATGGAAGTGATCCTTTAGGTCACATCAAGAACTTTTGAGTTCGCATTATGGTATAGTTGAACCGTCTCTTTTCTCTTATGTAGTTCAACAAAACTTGTCTCTTGACAGTACTCCTCCTTTCTCATGTCATCTAGGTAAGGCGATCTACCATAACCCATATTGCATCTTGACCTTCCTTGGTTTAGGGGAGACTCACAACATCCATAGTGATGAACTCCCATTCCCCCTCGGGAACTCTTTATACTATATATCCATGTACTGGGTTACTGGTGTTTGTCTTTCACCTCCTGGCTTGCATGGCCACACGCTACATGCAACTTTGTTCTAAGCATCCAGAATGCTACCATCACTTACTATCTTTGTAGTACCAAGGTATATCATGTCCTCCTGTAATGTTATGATTCCTCAAGCTTGATACCATGGAAACCCTAAACCACTCCCAAACGGGTTTTATTATCTTCCTATCCAAAGGAGTGTATCTGAGGTTCTATCACCATCAATCCATTAACTTGTTCAACATATCTTGTTACCTCTGTGTGTTAGCCAAAACACATCCTCTTTCCAAACATAGGGTTAGTCGAACTACCTCAACTTCTTCTAGCTTCCAGCTAAACTAGGCACTATATCTCAACCAGAGCATTCATTACCACTTCTTAGGTGTTAGGTAACATACACCTCCATGTATTATACTTATCATCTCATCTCAAACTCTAAGTTTGTCTTCATCAAGAAACTCTGAGCTCATACTAATGGTGATCAAACTCAACCTTGTATTACTTGCAAAATCCACATAGCTCATGCTAAAAACATCCTTATAAGATGACTACCTTATCTCTCTTAGTGTTTGTAAACCATCCCTGTATTATTCCTTCCACCAAGGTATGCTATCATCTCTATCCTCATACCTTGTAGCAACGTTCCAACTTACCTCATCTTTATCCTTGGTGTATGGCATGCGTACTGTCCTATCTCTCCCTCCCATAACAAGAAGAAATAAGCATTTGGCGGCCGTCTAAATACAGAGTTCTTCCCATTCCAGGAGTAGAGATGGTACATCCCACCTTGCCAGTACACCTTTAAAACTAAGTTGAAACGTGCAACTTATGTCTCTACTTCTCAGTCATCTTGATATCAAAGTTACATCCATGGGAAACTGGTCTCGAACCTACTTGGGTTACTACACAATCCTTGGTCATCTCCTCTAGGTCTATAGGGTGCCGGCACTTTTGGGGTCATCCCTCTTCCCTCATGCATCATAGAGTGCCCTACTCATCTGCCCTTTGGGTCCCATGAGTTTATGAAGGTGATCAATCTCCTAACCCATGGCCCTCAGACAATGATAGCTGTTTCCTCCCGACCCTATGGTCATCTGCAACCAGGGAATTAGGAAACTCCTTCTTCCATTTGTCTTATCCCTACCTGACCCTAGGATAGACTTAGGATTCCATTATAGTACATGTTCAACTTAGAACCTTACCCAAGAATTCATCATCTCTCTCCGCATTCTCGAATGACTTTCATCCATTCATAGGGGTCAAGGCATCCTGCCTACCTTGGACAGGCCCCATACCGGTTACCTCCATGGTAACACATCCACATGCACTTAGAGATGGTTAACTATGGGTCTACAGGTTCATTCTCATACCATGTACTTTACACTTAGCTTCTCAAGGTCCTATGAAACCTCTTTAGGTTACCTCAAAACCAACAAAACTGGTATACACCCTACCAAAGGGTCCCTCTCCCAGGATGGGAGGAAACTACAACTTTTGACGACAAGGTCACAACTGTCCTTAGGGTTTACCTTCGCATGAGCATGTCTAACCCGACAGCTATTAAAGCACAAGTTGATCACCTATTAAACCATGCTAGGTCGTACTTGTTCTCATCCTCAACATTAGTTCAACTTAGTTGCGAGGGGGTCCATCAAACATACCCTCAACTTAAGGGGTTTCCTATTCCTCTACCCATGAGGAGTACCATGCTTGAAACTATAGAGACTTAACCTCATCATGAGCATTGGGTATACTGCTTCCCCTCTTAGGCTTAGGAAACCTAGGTTCACCTTTGGATATCCAACTACATGCTCAACCTCTTAACCACGAATCAATCATGTCCAAGGTATGCCATGTACTCCCATGATCCTTTTATAACACCTCAGAGTTGAGTCCTCCTCAAGGACATTCAACTAGGTATAAAACCTCGCAATAGGGTACTTAAACCTCCTCAGGGTCTAAGGCACTCTTTATCTCATCCAGCAGGTAACCACTTATACCCTGGGTACTAGAAGCATCGTCCCCTCTTTAGGGTTTGATTCCTCTAAAGGCAACCAAGATATCATCAGCCTCCAGGGATCAAGCATAAGGCAACCACTATCATCCACTTAGGTCGCATCATTCTCGACTCCCCACTATTCCTCAAGTTTCGGGGTTTTAGGCTTCCAACCTCCCTGTTGGGGTTCTGCTTCCTCTCTCTAGAGCTAATTCCACTTCCAACCATACTTACTAGAGGTCCCTTCTCCATGAAGGCTCATGCTCACAAGCATACCCCTAGGTGGTTGAAGCCTATTCTCCACTCATGTTTGGCTCAAGAGAATCCATACCCCTTTCATAAGCCATCCATCATGATCTCTTAACCAGGGTTGGGTCACCAAAGGTACTAGATCATCTACCCTCTTATGGCATCCCAAAGGCATGACCAACCAAACACTCAGTCAATCATGTCATCTAACTCATCATGTCATCTCTCTCTCTAACCTTCACTTAGGGTTAGGGTTACCAACATCCTCAAAGGATGAGCTAGGTCTCTACCTTTAATGGAGGTCTCTACCTCCAAGACTAACTCTCTCTACTCATCCTCCTACCAAGGAGGTCTATCCTCAGGTCTCTCCTGAGGGCAATGACAGCTCGTGTCATACGACCCAAGCATGTATCTATTCCTTTTACGCTTACTCTATTAATCTTATGTCCATGACATCTTATTTACATGCTTTTTATTAATTTGGTGGAGGATTCCTTAATCCTTATCAACCTTACCCATACCTCAAGAGGGTGAGGAGAAGAGAGAAAACCCTAATCCTTAAGGTCCTTAATAGAATTTGAGTTGAGAAGGGATGAACAAGATGAGAGGGTCCTAAAGGTATCTTATTTCGATTCATACCCTAAGACTTTGGCCAGGCAGTCACACGGATCCGGGAGTCCTCGTATTCCGACTAGCGGTGCGGAGGAAAATATTGCCAGCCCCCGGTCGTGATCCTTTTCTAGACACCTCTGTCTTTCAGATAATCCTCTAATAACTCCCTTGGGTTCTGTAGAATTTGTAAAATTTAATAATTATTAAAGATTACTTGAGGAACCTAGGCTCTGATACCAATTGTAACGACCCCGCCTCCCGGTAACCCCCACTTAAGGGAGACCCGAAGGAAATAGCCGTTAATCAATTAACAGGATCAAAGGTTCGACAAATAATCAGTAATAATTAATAAACTTTACCGACTAAACTGAAGACAGGTATAAAATAAAACTTTACTTACCTTTTAAAAGTTGGGATTTCTAAACTTCTATCCATGAGGATAACAATCTAACTAATCCTCCTGTGTACGTTATTTCTCATTTAATTCCACATATGCCGCTTTACTGTTTGTTCTTTTCATTTGTACCTAAAACGCCGACAAACAAAACGTCGGTCAGCAAGAAGCTGGTATGTGGGGGAAACAATAATTGTGCAACTATGATAACAATGTAATCAACCAAATATGTTTTAACATCCAAGATTACGTTTTAAGCAATACTACTCAATCCTTGCCTATCCCCTTTCTCTGTAACGTCCCTGCAGTGGACATGGATACCACCTCTCTCATATGGTAGATCCTTACCCCCATGGCCCTACCACACAGGTAGCCAATACCTAGGGTTATGGAGTCGCATGGTCCTACCTAAAGGTAGACCAATCCCTGACTCATGATGACTTGATGGACCTACCCTATTGGTAGCCATTTACTAAGTCATTTAATGACCTGATGGACCTACCCTCATTGGTAGCCATTTACTAGGTCAATCTATAAAGCTACAGAGGGGACTAGGATCTGAGCTAGTAGGCACATCTCTTATGTGATAGTCATATTCACATTATAATTTGCATGAATTAAATGCAACCAACAGTTTAATTCAAGTCATCGATAAAACCTCGAAAATCCTCGGGAATCTAATTTGGGATATTCATAGGTGTAACCACATACCTCAATGGTGAGTCATGCAGATGATTCAACAGATACTTCATGTATATTCAATCAAGCCAAACAACAGATCCACGCAAATCAAGCATTCATCATTTATAATCTGCATGTAAATAAAATCTAAATTGTCACCTTCACATTATTAATCATATGAAACCTACTCAACCCTAGTCTAGGGTTTAGGTTTTCTTAGCATCGAATTTATCATTAGGGATATGTTTCTGAACCCTAATCCACATGTTCATTGATTCAATGGCTCAAGAACCTTAATTCGTATTAGGTGTAGCCATGATCATCAAATCTATTTCACCCTTATATTATGATCACTTACATTAAATTGAGTCTAACAAATTAACACGTTAGGATCTTTAAACCTTATTATTCATATGCATTGATTAGAAAGTCTAATTATCATCTTTAAGATCATAATCATGTTAATTTATCATTATATTCCCCATTATCAGTTTAACTCTCCAGGAAGCATATCTAACATGATCAACAACGTATTAATAAGAACTAGGGTTACTATGTATTAATCACCCTACGTTCATGGACCAACTATACTTTTAGAACAAGAATCATATTTAGGCATTAGGAGTATTTTATTTGGATTCTACTCGTTCTCCTGATAAATTTTCATATACAACTTGTTTCAATCCGAGTTACCAATCTTTAGTTATGAAAATTGCAAGATAAATCGATTATGGACCAATCATAGATGGACACATCATTTTTTTGTTTATCGGCGGGCTGGCTAAAAAAAATAACAGAGTTACCTTCTTACCCTTATGGGTAACGTGCAGCCCCAGGGGTTGTCCGGTCTTTTTACTCTATCATCCCTCTCCTCACGACACTCACAAACGCTCGTTGCGCTGCCTGGCGTCGGCGCTCTCCTGCGCGCCTGCTGTGCAGTGAGGCCATGGCCTCGGCGCCGTCTTCCTTCCGCGTTGCCTCCCCTCGCCACATCTCAGGTGCCCGCGTTGCCTCCCCTCACCACGACTCAGGTGCTTCCATCTACTGCACCGCCATAGAAGCCTGCCCCGCACAACCTTGCAGCTCGTCAGGGATTCTCCGCCAAAGCTGTGGCGGGACCCTCAACCCCTGCGCGGACATAGCATCTGACAGCGGATCTTCTTCCACGGCTCCAGGAAAAGGAGCTATGAGGAGGGCAAGACCTACAACAGATCTGTGTAGAGCGCTCTGCTGGTGTAGTAGCGAGAAAAGGGCGATCTTGAACCAGCAAGGAACCTTGGTCGGCCTCGCCCCCACCCCCAGAAGTGCCATGGTGCACGGCGGTGGCTCCTACTGCAGGTGTATGCCAACCAACCAAAAAAAAGACAACGAGCAGTTTCTCATCAAGGACAGATCCCGTACCTCGCCCTACCTCGGCACCAGGCGGAGCTAGACCGATCAGGAGAGGCACACATCCAGGATGCAGAGGGAGGCTTGATTACGATCATCCTTTTATAGGACCAGAGTAACGTAGACAGATAAGGAAGGTTGTTATGGGATTCACTTCCTGTATTAGGCACATGGTAAGAGAGGGCCGTAAGGGAAAGTATGTATTTTCTAATCTTCAATTATTTTCCCATCCTTATCATGCACACGAGTTCCTACCTTAGTCCAATAATTTTTCTCTTACTAAACTCTTCCTCATATATTACTTCTTTTTCCTTGGGGTTTAAGTAATCCAAAAGCGGCAAGGGGTATTACCACCATCCGCAAACTCAAATTTCTAAGATTATTTAATCTCAACATCAACGAGGAAAGAAAAGTACTCCTTTATATAAACCCTTTGCTTTTATTCCAAAAGGCCACTTATTATTTCAAATTTATTTGTATTTTCTCTTTCTTCCTCTTTATTGGGGCTCCTCAGACCCCAAGAAAATCTAATATTTCAAAATTCCTTTTCATGGATACTTATCATCCTTCTAAATGCATTTATATGCATTATTTCTCATTATCTTGTTTCCCATATTTTAACATTGTTTTCAATTTCTTTCTTAATAAAGAAATACTTAATTGATCTTTTTCTTTTCTTTTTGCATTATCTTGCAACTTTGGACTCCTTGGAACTCAAGGAACCCATGTGGTACGAAATCCACCTTTGGATTAAGCTCTTTCACCTTCTAGAGGCTTCCACATCTTTCTTTTCTCGAATTCTCAATCATTCATTAATTAATTGAAATTCCTTGTTATTGGGCCCAATAGCCAATAAAGCCCACAAAGCAATCATCAAGGCTATTGTAAACGAAATTCATTTATTTAAAATAGATTATATCATTATTTGTTCCAATTCCTTTAATATGAGGAATTACGTTTCTCAGCAAATGAACCCAAAATTGGGGTTGTAACAATAACTCTCCGCCAACAATATTATTATTACAGATAAACAGTAAGAAAACTGAGTAGAGGATTCTTTTATATTAATAAGCAGGATTTAATCACTGTTTAAAACAGAATAGAGCAATATCATCTTCTAAAGCATTGCAGCTATTTATAATAAAGCAGTAATTCATCTATTCATTTTATGAGGAATATGAAGAACATGTATAACATCTATCCATTTAGGATGCATTAAGAAATGTAATATCAACCAATGATTTCCGTATTCCATTTTTAAACAAATACGCTACACGGCTGATTACATTTTACAATCACGCTTATGCCCTGAGGAGATGAGGTATACTGCTCATACTCCAACCGACCACTATAAAGTCAAAATTGGTACCATATAAGGTCAATGGAAGAGCCGGCTGCCATGACCTCACCCGTCTCAGTCAGTGCAAGAAAACAAGCAGGACCATGTCAACTGCTTAGATAGCTTTCCAGGGTATACTGGCAACTTCACTATAGAGCTACAGCCGCAGCATGCGCTCTCGTCAGGATTGAGAGATCTCGTGTTTATTTACACATCAATCCTGAGAAGGGTCGAGAGATTTCGTGTTTATCTACATCGAACCCAACAATATAATGAAGGATTGAGAGATTTCATGTTTATCTACCATCAATCCCTCATTCGGGGCATACAGATATTTTCGCCCATCACCCCCATATATTCAAAAATATGCGGTCTCCAGGAGATCCCGTGGGAAAACGTGTTTCACCATTCAGTAGTTTACTGACGTTGATGGATCTATGGTTAGGACTCTACATGATAAAATTCCACTTGATTGATTAAGTGCATTGCCATATTCTTTTAGCATCAGTCAAGTTTTCAAACATGAATTATTATGACAAATGCTACAAAGAAAAGTGTAATACATCTATCAAATACTTTTCAAAATTTTATATAACATTTAGGATCTCAATCCCTTATCTCATTACTGGGAATCCTCATCCCTCAACAATACCATCATCATGATTTCTGAATCTGGGTATTCAAACCATTAGTTCATCATTGAATACTGTTACTATTGGTATATAGACTTTCCTGTGTTTTTTACTTAGTCTATTTTTCTCTTTACTGTGTTATTCTTGTATTTAGTTTTATCCCACATGGGTTTACTCTAAATCATGTGGTCTTCTCTTGTCTTATAAAAGAGAACCTTGTACTCCTTTTTAATCATCTCAATAATAGGATTATTAGCCACAACTTCTAGATGGTATCAGAGCCTCCCGATCCTCCCTAACCCTGGTCTTTTCCCATCAACCTCAGTCGCCACCCTCTTTCCCTTCTCCCAAGCCGTCGCCCACCCTGCCCCCCCCCTTCCTGGTGCCGCCGACCAGCCCCTCCAACCGCCGTCACCCCCTCCCCTACCTTTCTCCCTTGCCGCCCACCTCCTTCCCTCCCTTCTTCTCCACCGCAGCCCCCCCCCTCTTCCTCCGTCTCCACCGCTGCCCCCTGCTGCCCGCCGCCACCCCACACCCACCACTACCATCTCCCGCAGCCACAACCACCCTCCCCATCCTCTCTTCTCTCTTGTTTCTCTTCCCTAGTTCTTTTCTTACCATCTAGTTCGGCTATAGGCTTCCACTCGTCTCCGTACGCTCTTCCGAAAAAGCTTACGTACAGCCCGTGTCTTTTCCAGTTCTGGCACGTTGAAGGCGTAAACCAGCCTTTCTCTTCTGCCTGCCTACGCCTCATGGTGGAGTGATCTTTTCTCCATGGTGGCGTATTTTTCTTACATCTTTATCTGCCCCGTGAGGGTCTTCTGAGGTCCATGTGGATCTCCTCCTTGCTACGTCTATTAGTCCCTATGGTGGACTCCTGCTACTGACTACTACTACTGCTGATCCTTGTTGTGCCCATGCTACTGTTCTGCTCTGGTCTGATGGTGACTCCAGATCTCCCGCGCACTCTCTGTGTTACTACGGTGAAGTTGGACAGTTCCAACTATCACCTATGGGCTGCCTCCTTTGAGTTGTATGTTAAATCCCAAGGCCGCTACTCTCATCTAACTACAAAAGGCCCGTCTCTTCCTGCTCCTGATGCTGACGAGAAGACGAAACAAGCTTATGATCTCTAGTCCAAAGAGGACTATGGGGTCATGACATGGATGGTCAACAGCGCTGAAGCCAAGATCATCCAGTCCCTGCTCCGTCTTCAGACTGCCAAAGAAATGTGGGAGCAACTCTCCCATGTTTATTCGCACCAATAGAATCCTAAGGTCTTTGAGATCTTCAAGCAACTTGCCAAACAAGAGTATTCTGCTACTGACTCCGTCGAGGATTACTACAACTCCTATTGTGCCCTCTGGGATGAGTTCCAGGTGTATCATCCTCTTTCTACTGACATTGATGAAGTTAATCGACAGCGGAACGAATTTATGTTAGTTCAGTTCCTCACGGGCCTACCTGCTTCCTTTACTGGTGTTGTGGACCAAAT
Source organism: Alisma plantago-aquatica (assembly GCA_963693085.1). Lineage (NCBI taxonomy): Eukaryota > Viridiplantae > Streptophyta > Magnoliopsida > Alismatales > Alismataceae > Alisma > Alisma plantago-aquatica. The sequence continues at coordinate 1,358,248,131 of OY856409.1, forward strand.
TCTCTCCAGCGACCCTTTACCCACTCTCCGCGATGTGCTCAAAAGGGTCCAACGCTTACCTTCTTTGTCCCATTCCGTGCCTGACTCTTCTGATGGGGCGGCCCTCGCTGTCCGCTCTGGTGATTCCTTTCGTGGTCGCGGTCGTGGCAGAGGTCGTGGCCGCAGAGGACGTTCTTCTGCTCCTGGTCGTGGCTCTGGAGCCGATCATGTTGAGTCCCGCTACTGCACTCACTGCAAGCGCACCAACCATACTAAAGATCGTTGCTGGATCAAATACGGCAAACCTGATTGGGCCAATAAAGTGACTTCTGACCAGACTGAATCTGCTCCACCAACAGCTGACTGGATCCGCTCGGAATTTGAAAAACTGCTTCAAGCTCGCCTGGCTTCCTCTATTGATGCTTCAACTGATGGAAGCGCCGCCCTTCTGACTAATATTGGTAAATCTTCATGGGTGATTGACTCTGGTGCAACCTCTCATATTTCTGGCAATCCTACTTTATTCTCTAAATTGCACAAGACATCTTCTATACCGCATGTTAGTTTAGTTGATGGCTCTAAATCATCGGTTACTGGAATTGGTGATATACGTTCTACTGGTAGTCTGCCACTGCAGTCCACTCTTTATGTCCCTAAGTTTCCACTTAGTTTACTATCTGTCAGTAAAGCTGTGAAGAGCCTTCGTTGCTCAATTACGTTTGATCCGGATGGTGTTCTGTTTCAGGATCTGCGCACGAGGATGACGATTGGTTCAGGCCATGAGGGACCGGATGGACTCTACTACTTGGACGATCCGAAGCAAGCTGCATATTTGACATCATTTGTGGCCGACATTCAGTGGCATTATAGATTGGGACATCCCTCTGCTGCAAAATTAAAAGCTTTATTACCTGATGTAGTTAGTTCTGTTTTTCATTGTGAGACATGCCAGCTTGGCAAGCAAACTCATGCTACTTTTTCACCTAAATTTTGCATTAGTTCTAAAGCTACCTTTGATATTATATATGCTGATGTTTGGGGTCCATGTGCTGTGACGAGTACATCTGGTTTTAAATATTTTCTGAGCTTCATTGATGATTTCTCTAGAGCAACCTGGCTGTTTTTACTGAAAGATTGATCTACCATTCTTGAGAAAATTACTAACTTCTTTGTTGAAATCCGTACCCAGTTTTCTAAGCCCATTAAAATTCTGCGCACTGACAATTCTTTGGAGTTTATGCAAGCCTCTGTTAGTGCTTTACATAATGAAGACATGGGGGGGGGCTAAAGGTTTAGGGCATAGGGGTAGGGTGGGAAAGAAAAGCTCGGGGAACCGGACCTACTCTAATACCATATAGAGAAACTGGGAATTTCTTATTGAATGAATAAACTAGTATACAATACAATCGCTTATATTACAGAAGGGAATAGAGACTAAAGTAGAGATGAGCAATATGAGACTAAACTACTGAAGTGAATGCATAAGTGAGGCACATGCTATGCACGTGACACTCAACAAAACACATCATAACACAACATATCGCTATACATATAAAGCATTATGTGCATGTGTACATGTAGCGCACACATGCACGCGCACGTACACACACATACACACACACCCGCCTGCACACATGCGCCCCACACGCGCACACACATGTGACACCCTCACACATACACACACACACATACATACATACATACATACATATATATATAGAGATTCAGGCTAGAATACATATATATATATATATATATATATATATATATATATATATAGTCAGGCTAGAATACACTCGAGTGTACAAATTACGCCGTACACCCCAATGTTGTTTGCCTATCTAGACCATGTTTTTCTAAAATCTAATCCATTGATCTTAATGGTTACAATAATAATAGGCCACATACAAAATTTGAGCTCATTTGGATGAGTGTAAGTTACTCATCCAAGGGCAAAAAAATTGACGCCCAAAACGAATTTGAAATGCCTGATTTTTGCATCTTTTAGATGCACGACCTATAATTGTCCAAATGAGCTAAAATTTATTATATAGTATGTTCTTAAGATATTTAATAAGATCAATGGTTTAGATTTTTCAAAAAATTGTTGCATATTTAAAAATGACTGAGGTGTACGGTGCCTCCGGTACACTCGAGTGTACACTAGCCTGACTCTCTCTCTCTCTCTCTCTCTCTCTCTCTCTATATATATATATATATATATATATATATATATATTCATTTCAGTGAAAATTGAACCATCAATTCCTTAATAAAATCTTCTGGGATATATATGGAGTTGGAGTATTCTACCTTCCATGTATACATTATTTTATCGGAACTGGACGTTTTCCATCTTTCAGGTATGGGTGGATCTATACTCACAAAGGAGATATGGTAATATTGTCCCAGCCATACAGGATGCCTGGAAAATATTACACCATACACTATATAACTGTACAGATGGTCTTTATGTAAGTATATTCTTTCAGCAGTTTTTCAATCCAAGAATATAACTCCAAAGGAAATTGATTGCTTTTTTTTTATGTAAAGGAAATTGATTGCTAGATGTAGCATGCTGTGTAAATGATACCACTTCTATAATAACAGTAAATATCGATTCAGAATTTTACTGTAAGAAGAATATTTAAAATGACTTTATGGGTTTAATGGTGACCATGCTTAATGTGATTAAACTTCTAGTAGAAACCATAGTTGTGCAGTTACATGAAGCGCATATGAGGCAGGGGCTTGTGTACTCTAAGGTGCGATCCTGCTGTTCTAAGACTGGGCTGAAGCCTCAGTTTACTAAGGTGCCACAGTGACTCTGCTTGGGCAACTTGCTAGATTCATGAACCATGTCTATTGGAGCTTCAGGGACATCTGTGGTTGCTCGATCTTACGTTCCATTACCTGATGGGTTTTATGTTTTTCTTTTCTATGTTTTATTTATTAATATTGATTTGTTTCATGACAAAATCTATCTTGCCATAAATGGCCAAGCCTACACATGTATATGCAAAAAAGATGCTTGATTGAACATGCATGAATGACCTCGGATCTGTTAAACAAGATAAAACAAACTGTTCTAGAAATTAGAAACACGTTGTAGTTCTAACAAAATACTCTGCTATCTTATAATTTTAAGTTGCCAAAAGCAGAAGATATCTTAGTTTAATTCTTAAACCCATTTTGTTGTATTGTTAAATGTTACTTCTTTAATTTTTCTGGCCACAGTTTGATATCATAGGGAAAGAAAGGGCTGGGGATCAGGCATATCTTATCAGTCAAACAAAATATCAATAAAATTGAGCGGGTTGGGCCGTCCATTTCTCCAAAAAAAGCGTCTGTTCATGCTGGATAGAGCATATCCACATGGTGGGGGATGTGTCCTCCAGTTCATGCAAATCCAAAGAAGTTATCACAAATGAGCCACATGCAATGAAACTTGCACATGCGGTTTTGGCTGGTATTTCCTTCAATATCTAATCACTTCTCTTATGTACTTCGATGTCAATAGTTCATGCATGTCATACTAGATCTCTTGTAATTAATTTTAATAGGTTTGGCACAAGAGAATCAGTAGTTTTAAGTTATCAAGCCAAAAAATCAGTAAAAGAACATCTCTATTCATACAAATTCACAGAGTACAAGCGCTTTGCTCAAATGATCCATACTAAGCATAAGATCGAACCCACAAACAAATTATGCCTTTTGCTTCTTCAAGTACCCTGATTCTCGTTGACATGAATACAATAATGATGCAATGATTATTGCTCAACAAATTCCCTAAGGATGATGCAGAAGAGGAAATGTTTATTTGATGTGTTAAACAAAATACAATGGACTCTCTTTTATAGGATAACAGAGTGAGCCAGAAAATAGATATAGGCTATGTGGGATAAAAGTAAAGGCTAAAGACAAGACACGTCTAAAGCCCATAACGAAAGAAATAACATAACATAATGCAGTAAAGCACATATACTAATACTCCTCCTTAAGCTGGAGCATAGATATCAATCATGCCTAACTTGTCAACCATGGTAGTATATTTGGCCTTGAGAAGAAGTTTTGTGAAGATGTTGACAACTTGATCAAAAGTGTGAGTATATGGAGTAGAGATATTGCCAGACAAGACAACCTCTGACGAAATGGCAATCCACCTCAATATGTTTAGTCCACTCATGAAAGGTTGGATTGTTGGTCATGAATATAGCAACCTTATTGTCGCAATGGATAGGAATAGGATTTGGGTCAGAAATATCAAACTCTTTCGGAAGACCATGGACCCATAATAATTCACAAGAAGTATGAGCCATAGATCTATACTCAACTTTAGCACTAGAGAGGGCTACTACAGTTGTTTCTTGCTCCGCCAGGCAACAAGATTAGCTCCCATAAAGGTACAGTAACCAGAAGTAGATTTGTGGTCTATCTGGCTGCCTGCATAAGCTGAATTAGTACCTTATGATTTTACAGTGCCCATGATTTCTATAAAATAAGCCTTTTCCTGGGGAATTTTTCTAATATTTCAAAATGTGGCTTTCGCACTGTCTGGGTTTATCCATATATCTACTGACTAAGCCTACTGCAGAAGTAATATATCAAATTGTCAGATATATAAGATTAGCAACCAATTGGCGATATTTTTGGTTATCTGGATATGGAGGAGAAGTATCATCATTCCAGTTTGTATTAGGATCCAAGGGAGTAGTAGTGGGTTTTGCTCCAAACATTCCAATTTCCAAAAAAAGATCCAAAACATATTTCCTCTGAGATAAACAAATACCTAAGGAAGATTGAGAGACTTTGATTCCCATAAAATATCTTAATTTTCCCAAATCTTTAGTGAAAAAGTGTTTTTCCAGATACTCTTTAGTAGCCTGGATGCCTTCTAGATCACTCTCAGATAAAATTATATCATCAACATAAACAATCAGAATGACAAGTCCATATGAAGTTTTCTTAATGAACATTGAGTGATCAGAATGAGAGTCGTGGAAACTGAATTTCTGAAGAATACTACTCAGTATGTGGAACACGAGGGTTTGTTTCAGTCTATAGATTGCCTTGCACAACCTGCACACTTTGGAGCACTCCCCCTGAGCAACAAATCCAGGCGGTTGCTTCATGTATACCTCCTCATGTAGATCACAATTTACAACCACAGATATAAGTACACGTACAAAATTCAATTGTGCAACAGGTGAGAAAGTCTCAAAGTAATCTACTCCATATGTTTGAGTGTAGCCTTTGGCAACAAGGTGAGTTTTCAATCGTTCAATTGTTCTATCGGGTTGATAGTTTACAATAAAAACCCAACGAAACCCGATAGACGAGCAATCCAAAAGGTTTGGTTACATGATAATGAAAAAGAAGAGTATGGGAAACTTCTAGGAGATGCCAATTTTTGCGCTCTGCAACCCCATTTTGTTGCAGAGTGTATGAACATGAAGTTTGATGAATAGTACCCATCTTGCGGCAAAATAGGCTGACAGACGATTGCAAAAATTCAAGAGCATTATCATTGCAAAAAACTTTGATAGGTCTGTCAAACGGGTACGGATCTCAACAAAAAAGGAGGTGATAGTGTCCAGCATATAGGAGTGATCTTTTGATCAAAACAACCATTTGGGAGTGTGTGCGAACGCGTGCATGTGTGCGCTACATGTACACTTGCACATAATGCTTTATGTGTCTCTATATGCGCTTGTGTGTGTCTATGTGCAGTTCATATCGCTACAAGAGTAGAACGGGTGGATGACATCTTTTCTAGACTTCACTTTGATACCGCTATGTAGGTTATGTCATCGCTTCTAGCTGTAGAAAAAATTAACATCTCTTTCCTAAACAACAATAGAGATTGCATGCAAAGGTAACAACAATAGCTACTACTACCATTGAGCTAAGGAGAAAGTTTGAGTAAAAAATGTTGACATGTTGGCTACCATAACCACAATTAATGCCATGTCCGCCCTACATAGTCAACACTAGCTAGTGCTACCATTGTGCTGAGGAGACAACTTGAGTAACAATGGTGATATGCCCATAACTACAGTTTTTTCCATCTCCCCCCATATAGTCAACATTCCTCCTAATGAGTATTTTCCATGTGATTATGATTGATGATCACCCTCATCTCTTAAGTGATGTTTGTCAAGATGGATGTCTAGAGCTATAGGATCTTTCATAGTGTATGCCATCTCATCAGGGTCCCTCACTCATCTCATTGAACTAGGTATGTTGGTCAAAGACAAGCGGGAGGTAACATGCAATAGACCTGGCATCAATGGTTTGACTCCCAATCTCTTCATTGGAGCCTCAATAGTAGCAAGTAGCGGGTGAAGTTTATTTTCCACCTATCTATTCTAAGGAACACCAAATCACAAGCGTAATGATTCTCATATAAGAATTCTTTGCTCATTTATATCTACAAGTGTCTGCACTCTCACTAGTTAATGTGCATGCTTAGTTCCTAAATCATTTATATGTTTTCAAAGTCTTACATGACAAATCGAATGCCCATCTCCTTTAGCACATAACTAACTATTGAGATCATTAGTTTCATAATGTTATCGCATTTGGCCATTTAGTATTGTTTGCTTAGGTGATCCATATAACACTTAAGTTAGATCCATGTAATCCCCTCTCCTCCTATGTATAAGAGAAGACTCTCACTAATTCAGTTTACGTTGTGTCATTCTTTTCCACATGGTATCAAGGCTGAATGGTACCCATCATCGGGTGAAATAATAGTAACTACCTCATGTGGATGAATGTGGTGTCAACCTCCAAATATGATTATAATCCAATAGCAATAGTAATTTGTCTGTAAGTTTGCAGTAACTATATGATGAGAAAGTACAATAAAGAACCAAAAGAACAACCATCTAAAAACTATTGAAAGAGAGAGAGAAACAATCTTACTCTGATACCAAGCAAAGTTGTGTTATTTTAAAGTTTACATAACCCACACATCGGTGTGGAAGTGAAGAGAAAGGTGTGGTGTAAGTAGTTCTTAAGAGACAAAAAGTAACAGGAAAGAAACATATGTATGTACATATAATCTCAACACTTACCAATGAGAGCCCTTCGTGAATGTCTTGTTGTAACATAATGCATGGATCTAAAAGTCAAATGCTTATCAATTCTGATGCATAGAATCCCATTTGTGGTAAGGTCTAAACATCGAGCACATTTTTTTTTTGGAAATATTCCTTCAAATAACATGCCAACGATCTCATCACCTTTATGTTTGTATTTGTCTTCTTTTTAAAAGTTCTCTATCCGCGCCACATAAAAGTAGAAAAGGTAGGCCTAAATAAGTTTTTAAGAGCCTACAAGCAGACATTTGACTCTCTACATCTTAATTAGAATATGGCCCATAATAAGATGTATGAAAAAGAAGGATCAATGTAGCCAACGTCAAATGGATGAGATTGAGGCTTAATGATGGTGGTGGTGGTGGTGCTGATGATAATAATAATTAAAATGTTAATATTGATCCATGATCCTATATATTACATAAATATAGCTTAGTTACATGCTCTTTTCACCCTCTTTGACCTTCAATCTTCTTAAAACTAAACATGATTCCACCACGATACCTCAACATCTTTCGATTATGTAACATTTTAACAACATTTAGATGTGTCTTCTTGATCTGTGAATACATTGTCTATTTAGAGTGGCTATTGTGCTATGTATTAAATTGTAAGATAAGAGTTTATCCAAAAAAATTTGATTTTTTGGTCTTCTATTTAAACAATTTTCTTATGAAATTTGTATCAAATTTCATCAAAATTAGCATCTAAAGTTATACAAAGGTTCCTATGTTTCCTATTACTCACTATTATATATTGAAAAGTCAATATGAAGGTTAACCCCTCAACATTATATAACTAGCCTCCAATACTTTGATCAATTCAATATGTTGTTATGAAACATTTGATTTCAATATATGTAAGATTGGTAATTAAGTAGTATCCTTTCAAAACGCTAGAACAATTTGTATGTCACTAAGCATTCCTCTCACCATGATCTATTTTCAATGGTGCGTGTATCAAATATTAACCATGGATTTAATCATTTATCAAAATTGTAGTGCCTCATAAACTACATTTGTTTCTTGTTTTTTGATGATCTTTGTTAGAATCATTAGTTATTGAGTATATTGTATATATGGGTTTGAGTATGTTTCCAATTAGGGTTTGAGTCCATACTTATATTAGTCTCTCCTATATATTGGAGCGGGGTTTGCCTAATAGAATCATTGTATTGTTTCCTATTTTCATTTTCATATGGTATCATGGTACAATCTTTGGAAACTCTAACCCTACAGAGAGAAAAGAAATTATTATCACTAGCGGGAAGTTGTCTTATCTTTCTCCCTTGGTTGCACGCGGGCCATGGTGGCAGTCATTGTTTCCTTCATCTGTAGACTGGACTTTATACTCTTTCCCTACTACAAGTGCATGGTCTGGAGGGGTATCGTATATGAAGCTCCGCCTATACTTATTGTGAATTACGGAAGGATGAGAGGCACCCATCCTCTGTTCTCGTTGTTGTTGCACAATGACACGTCTTTTTGAAATCATTGGGCTTGTGTCCTTTAGACCCATGGCATGCTTTTCTTATATACAGTTTTGAGCGAGTTTGTTTTTTCCTATAGTCATGTTATTTTAAAAGCATTTCTTGAAAACAATCAGCCCTCTATTCTCCTTCGTTGTTGGTGTCCATTTTTCATCATTATTTTCGAATGGCACTTAATTTTTATTTATATACATAACATTGATTGCTTAATGTGCTCTTTCCCTTGCCAAACCTTGTGCCAACTTCCACTTATTGTGCAAGCAATTTTTATTACACTTATTATGTCATGAATGCATAATCATCCTAGTTTAGTCGCATTTTAGTCTAGTTTTACATTTCAATTTCTTATTTTTCTTTAGAAACAGCTTCGTTTGGTTCTAATAAAGTTTTGTTAAGTTTTTAGGATTTTGATACTTTTCTTGACTTCCTTTTTCAGGTTTTGAGTTTTATCTCTCCATACCAGCGCAGCCTAGGGGGTCTCGCTGCCCTTCAGCGAGCGAGAGTCGAGAGGGAGACGCCTCTTGCAAGGTGTGGGGCAACATTCTGACTTGAAACAGACTTTGAGCATGTTCATAAGGCAATTTGATCAATATTTTTGGCTTAAATCCATGATCAACCTCCTCAATCGACCACTTGATCGACCTCCTGATCAACTGCCTAGTCGAGGTCGACGGATCGACCCTATCAACAAGCCACCTATCAACATGCTGATCGACCTCCATTAATTGAGGTCTTCCCATCGAGCTTTACCCATCTCTGATGATCGAACTTCACTGATCGACCGCCTAGTGATTGACCTTTACCAATCGAGTTCCATTGTTTGACTTCAACAGATCGACCTTCATGCGCTAGCTAAATCTTGCATCCTATCATCTTCTTTCCGCCAATGCATTCATTACTGGCGCCTCATCACATTTCCTAGGAGGCTATCCTTCCTCCCCATCTCCTATATATAGAAAGACATTTCCTCCAATTGAATACATCAAGAGACATTGAGAGGTTGTAGAACACTATCCACAACTCCACCTTTCACCCATCCATTGCAAAGATCGGTTGATCTACCTCGAAAGAGATAATCATAAGACCAATCGACATGTGCTCTGTCTTGAGTGATCGACCTCAAAAGAGTTAGATCAATTGACCTCCCCCACTCTAGTGCTCGATCGATTGACCTCTGCCTCACATTGATAGTATGACCTCGATAGAGGCAGCTCAATCGACTTGCACTGCAGCGCCACCTCGATCGACCTCCCTCGCCTACCAGCACAATCGATCACCTCAAATCCACAGCTTGATCGATTGATCTTGAAGGAGATAGCTTGGTCGGCCATTCATTTAGCAGCTCGATCGGCCTACGTTTCACCATCTTTTGATGTTGTGCTCCTCTCAAGACACCTCTAATCAAGAAGACAAGCATATGAGCATGACCGTTGCTCATCTGTTTTCTTTTCTAACTATGGTATTTTGTTTTCTATACATTGTTTATTTTTTCATTGCCATGAGGAGTGAGTAGTCCCCTCACTAGGGTATAGAGAGTATCCCTACTTCATATTTTTGCTATGTTATTTGTATCTAAACTCGTATGAACTTGCTTACATTTTGAATCTATCATTTATTGCTTATTTATGTGTTTGGGCAACATATATGCATGTTTATCTAGATTTGGATGTAGAGAACTTTGAACCTAAGACAAAAGATATAAATTAGATTTTAGTTTAACCCTTGATGAGAATTTCGGATTTGTGTTTCCCATGGAGATAGATACAAGATCTCTCGGCAACGTGACACCGAGCTTAGAGTAATATCTTTTCAATTTTGATCTCAATTCAGATATGATAGATTTACCTAGACTCAATATGGTATGTTCAACGGTGTTGTGATGCAGTGAGAGAATGACACTGGGTAGTCGTGGAGAAACCCATTCACCCCGGTGTTTCCATCATCTGATAATTGAAACCTTAATCTAGCCTTTTATTAATTGCAATCTTAGCTTAATAAATCAAATCCAACTTTGGTGATAAGTACTAGTTGTTTCTGGTTACATTGATCAGATAATTCTTAAAAACATTATTCTTTGTGTTCGATCCTAATACTATACTATGATAAGATCCGCTAGCTTGCAGGTGGGATTATGGCCCACTTGGTTTAGGTAAAACCTAGGGATTGCATCTTGTTAGAGAATAAAAGATGGTTGTTTGTTGTATTCAGAAGAGAAAATCCTACTCCTATATATAGAACAGGGAAGCGTTCAGACACAACTTTACCCTAATGGGCCAAGACATACTTGGGCCCATATTGCAAAGAGACTTAATAACATAAATAAATAGACTCTCTAATACATCCCTAGGGAATTTGTTGTGCGATTAAATCTTACAGCATTGTGGATCAATTGATGAAGTGTTGGTGTTCTTAGTTATTGTGTTTATTGTTTTTAAAAACCAAATCATTACATATCATTGTAGTGGAAAGTTCTTTCCCAAGTGCCTTTGCTTTATTTCGTTGAAGGCTTGTTTGCTTTATTTAATTACCAGTGCATGCACCCCTTTTTTCAACCTTTTTTTCCTCTCACAGTATGTCCAATACTCTTAGTGTTGTTTCCTTTTTTGTCCCTAAACTCCATATCTCTGTACGTTTTCTTATACCTCTTCTATTTTGTTCATCTGGCCATGCCGTCCAGTTCCCACTTTCTTACCCGTGCTTTGTTGACACGTTGTAGTGCATCTTTCCTATGGTAGTGCATCTGTCTCAAGCACATCGACCGCCTATTGCACTGCAATTTTCCTACAACGGTGATCCTTTTCCAACTACCGTGTGTCATTCCAATAGTAGTGCTTCTTGTGGGGAAGACGATGACCACTGAGTTAGGGAGTCAAATGATTTTTGCAGTTTTTTCCTTTGTTTATGTCTACTCCAGATGCATGCTCCAACATTATCAAGGCTCATGATGTTTATCTGATTACACATCCTGATCTAAGACATTCTATCAAGGGGGTTTTACCTATGTGCTTATGCATTTGTGTTATCATTGTCAAATGGAGAAGACCTTTGTGCTACCCGCAATGTTTCGATTTACTTCAGGGGGTATATGAGTGCTTTCATTATTATATTGCAAGATTTAAGGGGAGAATAATTTTTTTTATGGTCTATGGTTAACTTTTATGAAGTTTGTATTTCTTTTGAGTCAGTCTAGGCAGGCTGGGTATGTGTTTCACTCATGCTCCAGCTAGAGGAAGATTGTTATGAGTTATTAGTTATTAGGTTTATTATGTATATGGGGCGAGTATGTTTCCCATTGGGGTTTTAGTCCATGTTTGTATTAATCCCCTCTTCAATATACATGAGCAGGGTATTGCCTAATAGAATCATCTTATTGCCTCCTATTTTTATTTCTGCAATCTTAAACTATATAAATCACCCATTCGATGAACTATATTGCATAAATGTTTCTATTGATTGTGCTACTTTTGAAATATGATACAATGGACATGTCAGTTACAACAAAGTTTTGGTGTGGATGGTGACAGGACAAAAATCGAGATGTCATTGTTGCATTTCCTGATGTACATCCCTCATCTATACCATTATCTGGATTTTCTAAATTTGGTGTTGAAGCTCTTGAACTACCACATCTATGGTATTCAACATCTGATGTCCTAAAAGCTTTGTATATTTTCCTTGCAAATGGAGAAGAACTACTACATATAAATACTTTCAGGTATACTTCCATGTATTTGTTTTTGTAGAATTTTTTAGCCATGACTTCTTTGAATTTGAATTTGAAGTTATAAATTTTACTTTACCAAGTTGAATATTGATTGTTGAATCTGATATTATACTTAATATTTGATATTGTTGTCAAGAGTTAGAGCTACTTCCCATAAAGGTTCTATTTATACTTTAGCTAAATCTGTATGGATATGCATATCATGTATATCTGTGTTTATGTCGTCATTTACACAAGTAGAGCTAGGTGTAAATGAAATACCAAATCCTATAATAAATACATGGAAAAAGAACTAAGAAATACTTTAACCCTGGAAAAAAAAACTGAGTTGGAAATAGTAAATTAATAGAGAATATGCTTCCAAGAGTAGTTTTCAATGCCTTGCCTCTAGTTCTAGCAACTTTAAGAGTATACAACTTGTTTCATAATGCTTATTACATTTTAAGGTGAATTTGTTGGCTTAAAAGAGATAATTGCTTGGTCATGAGTGTGTTAAAAACATTATTTATTTCCGTTATAATGAATCATACAACCATAATAAGCTTTTTTTTGTCACAAAAGATCAACCAAAAATGATGTAGCGGTTGCACTATTAAAGTATTGATGTAGTTGAATTCATCCTAGTAATATTAATATCTAATCAAGAGGAATAGACGCAAAATTCAGAAAGAGAATCATAGTTAGTGCAAAATATATATATAAACTTACAAAACGTTGTATAGCAAGCTTTGATTAAAAGGGATCATTTTGATCCTAGGCAAAAAGAATGCACGAAATACTCTTGTTGGGCTCATTAGCCATCTTTCAAGATCTTCCCAACAAGCCAGCAGGGTACTTGCATGTTTAGCGGTGGGAGGGCCTGCACCATCCATTTCTCGTTGACCCTTTCTCTACATGAAGGTCATTGTTCCATTGCGTGACCATAAATTATGATCAACATTTTTTAAAAAACTCTACATTATGCCAGAAAGATACATTTTTCAGCTCTAGGAGACAACTTGTCCTGAGTCGGTCCAAGTAAATGAACAAAACAAGTGGACCCAAAAATCCGTGGAGGAACAGAAAAAAGAGGAATGTGAGGTTGTAGTACTTGGATAGGAATTTTGTTCCCAATAACAGACGAGGGAATTCGATTAATCAGAAAACAGGCAGTGAGAACAACTTCCGGCCAAAAATGTTTTGGAACATTAGAGTGCAGCATGATAGTTCTAGTAACTTCAAGTAAATGCCTATTTTTCCTTTCAACAGCTCTAATTTGTTGAGGTGTGTAGGCACAGGATGTCTGATGAATGGTACCAACAGAACGACAAAATAATTCAACATTTTTTTGAACAAATTCCAAGGCATTATCAGTGCGCAAATTTTAATGGGCATAGAAAATTGGGTTTTAATTTCAGCAAAAAAGAACTTAATAGTAGGCAAGACTCGTGTGACCTGTCTTTCATTAAAAACAACCAAGTAGCACGGGAGAAATCATCAATGAACAGAATAAAATATTTATTGCCTGACAAACTTGGAACAAGGCAAGGACCCCATATATCAGCATGAACTAAATCAAAAATGTTGTTACTACCAATTTGAGATTTTTTAGGAAAGACACTTTTGGAATATTTGCCTAACTGACATGACTCGTAGTGAAAATTGTGCGATCCTACACCAGAAATAACATGTTTTATTTAATTAGCAGATGGATGTCCGAGTCTATACTGCCACTGTAATGTAGAAATAAAAGAAGATAATGCTGAAGCTAGAGTTGTAGTGTCGATCCTTTTCAAATCATCCAGATAGTAGAGTCCATCAGGTCCTTCATGCCCCTCACCAATCTTCATCCTTGTGCGAAGGTCCTGAAAAACACAAGTACTCAATACAAAGGTCAGACTGCACTTCAGACTACATACAATTTTACTGACAGATAACAAATTTAGCGGAAAATTGGGCACATATAGAGCAGATCTCAGAAGAAATGGAGCATAAATATCACCAATCCCCAGATACAACAGATATGGATCCGTCAGCAAGCATAACAACAAATTTAGGATAGTGTTTAAATAATTTAGAAAAAAGAGAATGATTTCCAGAATTGTGTGAAGAAGCTCTAGAATCAATGACCCATTTTGTATTACCAGTACTAGAAGAGGAGGCACTCAAAAAGACAGAATCACAACCAGTGTAAGTCGCAGCATGAGCTCCAGACTCAACAACAGTAGAAGAGGAGGTGTCGGTTTTCTCTAGCAAGAGTCTTTCCACTTCCGAGCGAATGAACTCAGTAGTGTAGGGGCTCGAAGTATCAACAACAGGAGTTTGAGAAGCACTCTCAGACTCAACATTTTCCCATGCAGGTGTGCCATGTTTCTTCCAGCACCTGTCCTTGGTGTGGTTGGCCGTTGGAGCGACCACAAAAATCACAGTACCACTGAGCAGCTGTACGTCCAAAAACATCAGCAGACGAACCACGGCCAAGGGACCCACGTCCTCTACCAGAACCAGGAGGATGGTTGTCTTGAAATCGACCTCAACCTCGTCCAAAGCCTCTGCCGGCCATGGCAGTAAGAGCAGTAGTGTCACCAGTGTCAGACGTCAGGGCAGATGAAGAAGTCGGAAGGCGTTGAAGATGCTGATACGCACTCTCTAACGTTGGCAGTGGATCACTGGCAAGAATCTGATAAACTACTCCGGCATACGACTCAGAAAGTCCACACAAGAACTGAACCACTTGAAGTTCCTGGCGTTGGCGTTGCATGGTGGCTAAATCAGTAGATAGAGGATGATAACTCTCAAGTTCAGCCCAGATTCCTTTAAAGGAGGAAAAATAATCAGCAATGCCTAGTCCAGAAAATTGCAGACGAGTCAGTTGCTTGTTCAAATCGAACACCTTCTTTGGATTTTTGTTGTGAGAATAAAAACTAGCCAACTGATCCCACATCTCCTTAGCAGTTGGGAGACGAAGTAAAGTGACACGGATGCAGGTTTCACTACTGTTAAGGATCCATGTTGAGAAATAGTAAATTGAGAAAGTGTAGGGTTACACCATGTGTGTACCCTGATATATATAATAGTGGAACAATTACAGGTAGGTCCTTATAGAAATGCAAAATAACATGACAATAAGTAAAGAAATATATTAAAACTCCCCCTCAAGTTGGAGCATAGATATCAATCATGCCCAACTTTTCCACAAGCAAGCTGAAATGTTTCTTGGCCAGCAACTTTGTAAAAATATCAGCAACCTGATCTTCTGAGCGGGTGAAAGGAGTGCAGCTTTTGCCAGATAAGATAGTCTCTCGAATGAAGTGACAATCAACTTCAATATGTTTTGTGCACTCATGATATACAGGATTATTAGCAATGAAGATAGAAGTTTTATTGTCACAATGCATCGGAATAGCAGCAAAGACTCAATCCCGAAGTCTTTCAAAAGAAATTGTACCCATAAGAGTTCACAAGAAGTGTGGCCCATCGCCCTGTATTCAGCTTCAGCACTGGATCTAGCAACAACATTTTGTTTTTTACTCCTCCAGGTGACAAAACTACCTCCAACATGAGTATAGTAGCCTGACGTAGATTTTCTGTCAATCTTACTTCCAACATAATCAGAGTCAGAGTAGCCTTCCAGAGAACAATGTCCATGCTTTTTATAGTAGAGGCTTTTGCCAGGTGATTTCTTAAGATATCTCAGAATATTACAAAGAGCATCCCAATGACACTGTCTAGGCTTATCCAAGTACCGGCTAAGAAGACCAACAACAGTAGATATATCAGCTCTAGTAACAGTCAGATAGATCATCTTATCAATCAGTCTCCTATATTTTTTATTGTCTGGAAACATAGGAGAAGAGTCATCATCCCAATTAACGTTGGGATCCAAAGGAGTATCAGTCGGACGTGCACCAAGCATCCCAGTCTCCTGTAAAAGGTCAAGAACATACTTCCTCTGAGATAATACAAGAGCACTAGAGGTCCTATATACCTCAATGCCCAGAAAATATTGTAACTTTCCCAGGTCTTTAGTAGCAAAATGTTTGCACAAGTGTGCTTTAGTAGTCTGAATCTCAGAACGATCACTGCCAGATAGAACGATATCATCAACATAAACAATCAGAATCACAATACCAGAAGAGGTCTTTTTTATAAAGACGGAGTGATCAACCTGTGATCTCAGAAAACCAAATGTAGTCAGGATTTTACTCAACTTGTCAAACCATGCCCGAGGACTCTGTTTGAGTCCATAGATAAAAAATTTCAACCTGCAAACTTTATGTGACTCCCCCTGAGCAACAAACCCAGGAGGTTGCTCCTTATAAACCTCTTCTTAAATATCCCCATACAGAAATGCATTTTTAACATCCAGTTGAATAAGAAGTCAATCTAAACTAACAGCAACAGAAAGTAGAACTCTACAGAGTTAAGTCTGGCAACAAGCGAGAACGTCTCAAAATAATCAATGGCATAAGTTTGAGTGTACCCTTTTGCTACCAGACGTGCCTTCATACGTTCCATTGTTCCATCAGGTTGATACTTCACAGCATAAACCCATCTACAGCCAATAGGTTTGCACTCAGGAGGTGGATCTACCAGCTCCCAAGTTTCTCTATCAGCAAGAGCAGTCATCTCCTCTTTCATGGCAGTCGTCCAGGCTGAACTTTGTAAGGCATCATGTATAGTCTTGGGAACAGCAATAGCCGATAGGGCAGCCACAAAGTTACTAGCATGAATACTCATATGTGCAGTAGAAACGTGATTATCAATATTATGAGAAGTACAAGAACGAGTGCCTTTTCTGAGAGCAATAGGCAGATCTAAGTCAGAGTGTACCTCAGCAGGAGTAGGACCTTCTAGAGGAGAAGATTGGTGCTTCATGGGGGGGGGGGGGTCTTGAGCAGGCTGTGACCTGTTCCTGCGTTTATACACAATAAGTGGAGGAGTAGTAGTTTCAGTAGGTGAAGTATCGGATATGCAATCACTCATGACAAGAAATGGTGTTGTGAGTATGTCAGAATTCAGGATATCTCCTTTAGCAGAATAAAATGGTGTATCCTCAAAAAACACCACATCACTACTCGTGAACCATTTTTTCGTAGTAGGACTATAGCACCAATACCCTTTTTGAGTACGAGAATACCCTAAGAAAATACATTTTTCTGCTCTAGGAGATAATTTATCATAGTTCGGTCCAAGTAACCGCATAAAAATAGGTAGAACCAAATATCCGTAGAGGTACAGAAAACAGAGGCACATCAGGCTGTAGAACCTGTACAGGAATCTTGTTGCCAATAACAGAAGACGACATTGTATTAATCAGAAAGCAGGCAGTTAGGATAGCTTCTGGCCTGAAAAGTCTGGGTACATTAGAATGCAGCATTATAGTTCTAGCGACCTCAAGTAAATGTCTATTTCTTTGCTCCGCAACTCCATTTTGTTGAGGTGTATAGGCACACGATGTCTGATGAATAGTAACAACAAATCGACAAAACAGTCCAACTTCTTTTTGAACAAACTCCAAAGCATTGTCGGTTCTCAGAATTTTAACAGGCATAGAATATTGAGTTTTTATTTCAGCAAAAAAGAATTATATTGTAGATAACACTTGAGACCAATTTTTCAACAGAAACAACCAAGTGGCACGAGAAAAATCATCAATAAACAGAATAAAGTATTTATTGCCAGACGGACTTGGAACATGACACGGACCCCATACATCAGCATGAACAAGATCAAAAATGTTTTTACTACTAATCTGGGATCGTTTAGGATTGACAGTCCTAGACTGTTTCCCTAACTGATACGATTCGCACTGAAAACCGTGTTCCTACACCAGAGATGACATGTTTCAGCTTCTCAGAAGATGGGTGTTCAAGTCTGTAGTGCCACTGCAATGCTAAAACTGATGAAGATAGAGCTGAAGCTAGTGCCAAGTTGTCAGTCCTTTTCAATTCATCCAGATAATATAGGCCATCAGGTCCTTCATGCCCCCCACCAATCTTCATCCTCGTGCGAAGGTCCTAAAAAGTACAAGTACCAGGAATGAACGTGAGACTGCAGTTCAAGCTACGTACAATTTTGCTAACATATAATAAGTTCAGTGGAAAGTGAGGCACATATAGAGCAGATTTTAATAAAAAATGAGAAACTATGTCTCCAATCCCAGATACAGCAGTCTTGGAGCCATCAGCAAGCATAACAGAGGAATTAGAGACCGGTCTAGATAAGGTTTTGAAAAGGGACCGATTTCCAGAGATATGAGATGAGGCACCCAAATCAATCACCCATTTTTTATTACCAATACTAGGCGAGGGTGCACTGATGAAAGCAGTATCACAACCAGATTATGTAGCAGCATGAGCTCCAGTAGCAGCTCCAGAGGATGATCTAGTACGCTCGAGCAGTAGACGCTCCACCTCCGAACAGATAAAGTCAGCAGTAGTGGAACTGGATGCATCAGTGGTAGTAGGTTGTGATTCTACCTCAGAGGTAGCATGGGCATCAAAAACCGCATTGGCCCAGGCCGGCTTCCCATATTTCTCCCAACATTTTTCTTCAATATGATTAGACCGGCCACAGAAACTGCAGAAACACTGACCAGTCTGATGACAAGCAGCGTTGGGAGGACCAGAGGGTGCTCCATGACCAGACGAACTTCGCCCCCTTCCAGCGCCAAGAGGACGGTTCTCCTGAAAACGACCACGGCCGCGGCACGACCTCGGCTGGACATAGCAACAAGGGCAGTAGTATCTCCAGTGTCAGAAGATGACTCAGCCAAGGAGGTCGGCAGCTGCTGAAGATGCTGAAACGCACTCTGTAATGTAGGCAGTGGATAACTGGCAAGAATATGATCCACAACCCCAGCATAGGATTCCGGTAAACCACACAGGAACTGAACCACCTGCAACTCCTGGCATTGACGTTGCATGGCAGCCAAGTTAGTAGACAAGGGATGGTAGGCCTCCACTTCTCCCAGAGTCCCTTAAAGGCAGAGAAGTAATCAGTAATGTCAGATTCCGAGAAGTGTAGACGGATCAGCTGCTTGGTGATATCAAACACCTTTTTGGGATTCTGGCTGTGAGATTAAGTGCTAGCAAGATGATCCCACATCTGTTTTGCTGTAGGCAGGTATAGTAAGGTGACACTGATTTTTGTCTCACTGCTGTTGAGAATCTAGGTCATCACGGTGAAATCATCTTTGACCCAGTGATCATAAGCTTTGATATCCTTAGAGTCGGCATTGGCAACAGGCATAGGAGGCGGATCACGCGTCAGATGAGAATGTTTCCCTTGGGATTTTACATAAATCTACATAGAACAGACCCAATGCTGGTAGTTGCGCCCATCCAGTTTAACAGTAGTAACCTGACGACACAGATCGTCATGTGAAGACACCATGACAGGTAGAGCACCGACACTGAAGGTGGGCATGAACAGGCAGACACAGGCAGAAGACGACCGCCTAGTTCCTCTGCTAGGCGGCAGTAGGCATAGTAGAAAGACTGGACGAACCAGTTACATATGGGCTATGCCTATGAGCAGCAAAAAACCCGGCGGCTCAAGGGCCTACACGGGCAGGCAGGAGTCGGAGCCGAAGAAAATCAGACCAGATCTACGGAGTGAGGCGGGAGGACAGCAGATCCTGGATCGAGCCAGAGGAGAGGAGTAGCCCTCCCGGTGGCGGCGGCAGCAGCCAACCAGCCGTCGGCGGCAGCAGGCCGTACGCGGGCGGCTAGCACGACTGCCGGCGCGGCGGGCGGGCGGGCGGTGCGGCGCGGGGAGGAGCGTCGGAAGAGAGAGAGAGAAGGAGAGGGAGGGAGGGAGGGAGACGGTGCCCCTTCGGATCTAGCCCTGCTTTGGTACCATGAGAAACAGTAAATTCAGAAAATGTTGGGTTACACCATGTGTGTACCTTGATATATATAATAGCGGAATAATTATAGGTAGGCCCTTATAGATATATAAAATAACATGACAATACAATAAGTAAAGACATATATTAACACATGTCATCATAGTAGAATCATCTTTGAATCAATCATCATAAGCCTTGATATCCTTGGACTCGGCAATAGAGGTCGGCGCTTGAGGCAGATCACATATCAGGTGTGAATGCTTGCCTTGGGATTTGGCATAGATCTCCATGGAGCAGATCCAATGTTGATAGGTGTGCCCATCCAATTTCACGGTAGTAACCTAACGACGGTGATCATCATGGGAGGAAGCCATGACAGAAAGGATCGAGCCCAACACAATAGAGAAAAGGTAGCAGTAGAGAACCGCCTAGATCCTCATCCTATGCGGCAGCAGGCATAGAAGACAGACTGGATAGACCAGTTACATGAAGACTACGCCTAAGCGTTGCAGGGAACCTAGCGGCTCAAGAGTCGACACAGGAAGACAGGAAGGGCAGCCTCTGGAGGCTCAAGGCGCCGGGTCGGAGGCAAGCAGCTCAGCCGATGGCTGCTAGTGGCTAGCCCGTAAGAGCAGGGGCAGCCGGCAGGTAGCCCACAACAGCGGCCGCAGGCCGCCGGCGGGCGGGCGGGCGGAGGGGAGAGAAAGACGAGGGGGAGTGGCACAATGGAGAGAGGGGGGTTACGATCCCCTCTCTGATACCATCTAGACAGGGTTTCCTGGAAGGGTTAGGGTGCACAGTGTGTGTACCTCATATATTTATAAAGAGAACAATTACATATAGGTCCTCATAGAATAGGAAAATAACAAGAGAATGTAAAGAACAGAATAAGACACTATTTAACACTAATCTTACAAGAATTATGTTTCCCAATGATGGGAAAGTCCATTTTCTCCCTAGGCGTTGTGATCCACTAACCTTAAGTTTTGTTTTCTATAATCTGAATCCAAATAAATCTTGCAATACCAATTTTTTTTGCGGGCACCACATGCATGGTAATGCCTCCTTGGCCTTAAACAAATAATAAGACTCAGAATTCTTTTGTTCACATACCCCTTGTTTTAGGGGTTTCATCTTTTATCATTGTTCTTTTTGAGAACATTGGTAATGTTCTTATTTGTCCCACATTACCAGTGCAGGAGTAAGAAGCATAATCGTAATTATTACATGGTACTAATAAATGGTAACCCATACATTGATCATTAGGTATAATACCTATAGAAATAATGTGTTATGTTATGTTTCTACTGTGTTATGTTCTTTTGTATTAGTCCCATATTTCCTGCTTGTATGTATGACTTAACTCTCTATAGCTATATAAGAGAGTACCATGTACACCTTTTTTACTCACTGAATAAACAACTCTTTTCCAATTTATATGGTATCAAGAGCAGGTTACCCTTTTCCCCACCCATGACGTAAGCCCGTCGCCCCCCCCCCCCCGCCAACCCCCCCCTCTTCCACCGCAACCCACCGCCACCTTCCCCAGGCGCTGCCTTTCCCTCCTCCTTCCCTCCACCCGCCGCTGCCCCCCCAGCGCCGCCCCCCCCCCCCCCCCACCTCTCGCCGTCGGCCCTTCCCCTCCTCTCCTTTCACGCCGCCACCCTCCTCCGCCCACCCTCCCTTCCCGTCAACACCTACCGTATCCGCCTCCTCTCCTCCACAAACCACCACCCCACTACCTTCTCCCTTCTTCGGGTCCCTACTCTTCCGGCCGGCAGTCACTGCTTTTTACCTCCCTTCCGCTCTACGTTCGGGTGCTCGTCGGATCTACATTCGGACACCCACTGGATGGTTAAGTTGAGAGTCTCTCCGTTTCTCCGTTCTCTCTGCCTGCACCTCATGGTGGAACGTTGAGTTTTCCTCATGACGGCGTAGGTTTCTCTATGCATATTCTGCCCGATACGGGTCTTCTGATCTGACACGTCAGATCTCTGCTGTTGTTATCTACCCTTTGTGGGTTTCTACTCTGATCTGCTTCTGCGCCGCCCGCTTCTGCCATGGCGTTACCTGAGCCTCCCCGGTCTCTTTGCGTTACCACAGTGAAGCTCGACGGTGGCTCCAACTACCATCTCTGGTCGGCGTCCTTTGTGCTATATGTCAAGGCACAAGGCCGGTATCACCATCTTACGGCTGAGCCTCCTGCTGCTCCTACTGCTGATTCGGATGACAAAATTAGACAAAGTTATGCGCAGTGGTCCAAGGATGATTCTGGTGTCATGTCTTGGATCCTTAATAGTACCGAGCCTCGTATTAGCCAATCTCTTCTCTTCCTTCATGATGCGAAGGCTATGTGGGATCAACTGTCCCATGTCTATTCCCATCAGGAGAATCCAAAGCGCGTTTTTGAAATCTTCAAAACCTTGGCGAAAAAGGAGTTCTCTACTAACACTTCTATTGATGACTTCTACAACCAATGCTTGGCACTGTGGAATGAATTTGAACTCTACCACCCTTTGACGGCGGACATCAAAATTGCTCAAAAACAACGCAACGAACTGCAACTGGTGCAGTTCTTGGCTGCACTTCCTGCCTCTTTTTCTGGTGTGGTTGATCAGATCCTATCCAGCGACCCGCTACCAACTCTTCGGGATGTTCTAAAAAGAGTCCAACGTCTGCCGTCCATGACTCCCACTTCTGTTGTTGAGCATCCTGCACTTATTGCTTGCTCTGCTGATTCTGGCCGTGGCCGTGGTCGCGGTCGTGGCCGTGGTGGTCGTCCTCCTCCCTCAGGAGGCCGAGGTTCTTCTGGACGTGGTGCTCATCCCGGCCCTCGCTACTGCAACTGGTGTGGCCGGGACAATCACACTAAAGATCGTTGTTGGATTACGCACGGCAAGCCGGCTTGGGCTAACCAGGGTGCTACAGAACCTGCTGCCGACTCTACTACTGACACTCCTACTGCTCCAGCAAACACCGACTGGTTACGTTCAGAGTTCGAAAAGATGTTCCAGGAACGTCTTGCGCATATGCCATCCTCGTCTACTTCCGGACCTTCTGCCATGCTTGCTTCTCCATCATCTGGTAACAAACAGTGGTGCATTGACTCAGGTGCATCTACTCATATGGCTGGTGATCTTCACCTTTTTTCGAGTCTCAATAAAACTGCTCCTATTACTTCTGTTACTGTTGCAAATGGATCCAAAATTGCTGTTCATGGCACTGGCATAGTTCCGTTGTCACCAAAATTGCACTTGAATTCTGTTTTATATATTCCAAAGTTTCCTGTTAATTTATTGTCAGTCAGTAAGATGATTAAACAACTCAAGTGCTCTATTAAATTTGATCCTTCTGGCTGTGTTTTGAAGGATCTCCGCACGAAGACGAGGATTGGTTCGGGCCGTGAAGGACCAGATGGGCTGTATTACTTGGATGGACCTCCTACTGCTGCGACTCTACTTTCTACTTCAGTGACAGGATTACAGTGGCACTTTCGCCTGGGTCATCCATCTGCTGCCAAATTAAAACATTTATTTCCTACTTTATCTGAGAATAATTTTTCATGTGAAACTTGTGTTTTGGGAAAACAAACTCGATCTGTTTTTCCAGCTAAGAATATTATTGCCTCTAAAGAAATCTTTGACTTGGTTCATGCTGATATTTGGGGACCATGCTCTGTATCCAGCCACTCTGGTGTGAAGTATTTTATGACCTTTATTGATGATTATTCTCGCACCACATGGTTGTTTTTGCTTAAAGGTCGGGATATTGTGTTAGATACTATTCGCACCTTCTTTGCTGAAATTCACACAATTTAATCGACCCATTAAATTTTTTCGTACTGATAATGCTCTGGAATTCATACAACAATTTGTTACATCTTTTTGTGCTGACCGTGGAACCATACATCAGACTTCTTGCCCTTACACCCCTCAACAAAATGGCGTTGTTGAACGAAAAAACCGCCATCTTCTTGAGGTTGCTCGCACCCTTCCTCTACACTATAAAGTACCCCAACACTTCTGGCCTGAAGTTGTCTCTACAGCATGCTATCTTATCAATCGCATGCCTTCCTCTGTTCTGAAACATCAGGTCCCATATACTATTTTGTTTCCTGATAAACCCTTATTTTCTCTGCCTCGCATTTTTGGGAGTACTTGTTTTGTGAAAATTCTTCGTCCTGGCCTCACTAAACTTGATGCTTGCTCGGTCAAATGTGTGTTTTTGGGATACTCCCGTACTCAGAAAGGTTACCGATATTTTGATCCTATCAAAAAACAATGGTTGGTTACTGCGGATGTGACCTTTTTTTAGCATATGCCTTATTTTTCTACTTCTGGTGCACAATTGTCGGATGACATTATGGCTCCCACTCCATTACCTTTAGTTGTTGAAGAACCTCATGCTCATGATGTGCCTCAAGAATGCCCATTGCAAGTCTATCGGCGCAGGTCAAAGAACATTAATGCTTCTGAAGCCCCGGCCGAACCAAGTCCTGCGTCTGCGGATGATCCACCGTCCACTGAGGTATTTTCTGACCTGGATCTTCCTATCAGTTTACGGAAAGGCGTTCGCTCCTGTACTCAGCATCCTATCAGTAATTTCTGTTCGTCTGACAATCTCTGTGGTAGCTTTGCTTGCTTTACTTCTTCTTTGTCTGCTGTGACAATTCCTAAATCAGCTAAAGAGGCACTTTGCCATCTTGCCTGGAAACATGCTATGGAGCAAGAAATGCTTGCACTCTATGATCAACAGACTTGGGATCTGGTCGATCGTCCTTCTTCGTGCCAAACTGTTGGATGCCGCTGGATTTTTACTATTAAATATCAACCGGATGGTACCATTGAACGCCTGAAGGCCAGATTAGTTGCAAAAGGATATATTCAAACATATGGGGTTGATTATTTTGAAACATTTTCTCTAGTCGCCCACTTAAATTCTGTCTGTATTCTGATATCTGTTGCTGTGAATAAAGATTGGCCTTTGTATCAACTTGATGTCAAAAACGCCTTTCTCTATGGAGATCTACAGGAGGTCTACATGGAGCAACCTCCGGGTTTTGTTGCTCAGGGGGATTCTGCTTCTAAAATCCACAAACTCAGAAAGGCGATATATGGTCTGAAACAAAGTCCACGAGCATGGTTTGACAAGCTCAGTCAGATCTTGATTACCTTTGGCTTTCAACGTTCACAATCTGATCATTCTGTGTTTGTTCGTAAAACTGCAGCAGGACTTGTCATACTTATTGTATATGTTGATGATATTGTCTTATCTGGCAGTGACAGTGCAGGGATACAGGCAACCAAACAGCATTTAGCACAACACTTCATCACCAAAGACCTAGGGAAACTATGATATTTTCTAGGTATTGAGGTTGCTAGATCTTCTGCAGGACTATGCTTGTCACAGAGAAAATATGTTCTTGATCTCTTGCAAGAGACTGGTATGCTGGGCTGCAAGCCAGCCAACACTCCTCTGGATCCCAATATGAATTGGGATGATGATACTTCCCCTCCTTATGTTGATCACCACCAGTTCAGGAGACTGGTTGGCAAACTTATCTATTTGACGGTCACTCGAGCTGATCTGGCAGCTGTTGTAGGTTTCGTAAGCCGGTATCTTGATAAACCCCGGCAATGCCACTGGGATGCTATCTGTCACATCTTACGATATCTCAAAAGCTCTCCAGGGAAAGGTCTTCTGTACAAAAAACATGGCCACTGCAATTTATCTGGTTTTTCTGATTCTGACTATGCAGGAAGTCGATCTGACAGAAAATCTACATCTGGATATTGCACTTTTGTGGGAGGAAATCTGGTTACTTGGTGCAGCAAAAAGCAGACAGTTGTTGTCCGGTCAAGTGCAGAGGCAGAATATAGAGCTATGGCTCATACTGCATGTGAGCTCCTGTGGGTCCGTGGCCTTCTGAACGAGTTTGATATCACGTCTTCTAGCCCTATTCCTATGTTCTGCGACAATAAGGCGTCCATTTTCATTGCGAGCAACCCCACCTTCCATGAAAGAACCAAGCATATTGAAGTTGACTGCCATTTTGTTCAGGAGAAAGTTCTATCTGGACACATCTGCACTCCATATCTCAGTACTGAGAAGCAGCTTGCAGACATCTTCACTAAAGTTCTACCTAAAACTCGCTTCCAGACTCTGATTGACAAGCTGGGCTTATTTGACATCTTCGCTCCAGCTTGAGGGGGAGTATAGAAATATTGTGTTATTTTCTGTTTCTACTGTGTTATGTTCTTTTGTATTAGTCCCATATTGCCTGCTTGTATGTATGACTTAACTCTCTATAGCTATATAAGAGAGTACCATGCACACCTTTTTTACTCACTGAATAAACAACTCTTTTCCAATTTATAATACCTATCAAACCCTGGGGTACCTCTTCATAAACAAGATGCTGAGAAGCTGATTGTAAGTGAAGTTTTGCAAGGAAATCAGCATCTGTATTAATAAATCTAGGTAAGTCACAATTTTCACATACCAATCCTTTGCAAGAAATTCTGCAATGTGAGGTAACCATGCATTAAGTACTGGAACAGATTTTGAAGGTTCCATAATAGTTTTCAAGGCTCCCACTGAATCTGTGTCAATAACAATTCTACGCCAACCTGATGTCCATGCCTGGTTAAAGAGAAATGAATAGCAACTGTCTCTGTTATTAGTACAGATGACGAAGAGAATAGTTTGCCCATGCAGAGATCCAAGCACCATTTTGACTTCTGACTACTACAGCTACATGACATTCCATCTTTGACTGAAGCATCAGTGCTGATCTTCATCCATCCCCATGGTGGGTGCATCCATGACTGCGAGTGAGATGTAGTATTTACTATAGTTTCATTAACAGTAACCCTAGACCAAGCAAGGTCAACGTTATGCAGATTGACTAATAATGATCTGGTTATGTTATCAGCGGAAACTTGGATGTTGTGAAATATTGAATTGTTCCTGTGTTTCCATATTTCAAAGCAAGCAAAGACAAATACATGACAAAATCTGATATCAAGTTGAAGACACATATTCAGCCAAGTATTAAAGTCAGTATTAAAGAATTGCGGGCGCTGTGAATCAATGTGAATACGTAGCCAAAATGCTATTGCAAAAGGGCAATCACGTAGAACATGAAGAGTATCCTCCCTCATATGGTTGCAACGAGTACAAGAACTGTTATCAGTGGAGGCTTTGCGTCCTTCGATGATTTGTCATCAAGGTTTTATGTGCTACTAACCAAAAGACAGTAACAAATTTTGTAGGTAATGTGATTTTCCAAATAGAACTCCATGGACCAACCTTTCTTCTAGTAATATCCTGAGTTAGAACTTTATAGGCCGATTTATAGTTAAAATTTTCCTCAGGCATCATGATTCCAGAACTGCGTATCAACATTGTCAGGAGTTGAAGGTACAGGAAGACTCAACGCTGATTTAACAATTGTCGGAGGCAAGTAATGAGGAATGTAGTATCCCATTGATTGTTATCAGTAACAACGGATCGGACTTTCAAATCCTTCAGATCTGCTGGGATACTAAGTAATGTCTTATCTTTCCAACAACCTTGTTCAGGAACCCAAGGATCATCCCAAGCTGAGATTAAATCGCCGTTAGTGATTTTTATAGTACTGTTAGATAGTACAATATCACTTAGAGAAGATATCATCCTCCAAAACGATGTCTGGTTGAAGGACTATAAGATTTGAATTTATCAAGAGTCTTGCACCCAGACTCTGTTGTTATTATTAAGAAGATTCCAAATAGATTTCATTAATAAAGCATGGTTCCATTGATGCATAAGAGGTATGCTAAGATCACCATCCTCCTTTATATTGTTTCCATGTAACTAAAGATAGTGATTTCCGAGAAGGGCCTCGTCTCCATATAAAATGTCTGATAAGTCTATCCAGTCTTGTACACAAGTTAACGGGCCATACACTCGTTTGCATAGTGAATGTTGATATAGAACTCAAGATAGATTTAACCATACATATGCGACCTGTGACTTAATGTATGTTCAGCTCAGCTGGTAATACATGACTGAACTTTTTCATAGACATCACTGTAAGTATCTTTAGAAACTTACCATGTAAAATTGGGACTCCCCAAGATATCGACCTTACTTGTGTCATGCCTGCAAAGGAACAAATAGAACTCGTAATATCTGTAGCCACTGTTTCAGAGAAGAATATAACACCTCTATTTGTTGCAATAGCTTATCCGGAAGCATCTTCAAATAAACAAAAGCACTGCACAATTGCCTTATATTGGACATCGTCGCCCTAGAAAATAGGATGATATCATCCGTGAAGGAAACATGAGATATTTTTAGGACCTTACTGAGACAGTTTAATAGGCATCCAATGGCCATAAGAGACATTATCTTCAATTCACTGACTAAGGCAATTAAGACACATACCAAATAAGTAAGAGGATAAGGGATCTCCTTGTTTTAAGCCTCTATTAGATTTGAATCTGGGAAGCTTCTCTCCATTCCACAAAATGTTATTACTACCACCTGACAGAGAGTTCATAATGTAGTCTATCATGGGTGGAGGCAATTCAGCATGATTAATAGTATCTAGGATGAAAGACCACGACATTCTGTCATATGATTTTCATAGGTCTATGTTTATTGCCATAGAAGGAGTAGAACATGGACTCCTCATGTTATGAATAAGTTCTTGGACGAGAATTATATTATCAGAGATGTTACGTCCTGGAACAAAAGCACTTTAAACTGAATGGATCAAGTTGGACATATATGGTTTTAATCGTTCAACCACAATCTTTGAGACTAGCTTCAAGCAAACATTATGCAAAGAGACCAGACATAAATGAGGGGTAATATTAGGGCGCTTCGGTATAAGAACAATATTAGCATTACACATTTTGAAAAGGTAGAGGCAAACCCAGGATTGCAGAATGAATTGTGGTCATGACTGAGTGATGGACAGTAGACCAATGATGAATGAGGAATTCAGTATGTATTCCATCTGGGCTCGGAGCCTTATTATGGCCAAATATGTTTTAGCGATAGAATTTCCAATTCAGATGGAAGAACACTCATGGATTGAATACCAATAACAGGAATTGGCTCAAAGAAAACTGGTAATCGATCTATTTGATTTTAAGTAGTAATAACTGTGGTACGAAACATATTTTGAAATGTAATAAAACCATTGTTTTCGGATTCATTGGATCAGAGATCCATTCACTATTAGAGAATTGTAGTGAAACAATTTTATTTTTTATAGAGAAAAGAGTCTGTTGTATTAAGTGAGTCAAAGTGTTTACACTGCATTCTCTTTTATAGGACAAGAGAATAAAACAATAAGCAAAGCTGAGCAATATGGAATAAAACACAAGTAGTGTACAGAATTAACATATCTCTTTACTCCCTCTCAAGTTGGAGCATAGATGTCGAACATGCCCAGCTTGTCCACTAGAGTCTTGAAACGAGCTTTAGGTAGAAGCTTGGTGAAGATGTCTGCCAGTTGGTTTTCACTACTGAGATGTGGGGTACAAATGCGGCAAAAAAAAAACAGACCTCGAACAAAGTGGCAATCAACTTCTATATGCTTCGTTCACTCATGAAAGGTAGGGTTGCTAGCAATAAAAGTAGCATCCTTGTTGTCACAGAACATCGAAATAGGACTCGAATCATATGTATCGAATTCTTTGAGCAGACTTTGCACCCACAGAAGTTCACATGCAGTGTGAGCCATGGCTCGATAAAATAGCCTTTGTACTTGATCTAGCTACCATGGTTGCTTTTTGCTTCGCCGTGTAACTAGGTTTCCACCAACAAAGGTGCAATATCTGAATGTAGATTTCCGATCACATCTACTCCCTGCATAATCAGAATTAGAGAAACCAGATTGACTGCAATGACCATGTTTCTTGTATAATAGACCTTTTCCTGGAGAGCTTTTGAGATATCTTAGAATGTGACAGACAACGTCCCAGTGACACTATCTAGGTTTATCCAGGTATCTGCTTACAAACCCTACAACAACAATCAGATCAGCTCTCGTGACAGTAAGGTATATGAGCTTACCAACCAAACGTCTGAATTGGTGGTGATCAGCATAAGGTGGGGAATTTTCATCATCCCAGTCAGTGTTTGGGTCTGGAGGAGTGTTGGCTGGATTGCAGCCAAGCATACATGTTTCCTGCAAGAGATCCAGAACATATTTTCGTTGAGAGAGACATAATCCTGCAAATGATCTGGATACTTCAATACCCAAAAAATATATCAGTTTTCCGAGATTCTTGGTGACAAAGTGTTGTTATAGATATGCTTTAGTGCCTGAATGCCCAAGGTGTCACTGCCAAATAGTATAATGTTGTCAACATAGACAATAAGAACGACTAGGCCAACTGCAGTTTTCCTGATAAATATAGAGTGATCTGAATGAGAACAACGAAAGCCAAATTTTATAAGAATTTGACTCGGCTTGTCAAACCAAGTGTGGGGGCTTTGTTTGAGGCCATAGATGGCTTTCTTCAACTTACAAACCTACAAGGAATACTCCCCCTGAGCAACAAAGCCAGGTGGTTGCTCCATGTAAACTTCTCCCTTTAAGTCTCTATAGAGAAAAGCGTTCTTGACATCCAGTTGAAATAGTAGTCAATCTTTGTTTACAACAACAAAGATGAGAACACGAATAGAATTGAGCCTCACGACTAGAGAGGTCTCAAAGTAGTCCACTTTGTATGTCTATGTGTATCCTTTGGCAACCAAGTGTGCTTTCAATCGTTCAATAATGCTATTAGGTTGATATTTAATAGTGAAGATCCAGCGGCAACCGACCGTAGGATAGGTAGAAGGGCGATCAACAAGATCCTAAGTCTTACAATTAGAGAGTGCCTGCATTTCAGCTTCCATTGCTTGTCGTCACGTAGGAATTAGAAGAGCTTCTTTAGCAGTTTTCGGAATGGTCACGGCAAAGATAGAAGCAGTAAAGCACGCAAAACTGGCACTCAGATTAGAGGATGAACAGAATATACTTATCGGATGTTTAGTACTAGACTAGACACCTTTCCGAAGACTTATAGGTAGGTGTAAGTCAGAATTTACCTGAGTTGTGTTGTGATCATCCGTTGAAGGAGGAATTGGTTGTGGTAGGGCCACGGAGGGATTAGTTGACTTGGTTCTTCTTTTGTAGACTTGCAGCGGTCTTTCTTTAGGTGTCATTCCAGAAGGTGGATCAATATCCACAATGTCAAGTAACAGAGTGGGTTCCAAAATGTCACTAGACAAGGAAGCCCCTTTATCAGAGTAGAAGGGCAGATGTTCAAAGAATACTACATTTGCACTCACATACCACTGTTGCATAATGGGATCATAACAAGATACCCTTTCTAGGTTCTAGAATACCCCAAAAAAATACATTTGGTGGAGTAAGGGTCAAGTTTTGTTATCCCGGGGCAAAGGTTTTTGACAAAGCACGTGCACCCAAAGATGCGCGGCGGGACAGAAAAAAGTTGTGCATCAGGAAAGAGGACGTTATATGGAATCTGATTGTGTAAAATAGAGGATGGCATGCGATTGATTAGATAGCAAGCCGTAGAAACTGCCTCAGGACGGAAACGTTGAGGAACATGATAATGAAGGAGAATAGTGCAACCAACTTCTAAAAGATGACGATTTTTGCGTTCTGCGACCCCATTTTGTTGCGGGGTATAGGGGTAGGAGGTTGGATGTATTGTCTCACGAGACAAGCAAAAATATGTTACCAATTTTTGCATGAACTCGAGCATTATCGGTGTGAAAAAATTTAATTGGTTTGCTGAATTGAGTTTGAATTTCAGAAAAAAAGGTGGTGATGGTGTCCAGAATAGTGATGTGATCTTTCAATAAAAATAACCAAGGTAGTGCGAGAATAGTTGTCAATGAAAGTCATAAAATATTTAATTCTAGAATGACTAGTAAAAGAACACAGGCCCCATATATCCGCATGAACAACATCAAAAATGCATTTAGAGCCAATATCTTTCTTAGCAGGAAACACAGATCGGGTTTGTTTGCCCAATTGGCAAGATTCACAAGAAAAAGTCATATATGCTAAAGCAGGAAATAAATGTTTCAACTTCAAAGCAGATGGGTGGCCAAGTCGGTAGTGCCACTAAATCCCAGTCACAGATGTCGAAAGTAGAGCAGTCACAGATGTCGGTCCATCCAAGTAGTAGAGCCCATCTGGTCCCTCATCGCCCGAACCAATCCTCGTCTTTGTGCGGAGATCCTTCAAAACGCAACCAGAAGGATCAAATTTAATTTAGCAATGAAGGCTCTTCACAATTTTACTAACAGAAAGTAGATTAACTGGAATCTCAGAATATATAAGACAGATTTTAGATGCATGTTTTTAAATAATGGAACTGTCCTAATGCCATGAACAGATGTCTGAGAGCCATCAGCTACCGTAAGCTGAGGAAGCTAAGTGGATTTTGTAAGGACAAAAAATAAATTAATGTTACCGGCCATATGGACTGAAACACCAGAGCCAATACACATTTATTTTTACTAGCAGATGGAGCTGCGAGCAGGGCAGATGAGCCGACCTCTGATGTAGATTGGTCTAAGACATGCGTTCTTGGAAGAATTTCTCAAACTTCGATCAGAGCCAAGCAGGCGAGGGTGTAACTGAGGGTTGATCAGAAGCAGAAGAATCAGTAGGAGCGTTTGTAGTGACCTGGTTAGCCCAGGCGGGCTCGCCGTCTTTGATCCGGCATCGGTCTTCATTATGATCGTCTCATCCACAGAAATTGCAGAAATGGGGGCCAACAAGTTGGCCCCGACCTGGTGCAGTAGAAGATGTGTGGCTTGCTATAGGAGGGCAATCACTACGGCCACGTCCATGACCATGGCCACAGCCAGAGTTAAAATCAGCAGTGCGGACAACAAGAGCAGGATGCTCAACAGCAGCATAGTAGTCACGGATGGTAAACATTGAACACGTTTTGGCACATCTCTAAGTGTAGGCAGAGGATTGTTAGAGAGTATTTGATCAACAACTCAAGAAAATGTGGAAGGTAATCTGGAAAGAAACTGGACGAGTTGAAGTTAATTGTGTTGCCTCTGAGCTTCCTTGATATCAGTAGACAAAGGATGGTAGATCTCATATCCATTCCAGAGAGCAGAGCATTGATTGTAATAATATTCAACAGACGTATCAGTCAAGAATTCCTTCTTTACCAGGTTCTTGAATATCTCGAACACCTTCTTGGGATTTTGTTGATGGCAGTAGACATGGGAAAGTTGACCCACATGGCCTTGGCATCATGGAGGCAAAGTAGGGACTGAATGATTCGCGGCTCGGTGATGTTAACAATTCAGGACATAACATCTGAGTCATCTTTAATCCATTGTGTATAAGCTTGCTTAGTTTTTTCATCCGTCGAGGCATCAGGGGCATGAAGAGGATCGGTTGTGATATGTGAGTAGCGACCTTGTGCTTTCACATACAGATAAAAGGAGTAGGGTTAGGTTAGGAGGGGAAGCATGAGTGGGAGGGCCTAGGGGTAATCGTAATCGTCTGATACCATATAGAGAAAAGAGTTTGTTGTATTAAGTGAGTCAAAGTGTTTACACTGCATTCTCTTTTATACGACAAGAGAATAAAATAATAAGAAAAATTGAGTAATATGGGATAAACACAAGTAGAGTAGTGTACAGAAATAACATATCTCTTTATTTCCCAGTCTTCTTTTTTTCAGAAAAGCATGATAAAATCTGTGTTTTGATCGCTTCCTTCAGCCAAGTTAGATTTTTTTTTGTCTTAAATTGGTAGCTTCAACTGCAAAATGGTTTGATATTGTCATTGTAATTCAGTGCATTGGGCATCATCATCAGGAGAATAGCACTGAGCCAAGGAATATTGGAGTTAATCCAATTCTCTAAGAATAGTATGCTTAAATTGTTGGAGTCTTTTTGTCTTAAGAGAGTCCCAGTTCATGATATGGGGTTTGACAACATCAACTATGTAAAAGAAGTCATGTTGAGATGGCCACAAATCCTTCAAGAAAGGTTTGAAGGTGGGAGGATGATTCCAGGAATCTTTAGCTCTGAAAAAATTCTTGAAGGCTCTATGTTTCGTATATTGGAAATAGATAGGATTGTGGTCCGAGCATGTTCTTGGAAGATGAAAAAAAAGGGTCTCAAATCTAAAATGAAGCCAAAGAGAATTAATCAAAACCCTATCAAGTCTTTCAGTTATGTTACTTTCTTATAAGCAAAAGGAAAATCGGAAAAAAAGTTGTTAGAAAGATCTTCCTGGAGAATAGTTGTCCGAAACGTAGATGCTTCATTATAACTAAATCTTCGGCCACCTTGTTTCTCAGAATCTAATAACATTGCATTGAAATCTCCCATAACTGTCCAAGGTTTATTAATTTGTGATGCAATCTAGGTTAAATGCTTCCAAAAAGTGGCCTGGATAGTTGGGTTTGGATGGACATAGACAATGGTTAAGCAGTACTCATC
This sequence comes from Alisma plantago-aquatica, assembly GCA_963693085.1. Classification (NCBI taxonomy): domain Eukaryota; kingdom Viridiplantae; phylum Streptophyta; class Magnoliopsida; order Alismatales; family Alismataceae; genus Alisma; species Alisma plantago-aquatica. Next base: position 1,358,282,759 of record OY856409.1, read on the forward strand.
ATTCACAAAGAAATGAAGAAATTGCATATGAATTTCAATCAAGCGGACATTATGTAAATGAGAATGCCATAAAAGCCTATTTACCACGTGAGAAACCTCAAGCTTCAATCTGATGAGAAGCGGAGTACCCAAGTTTGTTGATTACCACATTAGTTGTTGCACCAGAAATCCTTGTTCTAGGATAGCAAAAATAGGAGGGTGATATGTAGATATGAATCTTTGACACAGATGATTGAATTATCATGTCCAATTCCACATACATTTAGCATATTGTACTAAGCATTTAGAAACTTAAGAGGTAGTAGGACAGTGATCCTTATCTGCGGCAAGTTCTCGGTCAACTTCTGTGTTTGGCTTCTCATCTGATATGGTGGTCTGTTCATTTTACCACTCGAACCACGTGTTTCGCCCCATTTTACCAAAGAAAGTTGGAGGATGCATTGGTGGAGGGCCCTCTAGAGGTTCAGGCCCTTCTAATATTATTGAAGAATGATTAGCAGTAGGGCAGTGTTGTATAATTTCATCAGCCTCAGGATTAACTCGTGTGTGTGCAACATTTTTGGGCAGTTATGCCAACCTCTGTGTATGATCATGATCAATATGAACATCTGCCAAAGGAACATCAGGTTCTTCAACAATAGCATCTTGAACATCCTGAGCATGTGAGTTTTCTAATTGAGCGTGATCCACACAAATAGTGTCAATAGGAACCGCCTTTCTCTTCTTAGTCCAAACTTTTGGTGGTAGTTTTGTAGTTTTTGTGACATGTTGAGGAGATAAATACATTCCATATACTGTAAGTCATCATTATCAAGAGAAACAAACTTATTACCATCTGAATGCAATGGAACTACCTTTTAAACTTGTTTAGGGCCGTCTTGTGTAATTTTTGGTAGAATGAATGTTTTGTCGTATGAGATGTGCTACTTTTCTTACTCATGTAGCCAAAGGACACCAACATCGTCTGACTAAGTAGGAGGTTCAGACTCCGTTGTAGATGTCTGTATAGAGCACGAGTCTCTAGCATGACCCATAATTCCACAGAGAGCAGATTTCATATTCAACCTTATAAATTGTGCCATGAATAATAATTGTAGGCTTTACAGATTTGGATGAGTCTACTTCAATAGCCAATTGAGCAAACCTACTACAATTGCAGCTTACCATATGTTCATCCACCTTTACAACACGACCCAGAACATCCCCAATTTTGTTGAATATAACGGAATTATACAGATGAATTGGCAAGTCAATTATCCGAGCCCAAGAAACAATTTGACAAGGCAGACCATTAGTCGTTATGAAATCACTAGTCCATCAACTAACCACCAAACAACAGCCAAGAAGGGACCATGTACCTTAAATAAGGGCATGTATATAGTCTGATTCACATGTAAGATGAATAGCATAATGATTCGTGCTTAATTCAAACATTTTCCACCGGGCAGTAGGTTTCCATAGCAGACGAAACTGATCGCGTAGTGTCAGAAACCAACGTTCTTCCCAATAGATTTCACAATGACGGAATGGCTTATGTAGAATGGCATTTTCTTCTGGTGCAATGAAAACCTCTTCAAATCCACGCTAGTTTACTAAAGAGATATCATCAAAATTTACCTTCCTCATGTTCGTCATCATCCAGGAAACTATTAGGGTTTTCCGGAGATGGAGTGGCAGTTGCATTCTGAAAGGACATCGTCGGTCTAGTAACTATTGGCATTGTTTCGAATGAGGAATTGTCTGACTGGTGGTGAAGGTTTCGGTAATGATTATCAACAATATAACCAGGATCAAAGATGGAGACTACATCAGAAACCTTCAAAGAACGTGGAGAATTGCTTACAAGGTGTCTCAAACCACTATAATGAAATTGAAGACAGACTTCCTTGAGTAACATGTGACTTGTCGTAGCATCATTCTAAAAAATCAGTTTGCTACCCGCCTGAGAATCCACTAAAGAATCATTCATGGCAGTTACATTTTGATGAGAATCCTTCGTAAGATCTTAACTATCATGGTTTCGTCGAGGTTTTGCTTCTCAGATGATCCTCCACCATGTGATCAAAGGATTCCCCTTTATAGCCTCTTCCTCCCCTGTCGTGACTCCCAAACAGAAGCCAGCCAAAACCACCCCTTCCCCCCTTGTCTCACGGCCATCTCTCGAAGGCTCTTCAAAAGCTCCATATTATTTTTATCTCCTATTATTTTTTTCATTGTTCTTCATAAAAATAAAGTGGTGAATCCAACAGTGTTTATTCATTTTGCACCCTTTCCGCATCAAATATTATACATCTTTCTTATTTTTGTTTCCCCCATTGGCTCACATGTCTAGTCTTGTGCCAACCGCAAGGGAAGAACACAACCAAAGGACCCTAGGTCTTGGTCAAATTTACCCTGGGGGCGACACATATGACATATATCAGTACACATTGAGCACATTTGAATACAAGTCTAGAGACAACAAAAAGACATCTTTCTTAAGAAAACATAGACTGAGAAGACAAATAAGTAAAGGTTTCCATACCCTCTATCATGTAATTTCCTCTTGACAACAACATCGACAAGGAACCATAGATCTTTACAGATTCAGTAGAGAGATATTTCTCAAAGTTAGACTAATAGATGGAGAACTATCTTCCTTATAGATGTATACAACACTGTTAGCAGATCAAGTAAATAGAAATTTGAGAGATCTAGAGACCTCGTAAGTCGTATAAAGAGAGACTTGAAAGTCTTGAGAAGTCCAACAAAAGGAGACAACCACCGATAGTCATAAGGGTGAGATACATCTTATTCAAAAAAACATAAAATGACTCAAGCAAACAACCCTAGGAAGAGCCAAATGGCGTAGGGGACAGAAAGGAGTAGTAAAAGGCTAACCCCCTTCCTCATGCTAGGGATAGTGACAATGTTAATGGTAGGAGCCCTAGGGGAAGGAGGCCACTCCGCTTTCTTTGAACTACATCGAATTCATGCTTCAAATATATTATATTAATGTTAATTGAAAATGGTGTACCTTTATGTGGCACATGTCTTTATATTGAGTTGTGTTGATACTAATCAAGAGTTATTGCTAAATGAAAAGTCATTACATGCTTGTTCTTATATGGGAGTTGGTATGACATCCACTCTGAATACCCCAATATGGGACTAAACAAGGAAGTGGTATGGTCTACCACCTATAAACAATAAGAGTGAGTGGCCCATTAGACCCATTTAGCTTAATAATCTTAACACTCCCTCTCAAGCTTAAGAATACACATCTTGTAGTCCCATCTTGGTACTCATGTAAGAGACTAAGGTGGTGGTAGAGGTTTGGTGAGGATCTCTGCAATTTTCACATGTTGAGTGACAATCTTCTTAGCCTTCACAAAATCACGAACGAAGTGGCAGTTAGCCTCAATGCATTTTGTTCTCTATTAGAAGACAAGGTTGGTGGTGATGTGGATGACAGCCTAATTGTCACAACACAAGGTAGCTTGAGATTGGCCTAAAATGTTGATTTCTTCAAGGACAAAATGTACCCATTGTAGATCAAAACATGCATGTATTGTGGCTCGATATTATGCTTCAGTGTTGGAGCGAGCAAAAAAACTTGTTTTTTGCTCCTCCAAGCAATTAAATGTTCTCCTAGAAGAATGCAAAAATAGAATGTTGAGTCTGAGTTAATGGTGCCTCCTGCCCAATCTGCATCAACATACGTAATGATAGTGATCTCCTTAGATATCATTTTTTATATAAGAGTCCTTTTCCCGGATGACACTTCATAGATCTGAGAATCCATCGTGTGCGTCAATAGAGGTGCACTCATGTGCTAACTGACAACTCCTATTGCATATGATATATCAAGTGAAGTGATTTTTAGGTAGACCAACGTACCCACAACTCGGTGATACTACTATGGTTCAGGAAATAGCTCCCCATCATTCTGGATCTTTGTATGATAATCTATGGAGTTGAAATGGGTTTTTCTTTAGGCAAACTCATTTCGTTGAGAAGATTTGGGACATACTTCCTTTGAGATAGGTCTATCCTCGTCTTAGATCAAAGATATTCAATGCCTAAGAAGTATCCAAGTACCCTCAAATCTTTTGTATGGAATTGAAATTCAAGTGCCTTCTCTAGCTCGGTGATACCTTGATTATCATTGTCAGTGATGACACTATTGTCAACATAGAATACAATGTGAAATAACAAGTGGTCGCTTGCTGATCACTTGAAGCCAAGATTCTTAAACGATGCTTAGTTTGTTAAACCTGAAGTTCAAGAAAATTGCTTGAGGTCGTAGACAGAGCGACGTAGTTGGAAGACTTTCTTTGAGAACTCTCCCTTACAACAAAGCGAGGGTGGTGCATGTAGACCTCCTTCACTAGTTCCTCTTGTAAGAAGACATTCTTGATATCTAGCTAATATAGATGTCAGTCCAAATGAGCAACAACGGAGATGAGAATGCATATTGAGTCTATTCGAGTGGCATGAGAGAATTTCTCAAAGAAGTTGACCCTAAATTTTAGTGTGTAGCCCTTTGTCACAAGTCGGGCTTTGAGACGTTCAATAGAGTTGTCGGGATGGTGCTTGACAAAGAACACCCATAAAAAACTGACCACATTCTTATCAGGCGGTGGATCTACCAGATCTTATGTGATTATCTTAGAGAGAATCTGTCTCGCCTTCCATAGTAGCTTTCCAATCCGGGCATTGAACAAATTCCTCATAATGGTTGGGAATGACTTTGGTATCTAAGGTTGAGGCAAAAGCTCAAGGAGGAAGTTTGGTAGAAAACATGTTTACAAATTGGATGACAAGTTGATAAAGAGTGAGCACCCTTTCGGAGTCCACCGGTTCTCAAGAATCTGAACTCATTGATGATGGGGGGCGAGAATCGAGGATCCAAGGACTTCAATCACTAATACACCAAAGGCTCTATCGGGACTCTATCGGGATAGGCAGAACAGATGATGAACGAGGTGCCTCAATGTCCAAAGATGAGGATGCATTGAGTGTGAAAGAAGTATTGGAATATAATAGATCATTTTCATGGAAAGTAACATCGGGATAGATAAACATCCATCGGTGAGAAGGATCAAAACACTTGTATCATTTTTGCGCCGGAGAATACTCTAAAAGAACATTTTGAGTGATCGAGGATTGAATTTATTAGACTTGGGGTCTAGGTTTGTGAACAAAGGTTGTGCACCCAAATGCTTGGAGTAAGAGATGAAATGACGTTTTACCGGGGTAGACGAGAGAAAACGGAGCTTTGCCCTGAAGGAAGAACGAGGCATGTCGACTAATGAGAAAACATGTAGTCCAATTTTGACCAAAATATCTTTAGTAAGTGGTCTTGAATTGTCAGTGTGGGGGTGATGAAAAGAAGATGGTGGTTCTTGCACTCTGCTATTCCATTCTGTTACAGAGTGTGAGGGCAGGAACATTGATGAATCATTCCAGCATCTTAATAGCAGCGAGAGACAACAGACTGGACATATTCTAATGCATTATCTATTCAAATGCACCTAATGGTAGCTCGGAATTGCATTGAAACCATGCGGTGAAAAGAACAAATGAGCGGAAAGATTTCATTGCGGGCTTTAAATAAATAAAACCAATTTATGCGAGAATGACCCCAATAAAGGATATAAAATATCTATAAAAGCTTTGATGGATCAAAAAAAAAAACTTGCGGCACTGAAGGGACCACAAACTTCACAATGAATTAATTTAAGCAAATCCAAACATGTTTTTTAGTGCGAGAAGGAAAGGCTAAACGGTGATGCTTGCTCAATTGACAAGAATCACATTTTACAAGTGAAACACTAGGAGATGGTTCCAAAATCTTCAACTAGTCAATCGAGGGATGGCCATATTGCTAGTGGAGTTGAAGAAGTGACTTTGTCAAGAGAGCTGAATTGCTTGGTGTATTAGTCAGGAAGTAGTAGAGGTCACCAACTTGCGATTTCTGCCCAATCATTTTCAAACTCTGAAAGTCCTTCAAAGTGAAACCATTTGTAGTGAACGCTATCTAGCAACATAGAGAATTCACAAGTTTGGAGATAGACATCAAGTTAAAAGGAAATTGGGGTACATAGTGAATTGATGTAATTTCCAGATTTGGTGTTAATGGAATGATGCCACAATTTTAAATAATTTTGATGGACCCATCTGCTAGAGTGACAGATGAGTGAGGGATAGGTAACATAAGAGGAAATAGGATTTTTTGTGATGATCATGTGTTGGGAGTCCACTATCCAGTTGAACTGGGTAGCAAGCATTGACGTGACAATGTTACCTGGGCTGGAGACTGACGAGGAAGCAATTTGTGAAACAGAGGTAAATGTTGAACAACCTAGTTGGGAGGCCTGAACAAGCTATTTGTAATCTTCAACTGGAAGAGAAATCACTCTTGGTCCATCAGGTTCCAAAGTCTCAGTGAAATGAGCTCCGCTAAGACCTCATCCACAATTATGTTTGAAGTAGCATTTAACTTTGTATGGCCTAACTTTCTACAGAATGTGCACCTTGGATGAGGTGTATGAACACAACCTCTTGCATGAGCACCGGTTGTGACCATAGTAACAAAAGTCTCTGAATTTTACGAAAAATCGGCGATTTTTCAAGATGTTATAGGCTCCCGAATATTCATCACGATTAATACGCCAATCGCCGATTTTTCATGACTTTTCACGATTAATCCCGCTTTTTCGCGATTTATACGATTTTTTACGATTCTTCATGACTTTTCATGATTTTTCACGATTTTTCTCTTTTAAGTCGCTTGCTCTTTTTTTACCAAACCATGTACACAAAATTCCTATTACACACTAAACCTCAAAGCCCCCACTCCTCTGGACAGTTCATGTTATTTCTCAACTATTTTTTACTTCTTTTCCTACATTTTTACTCACTAAGATTGTATGTCTTGTGGTTGTAACAGTTACATGCATCATATACGTATGTACATACATACATTTATCTATATATATACACATGCATACATGCATATATATGCATACATATATATATGTATATACTTATATTGCCCACTTATTCTCGATTATTTCCGAATAGTTGACCGAACTTTGACCGAAATTTATCGATCTTTTCACGACTTTTCTCGATTTTTTCCGAATTCCAATTTTTTCCAGCCAGTCGAAAAGTTGCCGAATCCCGAACTTGTTACTATGGTTGTGACAACTGCATCAGCCTCAGTAGACCCTGTGGTAACTGTTGGTACTTGGGGTCATGAGAGGCAGTTGTAAGCATCGTCTAGGGAGGTAAGTTCATCAATGTTGAGGATAAAGCCCTAGCCTGCGAGAAACTTCGAGTGTAGGACATAAAGGAACCTTGTCATAGTGAGGTCCTCTCATTCTTTGTTTGGGATTCTATAAAAACATGTGAAAAGAAATTCATTTGATGAGACAGAAATCGAATTGTTTCTAAGTAGGCCTCCATTTTATGCTCTCCTTGATGTGCAGAGAACAACTTGTCCCACAAATTGTATATGTGAAGGGCATCAAACTCCTAGGTGTAAAACTTCTTCGCAGCGTCCCAAATGTCTTCGGCGTTGTGGTAGAACATATCTTTGGCAGTGATAGCTCTATCAGGCTCCATACTATTCCACAACAAGTAGACGACAAGATAGTCATCTTGAAGCCAAGTGTCAATGTCCTCAACATGTTTAGTGATAAACTAAAGTTTGTTCATGGACTCTAGAAACTTATATACGGTATTCATCCATAACAAATAGTTAGAACTGTTAATTTTATCATGAAAATAGTAGACGGGTCAATATTGTAAACCACGGTAGGAGGCTTGTCCTTTGCCATTGGTATTGACATAATACATGGTTACCAGAAGAAAACACGGTATTGAAGAACAGTCTCTATCGGATTGTAACATGGTAGGTAAAGAGAAGCAATATACTCCACCGGAATGAAAACACCATGGTAAAAGAAAGAGCTCTACCATGATGACCAGAATGAAAACGCAGTGGGAAAAGAAAGAGATCTATTGGAATGATGCACAGTAGGTGGGGAGAGAGAGAAACTACTATCATAAGAGAAATAACTCTATGATAGAAAAGATAGTAGTCCCCTATTGAGTTTAACACTCATCCATGAAGCGGCGGAGACACGATTTGATAGCTGAGGGGGCCAAAACAAGTTACACTAAAGAAAATTATAACTGCTCCACATAGGTATTGAATTTGAGACCACATTAAAGTCAAGCACACCACAAACCACTTGACCAATTTTACTTTCTATTTCATTTCCATTGTTCATTATATATGTCCAGAAACTCACGTATATATGTATTAAGAAAAATGAGAAAATATGTCCAGGAGAGGAATTGAAGTTGCGACCTGCGGGTACAATTATTAGTTGTGTGCCATTGAACCAGTGAAAATATCTATCTTATTATTGTTCTAATATACATATATATATACTAATAATAGACATATGTTTATATATACATGTACTTAGTTCTAGAAAGAAGTATGTGTTATGCGTGCGGAGAAGTCACCTTATAGAGTATATGCGGTATGCAGGAGTATGTGTTTTAGTATTTTTTTAAATAAATTAATTATATAAAGCATAAAAATATATATTAAGCATAGAAATTATATATTTCATTTGTAGAACACATAATTTTATATATTTATAAGTGTCCATACATATATAGATTTATAATATATTTAATTATTCATATATGTGTTCACATAAATAACATATGTGAAATATGTATGTGTATTACATGTAGATATATACACATTGACATGTAAATGTATATACAGTATCTGCATATATGTGGAAATGTGTGTATGTAGATGCCAATATATATCATATATGCATGTCCATATATACCAAAATGCATATACATAAAATAGAATATTACACATTTGACGATGTTTGTGTATTACAAGTAAGTATGCCATTGATGTATTACTACAATATATATATATATATATATAGGTATTGAAAGCTTTATAAGCAGCTTTAAATATCTATCTTTATTTATATATATTGTATTAATACATCAATGGCATACTTACATATAATACACAAACATCGGCAAATTGAAAGTTATTAATACATATAAATTATATACATGTGGGTGTGTGGGTATATAAGTAGTTTAGAACTTCTAATAAAAAACCGCATGGCAAGAGGGCTGCTCCGCATATGTGGCCCCATATAGCCGCATGAAAACACTTTATGAAACAATGTACATGTAGATTTAAAAATTTTATTATTTTTGAAAGGGGGCATGGCCTCTGCTTGCCCCCTAGTTCCGCCCCTGCATCCATGCATTAGGAGTTACATGAAGAGAAAGAACACGTGGTGGAAACATAGTCACAAATTCGGTATTAGGGGTACATTCTGTTGAGTTGAAAATTTTGGAATTCGGCAATTATGCGGGAAAATCGAGTAAAAAGCAGTCAATGTACGGTAAAAGTACGGTCAACTATTCGGGAAAAAATCGGAGGATATATACATATATTGCATGCAGGTATATGTATATATATGTTTTGCACATATACACGTACATATATATTGCATACATGTATCTATAACTATTACTTACATATACATATACATCTATATGCATATACTTGCACTTTTACCGTATATTACTTACATATACATCTATTACATATATATATACACATATATGCATGTACATATACACATACACATATGTACACTCAAACTAAGTTCGTAATCAGTATAATACGGGAAAAGCATCAAATGTGATTAATTCGTGAAAAATACGGGAATAATACGTAATATTCGGAAATTAGGATTTGTTTGGGAGTTTCATACGTTTAGGGAAAAGTTTGCATTTTAAACGCGACTTTTTCAAAAAGTTTGGAGTGTATTGTGACTATGGGTGGAAACCAATACTACCTGTAAATTACAGACACGAGAGCCTCAGTCCTAGATTAGGACCACGGTGGAAGCCGGGCAGTGGCGGCTAGAGCCCATGCTCAGGTGGTGGCAGCCTTTGCGTCGTTGTTGCTCCAACCGACGGGCAGCAGTAGACCCTTCACTACAGCTACTATAGTCGGTCTGGCTGCAGCCTTCAATAGCAGCGGCAGTGCTGCTGGCCTTCTGCTAGGGGAGGGCAACGGCAGCCCGGAGCTGTTGCCGGTTGGCCAATGGCGGCAGCCTGGTGTTGGCGGTACCATGGTATAAGAAAATTATAAACTTGTCCTTAGATCATGTTGATGGTAATCAAAAGTTCTTGCTTAATGAGAAGTCATTACATATATGCGCTTATTTAGGAGATAGTAATGACCATCACAGCCATCAGTACTAATTTCCCAATATGAGACTAAACAAGGAAATGGCATGGTGTACCACATATACAAGATTAGAGAGAGCGGCCCATTAGGCTCACTTAGCTTAATACTCTAACAAGTTGCTTACGTACACCACATGAATAGACAATAATTTCTAAGAGAGTAGAAATAAGATTTCGTGGACTAATCTTTTTTTTCTTCATAAATTCTGTTTTTGGCAAAATTGCTGTCTGATTGAATTTCTTTTGTTATGGCAGGTATGATCTTATTGATCTCACAAGGCAAGCACTTGCAAAACATGCAAACGAGAACTTCTTGGAAATTATAAGAGCATATAGACTTAATGACCCAGAGGCAGTAAGATCATACAGTCGGAATTTTCTGGATTTAGTCGAGGATCTAGACCTCCTTTTATCTTGCCATGAAGGATTCTTACTAGGCCCTTGGCTGGAAAGTGCCAAATTGCTTGCTGAAGGTTCGGAGCAGAAGATACTGGTAAGATTACTACCCAGGTAACGCCACTGCATCCTGCTAAAACTGATGTCATTGATTTTCCGATTGTGGAAATGCAGTATGAATGGAATGCAAGAACACTGATAACCATGTGGTTCGATAATACAGATGTAGAAGCCAGTTTACTTCGTGATTATGGTATGGTGTGAACAAAGTCTGTACTCCACTACTTTGAGGAAGCGGCTTGATATTGGTTTTTATTTTCTCAGGAAATAAGTACTGGAGTGGTCTTCTCCTGGATTACTACAAGCCTAGAGCAGCGATTTACTTCAATTACTTAGTAGAATCCTTAGAAGAAGGGAATAGTTTTTCCCTTGAGGATTGGAGGAGGGACTGGGTCAGTCTCACAAATGAGTGGCAGAGAAGTAGAAAGCCATTTCGAGTAAAAGCTTCCGGTGACGCTTTGAATATCTCACGATGGTTATATGAGAAATATTTTGGCAGCATCATTTCGAAGGTCGAGTTACAATCAATCACTCAACTGACTGTATTGTAAAGCTTTTTCGTCTTCCAAACGATCTACATCGTATACAAACTCCTGCACTGATATAACAGTCACAGATTATATGGCATGTGGAGGAGCATCTACCGAACAAAAATAATTTTATTGTGGTATACTCTTTCAGCTCGGTACAGATACAATAACATAATGTACTAATTAAGTCGTTTCTCTTTTTCCTTAGAGGCTATACTTTCGCGGTAGAAGTTGGATGTTTGGATCTCCCTAGTTAAGGATTATTAATGTTATTTTATATTATTGATGTTGGATATATTTTGATTTTTTCAATTAATGTTTAGTAATCTTGAAGATAATACAATCAAAATAAAGAACATAGATTATTAAATTTAGAAAAGCCTATAGGTGAAGGCGTGGCACAAAGATTAACGATATCATGAAGACAAAATCCGTCGCTTCTATCATGAGCTTGTTCAGTGGCTTGCCTTCCTGATTCAATCACCCCCAATTCAAGTACCACCTTCGGTGCTAGCAAGATAGTAGTGTAGAACAATCAATTGGTCTTGTACGTCGTCGGAACAATACTTCTCAGGAATCACACTGAGAACCACAACAATGAGTAACAACAGGTGTAGGAGGAAGAAGATGAGCTGGAATAAGGTGTTGTAGCAAGCTAATGTAAGGTGGAGGCTACACACAACAGCAATAGGCAGAGAACAATTTTCATGCACAACAGTTCACTCCGTTAATCTGAGTATGTTTTTGTGTTTCTGGGATGTGTTAGAAATGGCTCAAGTATGTCTTTTATATAACCGGATATAACCACCAAGATAGACGTCCAACTAGCTGTTTTTTCCTCATATTAATTGATAAATAAGTTTACATGTGCATAGTTCATTGGCACACCCAAACAAAACTGACGGACCAGCCAACCAAGAGGCTAATGAACATGTATGGAGAAAAACAAAGGATTTTGTTCAAAAAGGAATTACAGCTTAAGGCAAATTGTCTTTCCAAGAAAATTAAGGAATATAAAATTATACATCTTTGGATTTCCAAACAAAATAAAATAAAATAATTTTTATTTAAAAAATATGAAACGCACACACCCAACATACCAGTCCATGTTGGGTAGGGTGGGGCGTGGTGAGGCAAGGCCAGTCGCGCATGTGTGTGTGTGTGTTTTAATTTATAAAAGCCCAAAGTCTATACAAGCCGAATTAGCCTTAAACTCAAATGCCCCAAAAAAGGCCCATAAGCCTTTGGTCTCCACTCCCATTTAAGTGGATTTCTCTCACTTTAGATGTGTGCAAGTGGGACAAAGATGGCTGAGAGGTTTTGAAATATAAAAAGAAGTGTGAATGGATACAACATTCTCCCACACACCTCATAAACCTCAAAAAATTATATATGGCAAAAAAAGGGCGATTAAAACTATCTTTTTAGCATAGGTAGCTTGTGGCTTTGAACCTTGCCTAGGAATGGTACGTAGTGAATTATATTTTGAACATTTTAATAAATTGTACAAACATAGTGAGGGCACAAGGACATGTTCATATTAATGTGTGCATTACAGTTTTCATAAGAATTTATTTTATGAGCACTCTAGTGAGTATGCCCAGTTCACATGAACTTGGTCTAGGGTTACGCTCACACCCTTTCAAACATATGACCTCGACCCCATTCTGAGTAAAGCTCTTCCTCTATTATGACAACACCAAAATACAAAAAGCAACAGGGAAGGGTCCGGAGCGAGACTCCAAAAGAAGTGTTTATATCAAACACATGAACTTATTAGTTGTCCCTTTGAACCATTCCTCATGGGATCTCCAATTTTAAAATTGGCAGGCTTACCGGTGTGGTGTTCAACTCATGGGAAGATGACCCATCCCACTCGACGCACTAATTACTAGCTTTCAAGCTAGACATTTTGTGAGAGGATCGGAAATATTCTCTACAGACCTAACAAATTACAAAGATTTAACACCATGGGTAATGAAGTCTCTCACCTCTTCATACCTCAATCTCATAAAGCAAATTCCCTAGTTATCTTTATATTATTTAGCTTTGTCTATGACAGACCTGTTGTCACAATGTATTTAATATAATGAATTGGCTTTGAAACTACAAGTAAATCAAGTAAAATATTTCTAAGTCAATCAGCCTGACAACAAGCTAAATCTAACGCTATAACATCAACCTCCATAGTGGATCTAGCCCTCATAGTTTGCTTGGATGATTTCCAAGCTACGTCGACACCTAGGCAAAACACATAAATACTAGTTGATTTGGTTTCATAAGAGTTCACAATCCAATTTTTATTTGTATAACCTTCTAACACTGATGGGAAAGAAGTGTAATGAATACTATGAATTGTGGTACCTTTTAGAGATCTGAAAACTCTAACCAGTGCCTCTCAGTGATGAACGTTAGGACAACTAGTGTACCTACTTAGCCCACTTACCACATAAGCAATATCATGTCTACAATAGTTGTCTAAGTACATTAAGCATCTTATAACTTGGACATATCTACTTTGATCTACATGATTACCTTTATGTGCCTTAAGATGTAAAGAAAGATCATAAAGATTACAATCAGGCACATAAGAGTACATATCAAATCTATATGAAACATTTTCTATGTAGTGAAATTGATTTAAGGAGTAACAAAGAATTAGATATACTCAATTTTATTTCAAGAATAACATCAAAAATTTCTAAATCTTTCATATCAAAATTCCTAGAAAGAAAAGATTTAGTTTTAAAAATAATTACAACATTGGATCTAGAGATTAATATATCATCAACATACAAGCACATAATCTCAAATGCACTATCAACAATCTTAGAATAAATACATCTATTTGATCAATTTGCAATGAATCCCTAAGATAAAATCATTTAATCAAATTTATCATTCGACTATATAGGTGTTTGTTTTAGACCATACAAAAAAATTACAAGTTTACAAACTTTGTGTAATTGTCCTTGGACTACAAAACCCTCAGGTTGATCCATATAGATCTCTTCCTCAAGATCCCCATTGATGAAGGCAGTCTTTACATCCATTTGATGGATTGCAAGGTTATGGATCATTACCACTTATCTATGTTGTCATTTACCCTTAACTTCTTTCTAAAGATCCATTTGCATGTAATGGTTTTGCAAACTAGAGGAAGATCAGTTACAATTCAAGTATGATTGTTCATAATGGTTTCTATTCCACTATCAATATCTTCCCTCCAGATTCAACATCTATGGATTTCATGGTATTTTCATAGGTCTTAGGGTCTTTCTCTACTATAAAGGTGTAGAAGTCAGAACCAAAGTTATTAGTTACTTTATCCCTTTTACCCCGAACAAAGTCACTTGGAGTCTCAACCACTTTAAGGTTCAATGGTCCAGGTTCAGGTATGGGCACGTCGGTACTAGGAGTTGAATCTTGTATGTTCTCCTCTTTGGTAACAGGATTCACAACGGACTGCATTTTCCCATTAAGAACAATAGACGTATTTGTATTTTTTGGGTCATAATATAGAATATTTGCCTTTCCTATGATGCCACAATGAATGGCTCATCCTTCTCTCCAATAATTTCAAAAGTTAATATTGTGAAAAACTTATCATTACAACTCATTTATTGTTATCAACCTAATTACATGTCAATATGGGAGCTTTGAACTCTCAGAGTCAAATCTCATATGTATTCCACGTGAAGGTTTTAAAGTTTCAACATTTGAAGGACCTTAACCAACTTGTTTAGGAACACTAGCTTAAAGGAAAAGATGCTTTAATAGTAAACAACATCTACATGTCTGATTTCTAGTACGAAATTTATTCTAATGTCAGGGATATCTGACTTTATCACAACAAATCTATTTGCATTGCTATTTCCAACATTGCCTATGAATTCATTATCAACAATTTTGGGACCAAGATTTCACTTCTAGTATTTAGTGATCTTAATTTTGGTCAAGAAAGTTCATAAGGTATTTTCTATGTGTTTTAAAGGGATACAAATCAACATATAGTTAGCGGTTAATAGAGCCTTCCCCTACATTCTTTGATGTAGACCAGATTCATCCAACATGGACACATCATCACCGCCAAGAGTGCACATAACTATTATCTTTTAGGTAGGTAGAAAAAGCATAACGATCATAGAAGATGTGAGAAACCACTCCAGATTCCATCCATCAATTATCACTAGAAGAAAGGTTAACACTAGAACAAGATAATTGGTGGTATCTAACCTTTCAGAAGAGGATGCATCATCACTCACATCGATCATGTTCACTTTTGCATTCTTAGGGGCATGTTTAGTTTGCTTCGGTTGACCCTTGCGGTCCTTGCAAATATTTGCATATAACCAGGCTTGCCACATGCATAACAAATGCATTGGCCCCAGAATCAGAGTTCTTATTATGATTGTGTTTCTTGTCTTTCTTATAAGGTTGCTTGAACTTATGATTGAACTTATGATCATCTACTGGGTTGATAGATGTATTGACCTTAACATCATTTTCCCTATGATGAAATTCAGTTTGAAGGAATTTACTAAGTAGGACATTGTTAACCTATCATGTCTATGCCAAAGATATTTGGCAAAGTCCATCTAGGATGGAGGGAGATTTTCAATTAGGGCTTCCACTTGCACATTCTCCTCAATCTTATAACCATTAGCAAGCAAATTTGAGACGAGGTTTTGGTACTCAAGTACTTGTGCTAGAAAAGACCTATTATCCACCATATTGTATTCATATCATTTAAGAAAAGGATATTGTTCTCATCCAACATATTGCATTTCTAACTTGTGGTTCAAATCTTTCCAAAGCTCAAGGATAGAAGGTTGTTTGTGGTAGATGTCATAAAGATCAACAGAATGAGAAAATAAGATCCTACCATGACAAAGATAGTATATTTCTTTGGATATCTTGGTAGGATAAGATGAATCACTAAAGGTTACAATCAGAGCATCAACAACATTGATAAATGAATTAAGATATGGTGCACACTTCTTAGGTGGTGTCATAGTGGAAACTAAGCCTAAAGAAGTGCGCCAGAATTTCATCTTTTGTTGCAAACGACAAAAGTCTAAATCCATAAATTTTTTGATCCTAAGACTTTGCTATGTCTTCCATGGTCATCATGGTTCTAGATCCTTATATGTAAATTTATAAGAATTAGATTAAAAAATCAAATTTTTTCCTCACTAGTCTTGGATATATTTGGATTTTTTTAGTTACCATATAGCAATCTTTGCTAGATAAAAGTAATTGATAATCTGATCAAATTAAAGAATAGAGATTATTAAGTATAAAAGAGCCTGCGGGTGAAGGCATGTTACAAAATCACTATCATAAAGACAAAATATGAATCTCTCTATGCATTAGCCACATCAATGGCTTGCTCTATGTCTTCCATGGTCATCATGGTTTAGATCATTATTATGTAAATTCATAAGAATCAGATTAACAAAAAAAGCAATAGAGGTGATTTTTTATTACTGATGTTGGATATGTTTTACTTTTTTTTGTTACTATATAGAAAACATCACCAGATAAAAGCAACAAAAAATAAGATCAAAATAAAGAACAAATTTTATTAAGTATATAAGAGCTTGCCGGTGAAGGCATGCGATGAAGATCATTATCGTGAAGACAAATTTTGTCTCTCTCTATACACGATTTGATGAGCGACTTGCCTCCCAGATTCAATCCACACCAACTTAAATCACACTTAAATGCACAACAATGGGTAACAACATATGGAGAATGAGGAAGAAGATGAGCTAGAACAATGTATTGTAGCATGCTAATGCAAGGTGGAGGTTGCACACAACAACAGTAGGTAGAAAACAATTCTCACACACATTAGTTATCTCACACCCAACTATTCTCAAGATGTTTCTGTGTTTCTGGTATGTGTTAGAAATAGCTCAAGTATTCCTTTATATGACTGGATAGAGCCATCAAGATAGGCACCCAACTAGTTATTTCTCCCTCAAAAATTAATTGATAAACAAGTTCCCATGTGGATGGTTCGTCGGGCGCACCCAAACAAAATCGATGCAACTCGGACCAGCCAAACAAGATGCTAATCAACTTGGATGGGAAAAATGGTACTATTTTGTTCAAAAGGAATTATGGTTGAGCAACTAAAGGAAATTGTCTTTCTAAGGAAACTAAAGAATAAGAAATTGTGCATTTTTGTATTTTCAAATGACAAAAATAAAATGTCATTTATATAAAATAATATAAAAGAATTTATGTTTGTAAAAATATCCAATCGCATGCACGCAAAGTATCAAACCAAACTGGGCCAAGATGAGTGGGGTGTGATGCGGCACGGTGAGCTGTGTGTGTTTGTGAATGTTTTAATTTAACAAAGCACAAAGCACATACAAGCCCATTTAGAGATAAATTCAAAAGTCCCAATAAATTCCCACAAGTCTTTGATCTTCAATCCCACTTATGTAGATCTCTCTCTCTCTTTAGAAGTGAGCAATTTGGGACAAATGATAGCTGAGAAGTTTTGAAATGCAAAGAAAAATGTGGTTGGAATACAACATATAATTGCTAAATGGGTTCACTTCATATTAGTCCATTAGTGTTGGTCTACTTTATGTTATGTTTGTCTCTGGTATACCGTACCATGAAATGAGTCTACATATGACTCACTGTATTGAGTTCAGAATATTAATAATTTCTCTTCGCATGGTATGAAAATATTATTTTAACCCTAAGGGTTTAGGAAGGAGAAATAGTTAGGTTGTAGGCCCCTCTCTCCTCAACATCAATGTCCCCTTCCTTTTCTTTCCTATCCCCCTCTATCCTTCCCCTTCTCTCATGTCGTCATTGCGGTACGCAACAGTAGCAGCACTACATCACACTGCTAGTATGCAGTATCTAGTCGAGTTCCATGAGTGGACCTCCACAACCATGGTTCTGGCTTGGCAATAGACACCACCGTTCATCTTCTCTGTTTCCCACTACGGGGCTATCTTGTCTAGGTGGAAACCCAGTCCTATTTTTGGAAGGAGAGTTGCAGGTCACCATCCCCTTGAGAGTTGAACCAATGGCTCCTTGAAAGGGTGTGCAATGGTGTAAAAACCTCAACACTAATCCGAGTAGTACTCATCTCCTTTTCAATCACCCATCAAAATCTAATGATGGTTTGTTGATTGTAGTACATCAGAGATGTACTTCTAAAAGTTTTGTAACAACCACTATACTTAGGGGACATTAATCTTTTTCTATCATAGTGGTTTCATCTTGTGATAGTGCTCTAGGTTTGCTTCTTTCCGGCTGTCTCTATCATATCATTGTGCATCTTACCAATGATTGACTATCTCCACCATTGTTCTATGAGTGGGACATATTCTCCAACATGTCTAAAGGCAAAGATTCACCTCATACCATTGTCTATAATGACAATGCTCCTATCTCCATCATCAAATTAAATGAAGAGAACTATCTTCTCTAGAAAAATTATATTCAAACTATTATTGAATCTGGAGGTAATGTGATGTTCGTGGAGAAACCTAATGAGGAGTGCATTCTTCTTGTAATAATGATCTAGGCGTGATTCTTTTTTGTTATCTTTCTCGTATGACTATGCATCTTACTAGTTATTGACTACTTCCACTATTGTTCTACCATTAAGATATATTATCCAACATGTCTGAAGGCAAAGATTCACCTCATACCATTACCTATATTGACAATGCTCATATCCATATCATCAAATTAAATGAAAAGAACTACCTGTTCTAAATGAATTCTATTCAAACAATTATTTATCCAGAGATAAGGGAATTTCATAGAGAAGTTTGTTGGTGATATTACTGATTTAAAATGGGGGAATATCCAAGTCAAAATATTCATATGGAAGAGTATGGAGTCATCTATTTCTTCCAAGTACATGCTCCACAATATTGTAAAAGTGTTGTGGGACGCCACTTGACAAAATATGGGATAATCTCTTTGGTGAAAACTAGGGAGATAGAACTCTTGACAAATGTTATGACTCTAGCATTGGCTTATCCCAACAACTTCATTACTTCCAACCTATCTCATCTGAGGATCACACCAAAGAGTGTGCCAACCTTGTCACTGTTAAATTTCTCAACTGACTCAATTTGTCCTATACTCTAGTTTGCAACACTATCTCGAAAGGTGACAACTTCCCCACTCTAGAAGATGTTTTCTATTGTCTTAAACAATTTGATGTTTGTCTTCACTCAATCAATATACTAGTTTCTCAGGTAGCTATTGTAGTCATTGCTTGTGGATGTGGTTGTGACGTCCTCTGAGGTCCAAGTGCACATTCTTCAATAAGTTGGGTCACCTTGAGGAAAGTTGTTACCAAAAGAGCAGTTATCCCTAAGGGCGTACTCGTGGCACTGATGCTTCTCATGTTGCCCATGGGATGGACACACTATTTGTCACTATCACTTTCGCTGACTATGAGCAAACTCTTCCAACTTCGCAACCAGCTCATTAACAACCCATGGGATCTGGGGATTTTGAGACCATGTAATATGTTGTACAATCTTTAATGCGTCTTACCTCCAACCAAGGTAACTTTCTAGCCTCCATGCTAGCATCTTGTTCTCTTTGGATAGTCAATTTTGAGTTCACACAACATATGATGGGTATGAGACATCTTCTTTCCTCTATTGAGTCCTATATATATTCCAACTTTATTTGTCACTCTGGCTAATGGGTCCATTAAAATTGTCTAACAATGTGTGATTGTGAACATTTTACCTAATCTTAAACTTAATTATGTGCACTTTATTCCCAAGTTTCCATTATTCAATGTATATAGCTAAATTGGTTGATGTCTTTACCAGTAACATAAATATGAGTAGCCATGATTTTGTTATGCAGGATTCCCAAACTCTGATGACAATTGGTTTGGTATCTAGAGTGGGAGATTTACTATTTCGATGATGGTGCCCCTCATTCTACCCCTCTTGCATGCACACCTATCCAACTACATCGGTGACCCTCGCTTGATAAGCTCAAGCTTATGGAACCATATTTATCTAGTTTACAAAGTCTTTCATGTGACTCATGTCAATTTGGGAAGCATCATAGGAGCTCTTTCCCTCACAAAACTAGTTTATATTCTAATGTTAGTTTTGATGTGATTCATAGTGATGTTTCTAGTCCTTTCTGAACCGCTAGCTTTAATGCATTTTGATATTGCATTGCCTTTTTGGATGGTTCTCTCACATGACTAGTTTATACATATTAAAATATTATAATGAACGTGGTGTTTTCCAGTCATTTCATAAAATGATCTCAACACAATTTAATAAATTCATTAAAATCTTTCAAGTTGATAATTATTTAGAATACATTTTGAGTCAATTGTCCATTTTTTGCTCTAGTACTAGAGCAATCCATCAACATTCTTGCACTCATACCCCACAAAAAATGAGGTTGTTGAATGTAAGAATCACCAGTTACTTGACATTTTTTGTAGTCTTACCTTCCAAGAAAACTATTGAAGTCCTACTCATTTGAAGCTATCCACATCACATGCTACCTTATTAATCAACAACCGCCTTCCATTCTACAGAACAAGATAACTTTTTTTCTTATTTTTTCCACTAAGAAGCATTTCCACCTTCTTCACTGTATTTTTGGGTGCACTATTTGTAACTTTAATGCAAAGGAAGTTATACTTGATCTCCACTCCATTGAGATGATTTTCTTCGACTATCTACCATTCATAAAGGTTACAGATGTTATAGCCCAAGAAACTATCAGATGTACATCTACTCTGACATTACATTTCATGAATCATGTGTTCTTTGATTCTTCTTCATCACCCTCTTCACCTTATCATGAGCTTCTTGAGTTAGATATTTCTAATCCAATGAATTATGTACCCACAACCCTTCCTCTTGAGACTCACACTAGTATACATGTGGCCTTTAATGTTGGTATTCAAGCCCTACAACATTGGTTTAAAGGTGACACCTATGTGAACGACATAATAGATCGACATCTAAAACATCTTCTAACTAAGGAAGATGACCTTTGTAGTGCCTCTACGACAGTTTTAGAAACCAACATTTAGAATAAAGAATATCTGACATTAAAAACTTGCCTATCAACAAAATTTGTATGAATAAGTGGTTTGTAATGTCAGTTTTGGTTTACATAGCAGGAAGCTAACATTTAGATTGTTGAAATTGTTCAAAAATCATCAGTTTTGTTAGGAAACCTAATGAATGCATATTCATCCTAGTTTTGGTTGCATTTCCATCTTAGTTTCACATTCATTTCCATCATTTTATCTTGGAGCTGGCTTGCATTTATGATTTCTTAATTTCACAATAAATCATAGAATTTAGATCTAATTCTTTGGTTTCCATGGCAGGTTTGAACCTCCTATCATGTGCACCAGTGTTGGAAACGGTGATTCTCTAAGCAACTAGTGGGCCCAAGTAATGTTTGACAAAATGGATATGATTTTAAATGATCCAAACCTTCATTGGGAACATTTCATCGGTCATAAGCTTCATCAGCATAGGCCATCGACCACACACCAATTCCCCTCAATGGGTATGCATCTTCCAAGAATCTTGTAGACCCCTTGAGAAGTTAGCCCAATGTTCGGCCTAGCATCGAGCATAGATGACATTACACAACGATGGGAAGTCATGTGTGGAGACTAATGACCTTTTTTATTTTATGTTGGTGGACCTATGATAATAGTACTACACTTTGACCTCTGATGTACGGCCTCGATCTTTGATGGTGGGGTAGACTCTACCAAACTGATGAACACCATGTTGCTCTAATGGGATTCCAGCGTCGACCCCTTGGAAAAACTTTATGTTGACCCTCCTATGGTCATCCTACATTTGTGATCGACAGAATTACACACCCGCGAGCAATGTGGTATCACTCTCTAACAAACGAGTAGACTCCACCAATGGACACATGTTGTGAACCCCAACATTGATGCTCGACCTTCCAGCTCAGGAAAAACACTATGATGGTTGAGCACCTCACCTAGAGCATTGATGGTCGTCCTACACTCTACCTCTGATGGGAATATTGAAGGGTCATGAGACTCTTAGTATACCTCCCACCGTCGACCCTTTATATCTATGATGGATAATACTCAAGTGCAAAGTGTCTAGGTAGGTTCCCAAATCCTAGCCCCCCACCTATAAATACAAGGGAACTCCCACCTTGAAGAGGACCTGCCCCCAATGTTTTCATCCAAACACAATCAGTCATGAGCACTCCATATCCATTTTTATTGGCCCATGCATCAGTTTCCTCCATCAGTCGACAGACTAATAGAACTCCAACCTCCATCAAAGGCTCAGAGAAACCTTCATGTAAAAGAAATTGTAACCAAGGAGTCTATCGATCCATCATCTGCTTGCTTTTTCTTAATAGAAGCATATACAATCCACAAGGAAGAGAGATCAATAGCTCCCTGATCCATCTCCAACAAATTTTAAGGATGTGTTGTTATTGTTTGTTCAACACCTTCATTCTAAAATTCAAAGAACCGCTCCAGACACCACGGTTATGATCCTCTTCTTTTGAGATGATGATATATTCTCTCTTCTTCTGTGTTTCATTTGTATTTGCTGTAATGGGGAGTAGTCCTCTTTCTAGGGTGTGGGGAGTAGCCTCGTTACTCATTTTTGTTCTTTTTACTGCATCTATTTTGGTATGAACCATTCTATATCTGGAATCAATTGTTTTGTACTCGTATTCTTGTCTGATCATCAAGCTTACATGCTTATTAAATCTTGGTGTATAGAAATTTGAACTGAGGATCTAGAATATTGATTGACTCATGTTAAGCCCTGTGATGAGAACTTCAGATGGGTGTCTTTTGAGAAAATAGATGCATGGTCTCTAGGTAACGAGACAGAAAGCTTGAACTGATATCTATCGAGGTTTCAATCCTAACGCTGCAAGGGAGATTTACTTGACCCCACCATATGTATGTCTATGCTTAATATGGCACAGTGTGAGAGTCAATGATAGGTAGCAATGTTGAAGCTCATTCCACCCTAGTGTTTCCATCCATTGATAATCCACCCTTGATTTGGCGCTTTCATTATTTGCAATCTTAGTATAATCAACAATCAACATCCTTGTTTTTCTGAATACTAATTTTTATTCGATCACATTGATTAGATTACTCTTAAAAATATTGTATTTTGGGCTCAATCCTGAACTATACTACAATAAGACTCATCCTTTTGCAGGTGGTGATATTTGTATACAGTTCATGTAAAAACATAAGGGATCTTCCCTATGTGAATTTACATGTGCAATAACACACACATCACAACTTACACTACAATATTTGAATGTCAGTTTGGTTCCATAAAGTTGACGTTGTAGACTGGCTTATCACTTATGATAGTTTACTAATTAAATTGTAAAGTAACGTTGGTTTTGTGTTCCAAGACAAACATCACAATATTTCAATGTCATTTTTACCCTAATAGCAAATTTTGAAATTTATATTTTTTTAATAGAAAGTACGTAGACCTTCTATCCAACTATTTAGTTGGATATAGAACATGTTATTCATTAGATGAACATGTTCCAGCATATGTTTAGCTTAATAATAGGCCATTTCAAACATGCAATTAAAAACACATACGCATCCACATATTCAATTGCCTCATCCCATTCATATATACATATATATGTATATATATATATGTATGTATTTATGTATGTATGTATATTCAAATTTCTCTTTTGTTTCCACATACATTCACAATTTACATATATTCATTCACATCTATGTCTTCAACTACCTCACTAATGCAAACCAAACCCAAAGTCACTTGTACTCATTTATGATTTCAATTCAAATACAAAATTTTAAATACTTATGATTTATCACATCGACATACAAGAAACCAAATTCAAAGTTTCTTGTATTCAAACCCAAAGTCACTTGTATTCATTTATTGTGTAACCCTATGATGCTTAGTGGTTGATAAGGCAATTCGTACGATGACTGGCAGCGTGGGCATTGGTGATGGGAGGATCATTGGAGGAGGTGATGGGAGGATCGTTGGAGGAGGTTCCTCGTCTACCTTGACTCAAGGTTCGATTCAACAAGATTTATAGGGAGATACAAGGGGAAGTCAGGACCTCAGATCTATCCAAATGGTGTCACAATCACCAAGGAGGTCAGGCTCTGAGTAGAAATGTTCAAAGGGAAGACAACATTGAACCCAGTGACTCTAACCAAGACAAACATTGAGCTAACTGATGGCAAACTGATCTATCCAAAATCCATTGCCAAAAGGAATGCATCTAGTTGGAGCTATGTTGTAGCTAGCTATGTTGTGGGTTTAAAGCCCCATTGGAAAACTCGGATGGTTCAGCTTGATAAGATATGGGAGGTTAAGGGCCCGATTGATGTTCATTCTAGGGGAAATGGATTCTTCCTTGTTCTTTTCTCGAACAACGAAGACATGACAAATGCTATTGAAGGTGGTCCATGGTTTGTTGCAGGACAACCTCTTATTCTGAAGTGATAGGAGAGACGTGAACCGCTGGAGAAGCTAAAACTAGCGGAAATTCCTATATGGGGGTTCAATTTACCTTTGGAATTATGGGACAAGGAAATGTTTAAACACATTGGATCATTTATGGGGAAACTTGAGTGTCCTGGCCGTCTCACAATGGAGTTATCCAGGCTGGAATATGCTAGATTACAAATTTTAATTCCTACTGATTTCACCTTCCCCAAATAACTCCAGATACAAAGTGAAGATGGATAACTTGACATCATCAGATTCGAATATGAGTGGGAACCTGCTAGATGCATCCATTGCGGTAACTTTGGACATGAGTCTGTTCTATGTTCTGATTCTCCTGTTAAGAAACTAGCTATGCAGACTAAGAAGAAAGTGTGGATTCCCAAAGTAAGCAATCTTACTAAAGAGGTGGAGGTATTTTGTGATGCTATTGGTGAAAATGTAGGTGAAAGTTACTCTAAATTCTCAGAGGAAATTGAGAATGTCCAAGTTGTTTCTTCTCTATCGGATGATGTTGAAACCCAAGCTGTGATTTCAATTGCAGAGCCAGTCATTGGTGACAAAGTGAACTCTAACTTGTCGACCCCAGATCAGATATCTTCACCACAATGGGAGGTTCAAAAGAAAAAGTCAAAGTCTCCTCCAAGACCCAGAGTTATAGGTATGAGTGTCAGTACATGAAGGAATGTCTCGCTAGCTAACAAATTTTCCTTACTAGACAATAGCAGTAATCAAAGTTATTCCTCACCCCTTTTATCATCCAATGGATAGTCCTCTATCTATAATTTCTTGGAACGTGAGAGGATCTCTCAATAAACTCTCACATATTGAGGAGGAATTTAACACATATAAAGCTCAAATATATATCCTAGAGTCTAGAATGTAGGAGAAGGATATTGCTGAAGTTGTTAATTACATTTGCAAGGATGCTAAGTATGTCTCTAATTGTGAGTTTTATACCTATACTCGTATCATTTTATTTTGTAAGGATGATAACATTAATGTTAGCAAGGTATGGGCCAATAAGCAACTTCTTCACGGTCATGTTAACACTGACAATTACAATTTTCTTATCTCGACTGTCTATGGAGCTTCTGATGATGTAGACATATGTCGGCTTTGGGATTCCCTTGGTTCTCTTAGTTGCAATGATACTTCCCCTTGGTGTCTCCTTGGGGACTTTAATGTTGGTAGGATCGGTTATGAGAAACTTGATAAGCAGTCCCCCTCTTCTAAAAGCATGGCTGATTTCAGTGACTCTATTTACTGCACTGGACTTCTTGAGATTACTAAAAAGGGTTTATTTTTTACTTGGGAGAGTAGAGGTAAGAAAGGTACTAGTACCTTTTCCAAAATTGATCGTATCTTATCAAACATGGCTCTTCTAGATATCTTCTCAGATGCTTGGGGTGAAGTCGTCAATACTTTTGTTAGTGGTCATTATATGATTTCAATCCATATTACTAGGGGAGCTAAAAAGAAGACACCATTCATATTTATCAACAATTGGACTAAAGAAGATGGCTTTTTGGATGTTGTGAAGGAAAGTTGGTTTAAATAGGATATTTCTGATGCCCTTGTGTATAGAGTCTACAGCAAATTGAATAACCTTCATCATGATCTAATTGAATGGAAGAGTAAGCATATTAAGAACTATTTATCAAAAGTTGTAGAGTTGGAAGTGGATGTCTTTGATCTACAAGTTCAGGTTGATCGTAATCCTAGAGATTCATTTTTACATAATAAGCTTCATTCTACTAGGGAAGTTGCTACTAAAGCCAAGGAGGAGGAGGAGTTATTTCTAAAGAAAAAAAATCAAGAGTTCAATGGTTAAAAGTTGGAGATAAAAACACCACCTTCTTCTATGCTTTGTTGAAGACCAAGAGGATTAGAAATAATATAAATTCTCTTATTATTAATGATCAGGTTTTCTATGACATGGATGTTATCAATGGCAGTATTGTCGACCACTATAAGAACATCTTCAATGCTGCTAGCAATTCTGTTCTAAATTGGAACCCTAATTGGAAGCTTCCTCTTATCTCCATCAAAGACCATGACCTACTAAGGAAATGGGTCACTAAGGAAGAGGTAGAAAGTGTCTTCAAATCACTGAATGATGAAAAAATATCCTGGTCCCGATGGATATAATTCTACTTTATTTAAATCTTGTTGGAACATCATTGGTCTGGATATTACATCTTATGTTCTCAATTTCTTTGACAATGGTAAACTCCTCAGAGAATGTAATAGAACCTTTTGATTCCTAAAGTCCCTAATGCTACTTGTATCAAATATTTCAAACCTATATCCCTTTATAATGTGATATGTAAAGTTATCATCAACATTTTGGCCAATAGACTCAAACCGATCATGGGGGAGATCATAGATAAAAATCAAATGGGCTTTATTAAAGGTAGATCGATTGGGGATGTTGTCCTCCTGGATAATGAACTTCTTAGTTCTTTTCCCAATCCTCTGGGTCCTCAGCACATGCGTGTGAAAGTGGACTTATCCAAAGCTTTTGATTCTATTAGATGTGATTATATTCTCTTTATTATGGATCAGATGGGGTTCCCTGAGTGTTGTCTCAAGTTAATTAATGAGTGCTTTGCCTCTGCTTCTTTTCAAGTTCTTATTAACGGATCATCTTCTGACCCCTTCAATGCTAGTAATGGGGTAAGACAAGGGAACCGCTTGTCACCCTACTTATTTGTGATTGCCATGCAGGGGTTTTCTACCATCCTCAACAAATCCATTGATGATAAAAAAAAAGTTGTTCCTATTAGATTGAAAGATGGAATGGGGGTTTCTCATATCATGTGTGTTGTTGATATTCTCCTTTTCACCAAGGCCAAGAAGGATAATGTTGCTGGTTTAAAAAGTATTCTGGATCATTTCTATGTGATTTCTGGTCTGAAACTTAACAATGACAGAAGCCAACTGTTCCGTAGTAAATCTAGTTTGAATGATGGCATCAGTGACAATCTTAACATTTATTTGTCTCATTAACATGTTTGATATCTTGGTCTCCCACTCTTCACTGGGAGACTCACTAAGGAAATGTGTCTTCCCATTATTGATAAATTCAAACCAAAACTAGATTCTTGTAAGGGGAGGCTCTTATCTTTTGCAGGAAAAGTTGAGCTTGTCATTTTTACCTTGTCTACATACCATATCTTCTGGTCTTCTTCCTTTCCTATTCCTAGATTAGTGATTGATAACTTGGAGAAGCTTATGAGAAATTTTATTTGGAAAGATGAGAAAGACAAGAGACATATCTGCATAGTCTCATGTAACGCCATGTGCAAACCAAGACTTGAGGGAGGTCTTGGCATCTGATCAATCAAGGACTGGTCCAATGTAGGGGTTCTTCAAAATCTTTCAGACCTTGCTAGTGATAAAAACTCCTTATGGGTAAAATGGCTTCATGGGAAGTACTTAAGGTATGATTATATTTGATTAGTTGTAGAGAGATCTAGTGACTCCTGGTTATGGAAAAAGCTTCTGAGCAAAAGAAACTCCTTGTTAAATCATGTGGTTTTTAAGATTGGTGATGGTGAAAGTACTAGGCTTTGGAGGGACCTGTGTCTACCTAATAAGAAAAAAATGTTTGATGCAGTTGATAGGAAGCTTGTTTCTCGACATGGCAAGGGCATGAATTGCAGATTGAGTACATGTATTGAAGATAATCAAGGGAAAAGGCTGGATTTTAGAGGATCTTATCTTATCAATTCAATTTTCAAATAGTTATCTCTTCCTTCAGGTGAAAAGGATGCCATTTTGTATCATGGTGGCACCAACTTTAGGCTTACAGATGGGTGGAACATTTCTATAACTATGTGCCCAACTATTGCTTGGGGAAATGGATATGGCCTGACAATGTCCCTAGAAGATGCTCTGTGATTTGTGTTTATGTTTCCTTAATAGGCTCTTTACGACTGATACCTTAAAGAGATTTGGCTGTCAGTTAGCTTATAGATGTGTTATGTGTGAAGATCATGAAGAGAATGTGGATCACCTCTTCTTCAGTTATAATTACTCGACTGAGATCTGGAAATTCTTTTAGGAAAGTTATGGTTTGGGTTCATCCGTCTCTCTGATCTTTCTTAACTGAAGAAGGAAGTAAGGATGGTAGTTTCTCTTCTTTTCTATCATATCTGGTCTGAAAGGAACTTCAGAGTCTTCCTTGGTCTACAAAATAAACCTAAAAATCTATGGAGATTTATCTATAATGACATTTCAGTTGTATAGATAGTTAGCTGTACAAATTGTCTTTCCTTCTTATGTTTCTTTCAATTCTTGTTACACTCTATAACAAGACTTTTGTTACCTTCTTTTTTGAGAAATGAAAGAAACATGCAGCATCACCAAAAAAATTCAAAGTTTGATATATAATCATCAATCCAATTTCATACACAATCAACTTCATTAGTGAAGCATGTTGTCCACTTTTTGCATATGGCATCTAGAGTGTCTCATGCACAAGCCATGTAGGTGTCATGTACCTACAAAAAGAATAATATAATCATAAGATATTATTATATAAAGTATGATTATAATTTAAACTAGATTATATACTTGTGATCGAAATATATATTACTTACTATATATTTTGTATGTCATGTGATGTTGTTCTAACTATGACATCTATATAATTCATCACATAGTATCTACATGCACATCCATTATTTGTTACGACACTACCCATCCATTATTTTGTTAGGGCACTACAAATTCATAGTTATGTGAGACATTAATAAATAAAATAAGCAGAGCTAGCATTAGATTTGTAGTCATAGAACTACCTCCATACTCCTTTAGATAATGTTTTCTTTTGTCTATCTACAACTCCTCCATCATCTTGGAATGATTTTGTACCGCTATAAGTTAAATTAATATATTGAATATCATGATTAAGTATTTATATAATGATACATGCATTAATAAGTACATTGAAAAATAAAAAACTATACTTATTGTACAATTAGAAATTATAGTTAATGTCCCATTACTTAAAATTTCCTACCCAATGGGTCAAGACAATTCACAACCAATATGTTTGGGAAAATCACTAGTAATTCTCAATACCTATTTCTAAATAAAGAACATGAAAAATAAAATAATTTAATTCCACGATAAAGTTAATTCATAAGTCAAAATTATAAGCAAAGAAATAGAAACTTATCCAACATTGAAAGGAGCTACGATCACATCCTTTTATGTACTAACAAATACTTAAATAAAATAGAGAAATAACTAAATAAAAATTGTTATTCTTTTTCTACAATGCTAATCAAATGATGGAACTAGGAATGCCACATTGACTATTTGAAATATTGTAGTCTCTGCATATAAGTAGATGTAAAAGCATATGTAATAGTTTAATATATAGAAACAACTCAAGGTATAAGGTATTTAACCATAAGAACTCATCATATCTAAGTTCTATTACAGAGATATTTAGCCATTCATGCCAAAATAGCTCTTTATTATCTTGAATGAATACAATAGTTGTTGGGTTTTCAGAAATGGGGCGCGGCAGAATAAAAAAAGGAATTTCCTTTATACCCAGTCGTTGGGTCCTCTATAGAAATAAAACAGATAAAGGTGATACTTTTGTGCATGTTAGTTGGCCCGCAACTAGACGCATCTTTATAACACAATATTCCTAATCTAGATCTAAAAAGGCTACCAAGAAATCTAGATAGATGAGAAGAAGGAAATCCAGATTGATAACCAAGTTGTTGCATGATTATCTTCTATGAGAACAGTTTCTCCAAGCCTCTACGGGTGTGCCTTGGCCTCTACTTCATCCACACAAATCAGGAAGAAAGTGTTTCACCACCTTGACCACCAAGTCAAAGAGGAATATGAATTTTCAATGAGCTAGCATTATGAAACTCCCTCAATTCTCCTATCTTGTGCATTAGTCCTTAGGGTGAATTCCTCTCTCTGAGAAGGAAGTTGGACAACCAAATTTTCTCACAAGTGGTCTCAAGAGATATGTCTCACCCTTTGGGACATGCTCCCTTTACGTAAGATTCATTGGCTTGGAAAAATTTAATTCTAATCTCTTTTGTAATTGTAATTGTCAAAATAATTTAATGCTAAAAAACTCATACTAGATTGATCAATCATGTTTCCTGATTGGATGATCACAACCCTTGATCTTCTGATCAGGTCAGCTGATTGAAATATGACAACAGTTAAGATCAAGATCTGAACTAGTTTCCAATTTCAGACTTTCCCTATAACACTATGATCGCCTGATTAGGTTTCCTAATCAGAGAATCATGTCTGTATAATGTAAAATTCAGTTGATCAATTGATAATCAATTTCCCACTGACCCAATCATCTAATCAGTTGATCAGACATTCTGGTTTCCCAATCAGAGGTTTAATCAGTATGTTTATGATTTGATATCATTATAATCATATATTTGATTGCAAACTTCAATTCCTTTATGCATCCTTATGTGAGTGACCCGGTAGATTCCCAATTACGTCAGTAGTGATGTTCAAAACAACATAAGCAATGATTGGTGTCTAGTTACACATCATTGTCACCCAAGTAATAGGAATGAGTTGGAGAGAAACTACAACCTATAAAGTGTTCAATGTTACCATGACCATGCAATCCCCTTGTCACAGTTATCTAGATGGAAATGGAGGCATGGATTTGCATCCTCTTAACATTCAATCTTTTTCCTTGAACTTGAACAGACTAGTCGAGATAAGTGAGATCAATATCATATATCATCTCACATGAGCATGGCCATGCATTTCATAGTCTTTTTTATCAAGTGGATGGGGATATCACTCCAAAGGAGGAAGAAATAGCAACTACATCACTCACACTATGCCCCATGTGTCATAGTGTACCCAATCACCACCTTTTTGGAAACTCATATTTCAGAGCATGTTGCTAATGTCAAAGTACTTATAACAATATATGTTACTATAGTGACTTCAGGTCTAAGAATCACAATCTCCACTATCACATTGAGATATGAATCTGACATGTCACTACATGACTTCCATTTGTCAGTATCAATGTGGGTTTGTCCAGTACAAGTTGTTCTCTAACAAGTACTCATGTATTTCAGTTGAATTCTGATATCATGACTAAAGAGGCATAGTCATCACTCTCAATACATGTTCTTGTATATTATAATAACTAAGTAGGGACATAACAAGATTGGTAACTCTTATTATACATGTGATCTCATCTTTAGGTTCTCAACCCAAACCATATTTCATTGAATTAAATACTCTTAGGGCATTATTAGGTTTATTCATTATCTTAATACTAAAACAAACATAATAAGTGGAGTTTCCTTTTCTTAATAATCAAATCAAGTACAAAATATCCCTTTTACATTCATTACATGATGGTTTTCAGGACATATAACCAACAATCTCCCACTTGTACTAGAGCCAATCACTCATGAACCTAAGTCCAACCGATCTAATATGACCATCTTATTCCCGCTACGAAAGTGTTTTAGTTAGAGGATTGATAACATTGCTTTTAATTAGTACTATGTAAGGTTTTGTATCACCTTGTTGAATGATCTCACATATGAGATGGTAACACATGGGTATGTGCTTGGAACACTAATGTGATCTCAGTTTCTTGTCTTGTGCAACAACTCCATTGTTGTTGCAGTAAAGCTCTACTATGTCTTCAATGGTTGAAACATCTCTAAGTTCACTAATAAACTTCTTGATCCATACTGCTTCCTTTGTTACACTAGAGGCATCAATGTACTCAGCCTCTATTCTAGAATCAGTCACAATCTCTTACTTGGAACTTTTCCATCTTACAACTCCACTGTTTAGGCCAAACACGAATCCTAATCATGACTGGTAAGCTTCCTTATTGGTTTGGAAGCTTGACTCAGTGTAAACTTTTACAAGTAATTCTTCCTCGCCACCATAATTATGAATTAATCCTTAGTTCTTATCAAGTACTTAAGGATGTTCTTTAGAGCTATCTAATGTCCACCACCAAGATCCGACTAGTACATGCTCGTTCTCAAGGTATACAAGACATATGGACGCACACATATCATTACATACATGTGAATGATCCAATTTTTAAGACATAGGGAATCTTAATCATGTGCTCCCACTCTTCAAAGAGCTAGGACATTGAGTTCTAGAGTGACATGAAGTTTTACTCTCTCAGAATTTTGCATGCTAAACCTCCCTATCGCTTTGTCAATGTTTGTACTTTGGCTTAGACCAAGAATCCTTCTAGATCTATCTTTATAGATCTTGATTTGTAGAATATAGGATGGTTGGCCTATGTCCTTAAAGTAGAAGGTATTGCCCAACCATAATTTCCCCAATTGTAGAGCATGTATGTCTATCAATAGTACGTCATCTACATACAATACCAGAAAGACAATCATTCTCCCACTAAACTTTTTTTAGAGACAAGGTTCATCTTCATTTTGGATAAAGCCAAATTATTTGACTATCTCATCAATATGAAGATTCCATCTTTGAGATGCTTGCTTCGATCCATAGATTGACCTTTGTAGCTTACAGACTTTACTGGCTTCATTTGGAGCAATAAAACCTTCAAGTTGTGTCATGTACACATCCTCTAGAACCTTATAATTAAGAAACGTTGTTTTAACGTCCATTTGTCAAATCCCATAGTCACGATAAGTTTCAATGGAAAGCATGATCCTGATGGTTTTAACCATGGCAATTGGTAAAAATCTTTTATCATAGTCACCACCTTGAACTTGTATTAAACCTTTTGCAACCATTCTACCTATATATATTTGTACATTTTCATCCATGTCAGTCTTCTTCTTGAAGACCCATTTGTGCCATATGGGTTTGACCCATTCATGTGGATCCACCCAGGTCCATACCTTGTTGGTCTCTTGACCTCGAGCCAATTTTCATAATTTGGTCGCTCAATAGCCTAATTGTAAGTAGTTGGTTCACCGTCATCAATGAACAACACATCATCTTCTTAAGTCATGATAAATTCATATCTCTTTGGCTCAAGATGTGCCCTACTAGACCTTTGAGGTTCCTATCTATGATAGGAACTTGAGGTTCCACAATAGTTGGTGGTTCTTTTTGTTCCTTATCTACCTCCATAGGTTCAATGTTGTCTTGTTGGACTTAAACTTCTTCAAATTCTATTTTCCTCCCATTGATTCCTATAGAAATAAATTCCTTGTCTAGAAATACAACATCTTTGGCAAAAAAACACTTTATTGTGACATTGAATAAAGTTGTAGGAAACTTTAGTTTCCTTATGGTATCTAATAGATCTACATTTATCTGATTTGGGTCCAACCTCTTCACAGAACTGGTTCATGATATATGCTTCACATCCACAAACTTTTATGAAAGACATAGTGGTTTGTTTCCCATTCCATATCTCATGCCATGTCTTTTCAATAGATTTGGAAGATAGTCAGTTAAGTATAAATGTGGTGGTTTCAAGAAAATGTCTCGAAAAGGAAATTGAAAGATTAGCTAAGCTCATTATTGATCATACCATGTCCAACAAGGTTTGATTCCTTCTTTCTAACACACCATTATGTTGTGGTGTTCCAAGTGGAATCTATTGTGATGCAGTACCATAATCTGTCAAAAGGACCTCAATATCTTGTCTAGGATATTCACCACCTCAATCTGATTAAAATTCTTTAATTCTTTTTCCATGTTGGTTATGTACTTCATGCATTAGTTACTTGAACATTTCAAAGGATTCTGATATGTGTTTCATAAGATACACATATTCAAATATGTTGAAGTCATTAGTAAAGTTGAGGAAGTATTGATATCTACCTCTAGCACTTATGCTAAAAGGTCCACACACATTAGTATGTATGAGTCCTAATAAAATTCACTCACTATGTCACTGTTTCTAGTGAAAGAATCTTTTGTCGTCATACCGAATAAACAAAATTATGTCTTGATTAGTCAAAAATCAAAAAAGTCCAAATAACCATCTTTATGGAGTCTAGAAATATGCTTCTCATTTATGTGCCCTAGACAACGTGCCAAAGAAATATTTTGTTTGAGTTATCGAGTTTTAGCTTCTTCGTATACATGTTATATACATGTGTCTCAAGATCTAATAAATAAAGACCATAAGACTTAGAGGTACTGTCAAAAAATATCTCATATCTATAAATAGAAGTACGCCCATTCTTTATTAGAAATAAGATATAAAAATAATGTTTCTATGTATGATAGGTACACAATAACAGTTGTCTAACTCTATTACAAGCCCATTGGACAAAAAAACAATGGGTGCCTACTGCAGTGGCAATGACTCTTGCTCTGTTTGCAACTTCTAGTTACATTTCCCTTATGTTCAAGGGTCTGCTTCTTTTCAAATCATGCATATTTGAGCATCTATGAGATCCATATCTGGTATCCAACGCCCATGATGAAGAAGTAGATATGCTT
Source organism: Alisma plantago-aquatica (assembly GCA_963693085.1). Lineage (NCBI taxonomy): Eukaryota > Viridiplantae > Streptophyta > Magnoliopsida > Alismatales > Alismataceae > Alisma > Alisma plantago-aquatica. Next base: position 1,358,318,046 of record OY856409.1, read on the forward strand.
ATTTCAATAAAATATACACCTAAAGTGGGGATCTCTATCCCCTACTTCATGTTCTTCAATTCCTCAAGGTAGAGAGGAACATTTCTTTTCCAATTTCCAGCCTGATGACAATGGTGACAATTGCCTTTCTTGGCAATCATGAATTTGCTTTATGTTTAGAAGACTTTTGGCTAGATTTAGAACCTTTCTTAGCTTTGCCTTTTCCCTTTGTTTTTCCTTTACTGACCATCAGTATGGAATTGGGCTTGTCTTTAATTTTCCCATCAGTAATTCTCGACACGCAAAGTAGCTCAGTCAGTGACTTATCAAAAAGTTTAATGTTGTAATTCATGACAAATTTCTTATATGAATCCAACAATGACTGTAGGATTACATCTATGGCTAACTCTTGACCTAAAGGAAATCTCAGTCTTGCAAGACCGTCTACGTACCTGATTAACTTGAGTACATGGGGTCCAACTGGATCGCCTTTTGCTATTTTGTACTTAAACATGATGTTGGAAATACCATGCCTCTCTTGCCTTGCTTGTTCTTGATACATGTTTATCATTTCAATAACATCCATGTTCTCATGTTGCTTCTAAATCTCATGATTTATTTTGTAAAGAATCAGGCATTTATGTCCATAATGTCATCAGGATGCTTCTTGTAAGCATCCTTTATTTCCCTAGGAGCATTTGAAGTTGGTTCATTAGGTATTAGTTTTTCCAAGACATAGAGTTTACATTCAAGTGTGAGAAAAATTATCAATGTCCTGAACTAGTCAGTAAAGTTATTCTCGTTAAGTTTCTCTTTCTCAAGGACGTAGTGAAAATAGATTATGGGTTACGTTCACCACTAATCTACATAATCAATATTTTATTTGATAATTAATTTGATTGGAGATATTAATTTAGACTTTAATTAATTACACTACACTATTTTAGCAATTTAATAGCCCAAACTTTTAATTTGGAAGATTACAACCAGCTATCCTCTAGTGAGGCACGTCTAAAATACATTAAGTGACTTCTCAGCCAACATTGACACCCACAACTTAATTGTTAAGGTAGGTAACAATTACCAAGTGTATTATATAAAATTCTTGGATAGATGGTTGCACGAATACATGTCAATAATTCATCATATGCATTATATGTCATATTTATGCCTCTAAGTGTTTAATACCATTAAGATCACCTAGTCAAGTCCAACCCAAGGCCAATTCAACAAGATATGCACCTGACAAACCCACATACTTATTATCACACTTCCCTAAGATAGATAGTACACCATGCTTGGCATTCCCACACTTAGTCAAATAAGGTTTTCATGTGTATCACACTTGGAAGGAACTTCAACACTGATATCATATTGAGGGTTTATATATATATATATTATATGTATCCAATCACCATTACATAAACATTATTATATGTATCATATACTATACCAATCAGTGTGATAAAACAGGACATGTAAAGTAGTACAACAACTTGAGCCAACAAGTGTTGTAGAAAAACAACTAAAATGTTCACATCCAAATGCAATCCTAATCAGCCTTTTTAGGGTCTATGGTCGCTCAACCAGGCAAGTTGATCAGCCTATCAGAAGACCCTGATTTAGGCAAATCTTGTGTTGTTGCTGATCCATTGTGTTGTTTGATCATGAACCCTCCAAGTATCATCCTCTTTGGTGTGGGGCTTCGATCATCTCCTTTTCTCTACCATGGTCCACCAGTGATGTTAACACATCATGTTGTTCTAATTGCATAATTGAAATTACATGGAGAATGAACAGAAAGAGGCATGACATGTAAGACATTCATGTTGCATGATGTTTGATTAAAATAAAAATGATGATATTACATGTTTTAGATCACACAAAAAATATCTAATTTCCATATCTTCATTCACAAAAAAATGATTTTTCAAGGCATCACATAGGCACATGTAATACATACCATATGTGATATTAAGTCATTATCATAGATACATGTTTTTATAAATTTGTCCAATGAAATTTTGCAGCTCAAAACCCAAACTAAACTTGGAAGCATACAAATTGACTCTAATGCCATGGTTGGGTTTTTGTCAAGCGGGCACAACATAATAATTAAAAAAAATCTTTATACACAACTGTCTGAGTTATTGCAGCTATAAAACATCTATCAATAAAAAGACATAATAAGGGTTAAGGTGATACCATTTTGCACACTAGTTTTGCAACAACTAGACACATCTTATGTTGGTAAAGAATACAATCTTAGGGATGTAGATCTGGAAGGGCTACCAAAAAATTCAGATATATGAGAATAAGATTATCCAAACTGCCACCAAGTTGTTGCACAATTATCTTCTTTGGGAATAGTTTCTCCAAGCCTCCACACATGTGTCTCGACCTCTACTTTGTCTACACATATGAGGGAGAATGTGGTGCACCACCTTGGTCACAAAGTCAAAGAGGAACACTAGTTGTCGACATGCTAGGCGTCCCAGATTTCCCTTTCTTCTCCTATCTTAGGTAGCAGTCCTCAATGTGACTTCATCTCTCCAAGAAGGATGTTTAACGGTCAACTTGTGTCTCAAGTTGTTTCTAAAGATATGTTTCATCCTTTGACACGTTCCCCCTTTATATAGGAGAGTCATGGGCTTAAAAAACCTAATTCAATCCCTTCCTAATTACAATCCCAAAAATAGTTTAATGCTAACAAAATTAGACTTGATTGTGATCTCTCAATCATGTTTCTAGATCGGCCGATCACAGCCCCTGATCACTCAATTGTGTTTTCTCATCATCAATCATAGTACTACAGATATAGATCTGAATTGCTATCTAGTTTCAAACTTTCCCTATAACATTGTCATTGCCCAATTAGGTTGCCTGATCAATCAATCAGGTAGTACATCGAAAAACTCATTCGATCAATTGACAATCAATTGATCCACTAAGCCAATCATCTGATCATTTGATCAAGCATTTTTGTATACCGATCATAGGGTTAATCAACATATTTACGGTTCAAACCATTCTAATCGTATGTTTTATTGCAAACTTCAATTTCCTTATGCATGTGACCAGATCACTTCCTGATTATGTTGGTAGTGATATTTAAAATAATACAAACAAATATTGGTGTCTAGTCACACATCAGTGTAACCAAAGTAATAAGAATGAGGTTTAGAACAACTACAACTAGTAAAGTGATCGATGTTACCATCACTGTATAATCCCTTTTTTCATAAATATCTAGATTGAAACTATGGAAAAGAATGCAATCCTCTTAACATTCAATCTTATTTTCCTTGAATTAGAGCATACTATTTGAGATAATGTTAGCTCAATATCACTCATATCGTGACTCACATGAGCATGTCCATGCATTTCACACTTTCATTTATTAAGTGGTCGAGGATATCACTCCAACAGAGGGTCAAATTCCATCTTCATCATTCATAGTATGTGCCATGTGTCATAGTGTACCTAATCACCACCCTTTTGGCAACTCATATTTTAGAGCTTGTGTGATGTCCCCGGATTTTCTAAAACTTAATCTGATGTGTGACGTCTAAATTAAAACCTTACCTCAGTGAGAATTCTAATTTAAACACCCCACACTAGGATAAGAAGAAGAAAACCAAGGGAGTCAGAAGGAAATAACAATAGCACATTCACATGAACAATAATAAAACCATAGAACACATGTTCACCATTCAACATATAATTACAACATTAATTGTTACAACATTTGATATTACATATTGAACATCAAACTTTTACATATACATGTACTACCACTAATCTACAGGATCTTAAAACAACAGGCCCACCTGTACATCAGATCGCCATACAACTCTCAACTATCCTGGATCTTCAAGAACACATGTCCACAACCACAACAAAAGATTACAGTTGGTACACGTCATCACAATATTCAAGAATATTGTACTGAGTACGCCTACGTGTCTTTTATATACCTCTCATCATATCTTGGCAAAAGATAAAACTAATACTTGGCAGTATTAAACAAATATAAGAAAAACTATATTCTTGCACAAAGATATTCATTAACAAAAGAGAACACATATTTTAAGCACATTTTCCATTATATCATCAATGCATTGACCGCCGAAGGTTGAATGCATTAAGGCCTTATGATCGACTACCAAAGAGTTGGATCATTTCAAGTACTTGAATACCAAAGAGTTGAAGTACTTTATTATCAGCACTTGACTACCAAAGAGTTGAAGTGCTTAGATATAATGGAACATATATATTATGTTTCATGTGTTCATATTAATAAGTATGGAAAACTTTGCAACATATCATACAAGAACAATCATTTCATCCAATATCATATGCCAAGTATTTTACTACACATATAACACAAGCATATTGTATAATAAGCCAAGTAATAGGTAATGGCATACCTTAGATCAAGATATCCTAATCATCACATATTCCTGAGTCATCTACATCCTTGTTAAACCTGATTAAGATAAGATCATATACTATCTTCAGATTCTCATCATCATAACCCTAGTTATGTCCATTTTAGGGTTTACCTTATCTCATTAGGATATGTGCATCATTACTTGCATTCTTATCTTTGATTTGTCTTACTGATGTTGTAACACCCTCCCTAAGCACATACATGCACATAGAGGAAGAAACACTGAGTTATCCATAACTCATGCACTCAAGGGTCATTACATAAAACTGGCACTCATAACAACAATATAATCAATCACACAAATTGAAAATAAGAAACATTCTCATAATTGTTCTTACAAAAGGAACATAAATGCTATCACATGGAAAACTAACTCAACATATCGAGACATAGTCTCTACTCTAAAGAACTAAACATTAAAACATATCGTTGAGTCTATAAACCTGAGGATCAACTTATAGTTGGCACCCCACCCAATCTTATCCTTGTGCTTGAGTCTTTGGGATCCATTTCACTCCTGCTTCTCACCTGTGGACATCTCATCCCCAGCCATGCATTGTAAAAATGATTGTTAGCGTAAGTGGCATGAGTACTCTAATATACATATTACTAAAGAGATAAAATGCTACAAATATCTTTGAACATTATAAACATGAAACTAACATTAAAACTTTATATAAGATCTAAAACATAAATATATCTTCTTTCTTTAGCTTATCTCTTAATCTTTTTACTTTATCTTTCTCTGGAGACATGTAGTCTGGTACATGGGTCTCATGACCATCACTAAGGTGCCTGGGTCACATAACTTGCACTCTGGGCCTAGGTTATGTCTCTGAATTGGCCTACACGCTGGTGCATGGGCCTGAGTCATGTCTCTCTTATCTTAATCTCTTTTGTTATACTTATAAATGAGATTATATACATTCTCTGAACTAAGACATCTTTTATTTACAATTTTTATTTGATTGTGGCCACCATTATATAATAAGTCATCCTGAATTGGTGTATCTACGCCCTGAATTGGTACCAAGGTACCTCTGAACTGGCACTACATGCCTCTGAATGACACTGAGGTGTCTCTGAATTGGCATGGCTACGCCCTGAATTGGTGCTGCAACACCTTTGAATTGGAGTAAACACTCCTCTGAATTGGCAACAAATGCCTCTAAGTTGGCAACACATGCCTCTGAATCGTCCCAGGACTAACTGAGTGAGGACTTATCATATAATGTATTATGTGAAGGTTTCGACTTATTTATCTTAAGTCTAAACTTACTTAATTCTTAATCTGAACTGAAGCTGAATACAGATATCTTTGTTGAATACTGAATCTAAACTTATCTTATATTAATACTGATAACTGAACTTATCTGAGATTGATTGTTGAGTACTGAGCATGTACTGAATATGAATCTAAATCTCTGCTCTTAAATTCTAAACTGAATCTATTACTGACTGTGAATATGTATCACAAATTACTACATAATTGAGATTGGGTCTACAACCCTTATCATGTATCTTTATTCAACTCACACAATGAGTTGTCTAAGTATGAATCTAAATCCGATATTCTTATTAGCTACATAAACTCTATTCTGAAACTCTGACTTGATAGAATTACTTCATTTATACCAACTATGTGATAACTGGTCGAGAGGCTTAGTAGAAAGGGTCTGGACTAAATATATAAATATCAACTATACAAAAGTGACTAAAGTAAAGTATGTGAGGGTAACTTTAGTATAAAATATCTAAAATATGATTCCTGGAAAGATAACTCAAACTCTTGAAATTCTCATGAAATCATATATTAACATGAATCTTAATGCATTCATGTGAACTTAATTGTTAAATCTTAAAATAAGAATCTTATAAAATATTATATTGCAAACTTAAATAATCTTACCACATACTTGATTCTTAGATCTTTAACCATTCTAAGAAATCTAGTCAACACTTAGTTCTTAGATCTTAATCTATCTAAGAAATCCTAACATTACATTTCTACTTGAAATCTTAGTACATTCTTATCCCACATTATCATGTATGACTATCTTGGTCGCATATCTTATCTTGTAGTCTTATTCATCAATATGAATTATTACTAACAGCTCTTATAGAAACATGATCATTTAATTTTCTAATGAACCTGGTTCATGAGTCTCTATCATTCTTATAATTCTTAATAACATATCTCTTCTCGAGATATCAGGCACATGTAAGCATAACAATGAATGTCTGAAAATATCACTTGCATATCTTAATATTAGAACACTAGATCACATAAAGCATGGATTATGAAAATAGGATGAGTTTGATAAATATAAATACTCATGGGCATGAACCACTTACCTAGGTCAGTAGGAATAAGCCCCTAAGATCTCCTTCATCTTCCCATCTTCAATTTACCTGTGTTACAAAACCCGAACCCTAGATTAGGATCTCCAAACCCTATTTACCATAGGTATGCATATTCGTAAGAACCAAATAAAAATAGGTCCTAGGTCCTTGACCATTGTCTAGGTCTTGAAAAACTGATCCAAATACATATGTGGTTTGCATTTTTCTAATACAGAGACTAATTTCTAGGATTTATACAAGTTTGGAACATTATTTAATTGAATTGAAGCATGTGTTACCTTGAGAGGCATCCAATGGGGTGGGGCGGGATCAAGATCCGCTTAACATGTGCCTCGGTCCGCCTTCATCCCCAGGTCGCAAAGAGAGCTCGCCCCCTCTGTTTCCTCTGTAAAACAGAGTATCAGGCCAAGGGTTCTCAGCGGCGTTCCAGGACGAGCCTCCTCTAGCTTTTACTCTGTGATCAAGCCTTCGTGATTCCTAACCTTCCAACCAACCCAGTCGACCTGGCTTTGTCATTGCGCCTAGCCCTGTACCCGCACATGGAAGCCAAACTCGGCTCCCCTTTTCATGCCAGAAATAGGGCGCTGCCACCCTGAACCTTCTCTGACAAAGCTAGACTGACGATCAGGCCAACTACGCTTTGAGACCTCCAATCACGGTGGACTGGTCTCCATGGCAAGGGTTCCCCATATTCATTCATCAAGGGTCTAGGATCACAAAACCTAGAGTCATAGTCTCTTCCCATATCACTACTGATGAACAGGATGAGTAGCAAAACTATTGACCACAACTGTGGTGAGGAGAGTCCACTCAGGGAAAGTCGACGAGGGTTTTCCCAGATTGTGGATGATCCTCGATCATCAATGAGGGAGTTCATATATATAGGTAGGGATCCAAGGATGAGCTAGAGTCTAGAGCAGTAGGGTTTTGTTGGGCTCAGATGAGTCCCACGAATATTGGGAACTAACTTTGTTTTAGACCAAAGTCCGTGTGACACACTAAATTCCTCTAAACTATAGGTTTGTTAATAACTTGACAAGAGGCACTCTCCCTACTCGTTACTTAGGGATGCCTCTTGTGGCGGGTAGATCTACGACTAAAGATTTTAGTATGGTGTTGGAAAAGCTCAGAGAAAAGATTGAAGGCTGGAGTGGGATTTGTATGTCTCTTGCGGGCAGACTTGTTCTCATCCAGTCGGTCATCCAACCCACGGTAAGGTTCTGGGCAGCAATGGGAGACATTCTGAATCATGTGCTTGACACCATTAGATCCATGACTGTGAACTTCTTATGGGGGGGAAGTGACATGGGATAGCTTGGGACACCATTGCTCGTCCGTTCAAAGAGGGTGGGCTGAATGTGGTAGATCCGGAGAAGATGTTGTTGTCTGAAATGAAGAAAAGGGTGGACAACTTCCTGTTAGAAGGTGATAATGTTTGGACGAAATGGCTGAAGAAGATCTATGGGTGTGAATTAAAGTGCCACAAAAGAGTTTCTACCTCTAGAGCTTGGCGTAGCATGGTCTCCTTCTTCGAGCAAGAATCACACTTGTATAGTGTTGATGCGGATGGTGGGTGGACTGTTGTGAGTCCTTCACCACTGATCAACATCCAAAGAGGTGAAAATGAGGTTGTTAAGGTGGCAGGTAGCATTTGGGGTAGGCACCACTGTCCCAAGTGAAGTATGATGGTTTACAGGTCTGTCCTTAATCGTCTACCCTCCTTTGATCGGATGGCTGGGTGGGGGTTACTGGTTGATACCCGATGCAGATTGTGTAACAGGGAGGATGAGTCTTCACGACACCTTTTCTTTGATTGTGGATACTCCAAGCAGATCTGGCAGATCGCTTGTTTGAGGAACGGATGGGGCCCCAATTTACCTACGGAGATGAAAGACATCTATGCTTGGGTGGATACAACCTTCAAGCTATGTAAAGCCAAAAGAAGCTATGCTAACATGTGTATATCAGGTCTTTGCTTTTTTGTTTGGAAAGAACGGAATGGGCGGGTTCATGGGCAGAAAGCTAGGGAACCTCTTGCTCTTCTGGAAAATTTTCCTGCGGTTTTTAAATGGCATGTAATGCATAGTAAAGAGCTAATGGGTAGCATTAGCAACAACACCAAAGTATATTGGGGGTTTTGTAGATAACCCCCTTTGTACAGTGTCTGGAATGCTTCTTAGTTTGTAGCTTGGTTGGGGTGTTGTAGTTTTATACAAGATCCTTTGGAATATATTTACCTTACTCCAAAAAAATAACTTGATAAATTTTTATTAATAATTACTGATGAAACTTTCCAAAATGTTTTGAGAGGGCATATGAGATCATTTTAGCCTCAAATTTTAACAATAGGAACATTTTAGGATCTAGAATATCCCTAAGTAGGTAATTTCTAGTTTTGATGACTAAAACTTAAATTATTATCATAATGTAATTTACATCACTTATGTAAATTCGATGCATTATGGTTGCTCCCAACCAAAATGACTTTCCCTTTAAGGGTCAATTAGTTATCTTAGTTCATTTGAGTCTATTGGATGAAATTATCCCAATCCCGGTTCATATACTTGTTGGTGATCTAATGCATTAAGGAGAGAAAAAGTTCATTATAAATAATTACCATTAAATTAACTATCATCACGAAGAATGAAACTATGCCTCTCATCTTTATATTATTAAAGAGAAAAGATATTCTATTTACTTCGGTTATTTTCATTAAGGCTCAAATTTGATTTCAACTAGTGAGAAATTTTATGAAAACCCCAAAATTTATTTAAATCCAAAATTGGGATGTTACATATGTCATTTTCCATATTATTTCCTCATAATAGGGTTCAACATTTGAATATCAAGTTCCATATCATTTTGTGCATATATTAACCCTAGATCATATTCATTAAGCATATTAGGGTTACAACCCATGTATTAAGGGTCCTCTTCATATAACATGGATTTCGTGAATTTAACTGATCTCAGATTTACATTTATCTTTCGGTTACTGATATGAGCTTATATTGAATATTTCAACATTTATTGACCACATGTGTATTTATTGCATTTTATTTAGGTTTTAAAGCCCTAATTAGCCATATGAAGCAAATGACATAATTTCGTGTATCAACATCATAACTACTAACATCAGTTGGATTATAACTCACTAATTATCCATATGGTACATTCTCATAATTTTAGGTCTACGTTTGATATTTATTATCCATGAAAAGAGTATTTTACATCTTACCTGATATCACTAAGATTTAAGCATAAAAAGATTGATATGATGGTGCCATGTTATTCTACGTATTTTTTTGAGAATTTTGGTACCTTATTTTTATTTTTCTGATAAGCGTGCTAATTACTACGATTCATTGAAGAACTGCATATTTTGTAGGTTTTTCTGAGATTTTCTTACCTTTTGTCCAACCATGATGCACCACGTGGTTCTAGGGCTGGCGCAGCTCCTTTGCTTGGCCTGCTGGGGTCCGGCCAGTTCAGGGTTGGTTCACCGCTATTGGACCGGGCCTGTCTTGCTATCTTTCTCTCGCGTCTCTTTCTTTCTCTCGTGTGAACGCGAGCCTGCCCTCCGCACTCTTCGTCTGGGTCGCCTGGCCGCCGGCTCTTCGTCTGCATCAGCTGGCCACCGGCGCACGGCTCACCTCTCTTCCTCTGGGTTCACGATTTCTTCTGACTGGGTGCCGCTGCGAGGCTGCTCTCTGACCAGAGATAGGCTATGAGGTCGTCCTCCTCGCCATGACCTTCCCTCTGCAACTCCTCCTTGAACTGCTGCCGCCTAGTCTCCTCTCCCGCGTGAGAGCCAGGACACCCGATGCGACGTTCGTCTCTTGGAGCCATCGTGCGGTCGGCCGCCAGCCTCCTCGTCACCACAATTCTCTGGCTTTGCTCGCGCTATGCGTTCTCCTTGTGTGAACGTAAATCTTCCGTTGTGAGGCTCCCTCATCTTGGCACCGCCAAGGCTGAAGGGACACTGAGAAAACCCACCACCTCCGAATCTTCTTCCCTTATTCTATGCGCCTCACGATTGGACTCTCTCCCTCCTCGCATTTGATGCGATCTCAGCGGTATGCCCATGTGTGTGGGTTCTGCGTCGGAGCTCCTTCTCCCAATCGTCGGCTTCAGACTTTCCATTGGACGGGGTTTCCTCCTCGATGCCGGCATGTGTGAGGTTGATCCAGTTCGGCAAGGTCCTCGTCGTTGTTCTCTGGTTCCATGATCTTCCCCCGATCTCCTCCTTCTGTAACTTCTGCCTCCCACCTGCAACAGATGATGGAGAGCTAGAGGGTGGGGTTTGTATATCTCCCGCATCCAGCTGCCTTATACGAGCGCTTGAACTATGCCTTAAAGAAAGGCACTTGCTCGTATCAAGTAGAAGCCTGTTTTCCCTGATTTACACAGTTCACATTGGATACATATATATAGGATGGTACTGGACCTCTTCTACACGTGAAGATATTTACAAACGAATAAACTTGATGTGCTGCTGTTGCTTGCATTCTGTTAGGTTGTTGCGTAGCTGACTGAGTCATGGCGGAGCACGTTCCGGGCATGGCGAATCTGTTGGGACACGTAGCAGTGACTTGGTCTCACGATTGGTGAAACTGTTGAGATATTTTCTGTCATGTGTAGCTTCTGTATTAGTGACTTTAATATGCCTATCGGCAACCCAAGAAAAATGGACTGGTTCCCCGTTCTTTTCACATGAACAAACCGCCCCCACAACCAATCACACGTCTCTGCTCACGATCTGGTGATCGCGGTGGCTTGATCCCAACCATTTTGGTTTGAACTCGGGTAGGATGTAACTTCTCAAGCATGCCATCCAAGGGCCATAAAACCTCCATGCCACCGATCTGAAATGTGATGGCTGTGTATGGGTTGCACTGCCCATAAGGAAAACAACAACGTCACATGCCTACTTCTCCAAGGCGTGACAAGGCACATGCCAACAACTTAGGGTAACATGTTATACACTTGTTCATTACATTCCTCGATTATTAATCATTTAATCAACATTCAATCATCCATACCTTTTACTAGGGACATCATAGATTAGTGAGACTTCAACAAAGCTTTAGAATAACTCATGCTACACTATACTAGATGTTGGTGCCAAATTACCACTATTTGACCAGTCCACCACTTGATCCAAAATGGCACATACTTAGGGGCATTAATTATAACACTAACCTCAATGACTTTTAATTTTTTTCCAAACTAATTGGAGCGCATCCAAATGATCAAAACCCTACTTAGGATTAACAATTTGTTATTAAGTAATTAGGGACTCCAAAAGTTTAATCTATCACATCCTACACACCTTAAAAGAAATTGCATCCTCGAAATTAAACAAAAGTCCAGTCTATCATAGCTTGTTGGGCTAGTGTGGAAGTACACGACAACATATGTAATGACAATATCTTCAGTTCTAAGGATCACAGTCACTATTGTCACATTGAGATATGACTCTAACATGTCAATTCATGACTTCTTTGTCAATCTAAAGGTGGGTTTGTCTAGTAAAACTTATTCTCTAACAAGTACTCATGCATCTAAGTTAATATCCAATATCAATATAAAAAAAGACATCATCATCACTGGCCATACATGCTAGTATTTTATATTTTATTGTCATATATTATCCACAATAATAACTGACTATGAATATAATAAGAATGGAAACTCTTATTATACATATGATCTCATGTTCAAGTTGTTAGTATGTATGCCCAAAGAGGCAATCGTATGATTATTATAATGTGGGATATACTATAATTGCTTTGGTAATAATAAAGGCAATCTCGCCTATTATTTTTTTCACTTATGAGAAAATGATATAACATGATATATGTCTAAAGAATGATGATACTCGATGGCATATTTATTCAGTTTGAAGACTTGGACAATGACATCATATGTATGATAAGAATACAAACATTCTTGTTATGACCTAAGTTAGATATTATCATGAAAACAAAATAGATAAAAATAATACATAAGACTAGATTGTGTGTTGACTGATGACAATGTCTCATTAGTCATGAAATTGAATATCAAGTCAAACACATAGGTTCCTATTAGAGAACATTGTACTAGATAGAGCCACCTTGAGAGTGATACATGGAACCATTATATGGTAGTCAGAATCAGCTCTAAGAGTTATAGTGGTGATTGTGGTTCATAGATCTGAAGTCATTACATTGATCACATGTTGTTCGATGAACTTTGACACAATCCAACGTGACCTTGAATATGGGTTGCCATAAAGGTGGTGCTCAGGTATATTGTGAAACATGGGGATTGACTATGAGTGATGCATATTAGATTTGTCCCTCCCACTATATTTGATATCTTGGTTACTTAATAAGTGAGGCTGAGAAATGCATGGCCATACTCATGTGAGTCAATATGTGATATGTGAGATCACATGTATCTCAAAATTCTATTCTAATTTAAGAACCATAGATTGAGTATTAAGAGGATGAAGATTTCAAGCATCACATCCAATTTGGGTCTCTGAGACAAAGGAACTTTACGATCATGGTAACACTAATCATGGATTGTAGATTGAGGTTGTTCTCCAACTTTGCAATTACTTGGGCAATAAAGAAGTGTTGCTAGATACCACTCATTATTTTTGATGTCATGATCTGTCTATGGATGTTCACTGCCAATGTAATTGGGACCTATACAGTCACACACATAGGATGCACTTAGAATAGGAGTTTACTCATGGATAAAGTTTAACTTAGTTACTATAAGTGTTTAGGTAATCAAATTAAGAAACATCAGTTGTGATTCAAACGACTAGTGTGCTAGCCAATCGTTTGGAATGTCAAGTTGACCGACTAGATGTGAAAACCAATTTTGAATGGGTCAAATGATTAATGGTATGCATTAATCTTCATATTGAAAGACAATGTAATTGCACAGCTAACTACATGCCATTTGATTGAGTGGAGTGTCCAGTCAGCCGAATAGGCGCGCACAATAGCCTCCAAGCCATGAAATATGGCCTTCTGTATCCCTTGGGTTTTTGGAAACCCTAGCTCATCCACTCCTATATTAAAAGGGGGTGGCCAAGTTTCTAGACACATCTTTCTCAATGTTGTGGTAACGTGAGAGCCTGAGCAGTCTAACCCAAGAAAGGGAGAGACAACAAGGGGAAAGAAAGTCGAAACTAGCACATTGATAATGAAAGGACCAATCCTTCTCGTAGGCTTTGGAAGTGTGACATGGAGTTGTTTGAGGTTTGTGTACTATGTATAGGAATGTAAGACAATGTTGCCATGCTAGGAAGACATCGTCAACGACTGTTTGTGATTGTCACATCAAGAAGACATCACCGACCACCGTCCCTGTGCTACTTGAGAAAGAAGCACAATTCTACAAGGATTGTCATTGAACTTGCTCTAGGATCAGATGTATGCCCTGCATGTTCCTACTCATTTCATAGTTATTGATGTGATCAACTGATTATGAGGAATATGACAAGAATTTTTTATTTCCACTGTCATCTCTGTCATCATATTTTCCTATAGTGGTATTAGAGCTAGGTTAACTAACTATGTTTTAGGAATTAATTGATATGATCAATTTTAGTTTTATTATTTATTTGTTGTATTCAATGTTAATATTCAAATGACTGATTGCATATCTGATTAAAATTACATACACTAGGGAATGTCTTGTAGATCCTATATATATGATATATATATATATATGCAATCCATACTTATCGCCCTAAATTTTTTTTGATGGTTGATGTATTCATGGTTATGGTCAAAACCCCCTTGGATACTTGTGCATGGTTAAATGGTTTATTTCCTACCTTTTAAATTTGATTTGCATGTCAAGCCTTCCTCTTATTTATCCATATGTAAATTAATGTTTTCCTCCCTATACTCCCCTCGATTGCAACTCAAGATATTCTCTTTTTATAATGTAATATATAGACAAGATTATCATTAGTTTCATTTTTGGCAAGAAAAAGGTATTCTGACTAGGTGAGTTGACTGACTTGAAGTTGAGTCGATCGACTGGAGGAGTCAATAAATCAACTAGAGGCCCAATCGACCGACTGGAGGAGTCCAGCCAACCACTTAATCCAGGAACTAGTGAACCAGTTGATGGAGACCAATCGACAGACGGTCCAACCGATCGAATGGAGGGTCCAGTCGATTGACTAACATGTTACCAGCACATAAATTTTTCACTACATGTTTCTACATGTGATGTGCGACCTTAGATGGATAACAATTCTATATGGATCTAAAAAATTACATTAGTATGGACATAACCATTGCTAGCATATTTGTGATTGCATGTTTCATTTGTGGATATAGTATGTGTGTGATACATATTATAAATATGTGGTAGTTGGATATGTACATGTATTTACAAATAAAACCCCTCAATAAATATTGAGTTTTATATACTTTTGGTAAAAAAACACACATTAAATGCTTGATCAACCAAGCGTGGGCATGCCCTATTGTGGTGTGTCATCTATCTCGTGGAAGTGTGATGGTAGTTATGTGGATATGTCATATCCAGGTGCAAATCCATTATGTTGGCTTTTGGGTCATGATTAACTAGGTGAGCTTAATAGGATTAAGTGCCTAGAAGTATATAGGTGGATTATGACAAAGTGTTGTACATACCATCTACACCACTTGAAAATGATTCAACAACAGTCAGGCTTGGCTCTCAGCTCCTTCGATTAGGCTATCCAAGAATTACAATGGATGTCATGGAAAATGTTTCATACCTAAATAATTGGTTATGGATGCCAACATTGGTTGGGTAATAACTCGATGTATTTTGGATCTTAGCTCGCTACAAAATTGTATGCTATAGTGTTTGCAAATCAATAAAGAGGATTATTTCAACAAAATATTGGGAGTGCTAATTAACTTAAAGACCTAACTAATATCATCAATGTTTTCAAATCAAATCAAAAGTATTTTGACAAATGCATATTTTCTTTTCTAGAATTAAATGGCAAACTATAACATGTTTTGGTCTATCCTTAGGAAGGATAAGTTGAACGGGACTGACTTCCATAACGGGTTTAGAACTTTGAGAATGATTCTCACTCATGAGCATAAGTTCTATGTCTTGGATATACCAATCGTAGAGGAACCCACTCCCAACGTGCCTAGGGATGAGGTAGATGCTTATTGGAACCATGTCAACGATTCCTTAGACATTAAAACCTAATTCTATGATGTTTGAACTATGAGTTGCATAAGCAGTGTGAAAGCATAGCTATTTTGAGGTGGTAGTACACCTTGAGAACATGAACCAAAATCATGCAAAGTAAGAAAGGTACAATGTCTCTAAGACCCAATTTAAGGGTAAGATGACATAAGGGGATCCAATAGAACCCCACGTGCTCAATATGATTGGGCATGTGGAGCATCTAGAGAGAGTGAAATTTTCTTTGAGACAAGAGTTTGTCACATATATGATTCTACAATAGTTTTGTGAATCATATAGCCAGTTTATCGAGAGCTATTACTTTAGTAACTTGGCTAAAACATTGTCTAAATTGCTTGGAATGCTGATAAATTTTGAAGAACAAATGAAGAGGGACAAACTCATGATGGTGATCAATGAAGGAGAGTCCAAGGGAAAAGGAAACACCAAGAATAATTCTGAGGCTAAGGTGAAGTCCAAGTTTTCTGCACTCAAGATAAGGAGAAGGGTAAATGCAAAAAGAATATGTGATTTTCACTTAAAGGAACAAAGGAAAATGAAGTAAGGGATATAGATCTCCACTTCAGGTATATACTTTATTAATATTAACTTTTCCACTTATTCATCTTGGGTATTGGATACCAGATGTAGATATCATATTTACTCAAATGTTTAGGATCTGAAGAGAAGTAGACCTTTAATAAAGGTGAGGTTGAACTATGCATTGCTAATGGAGAAAGAGTTGATGTCAGTGCAGTTGGAACATATGAGTCATATGTGCCCATTGGGCTTGTGACAAAGTTGGAGAACTGCTATTATGTACCTGCCATTAATAGAATCATCATATATGTATCTTGTTTGAAAAATAATGGATTTGAATTTCTAATGAAGAATGGTCTATGTTCCGTTAGTAAAGATGAGATATTTTATGAAAGTGCCCCAATGTCCTATGCTATATACTTATTAGATATAGAGACAAACATATATGATGTAAATACAAAAGGTTAAAACTCGATAACTCAAACAAGACATACCTTTATCATTGTCATCTAGGGAACACAAATGAGAAACACATTTTTAGACTTCATAAAGATGGTTATCTAGACTCTTTTGGTTTTGAAATAATAGATACTTGTGAATCTTGTTTGTTGGTGATGACAAAAGCACGTTCAACTGGCAATAGTGAGAGAGTGAGTATCTATTAGGACGTGTACATACTGATGTATGTGGACCTTTTAGAAAAAAATGCTAGAGTCAGTTACTAGTACTTCATTACCTTCACTAATGACCTCTGTATGTTTGGCTATGTGTACTTGATGAAACATAAGTCAGAATCCCTTGAAGGTTCAAGGATTTCATAAATGAAGTAAAGACTCAACTTAGTAAAAGAATGAAAGAACTTCACTTCGATTGAGGTGGAGAATACTTAAGCTAAGAGTTTGAGAACCTACTACGAGACCATGGCATTGTACCACAATGGACTCCATCTGGTACACAACAACATAATGGTGCATCAGAAAGAAGGAATCATACCCTGTTGGATATGGTGTGATCAATGATGAGTCTAGATGATCTTCTAATTTCATTCTGGGGATATGATCTAGAAACCACCACGTTTACAAGGAACTGCATGCCTTGTAAACCAATTCAAAAGACATTGTATGAGATTTGGACTTGTAAGCATCTTAATATGTCTTTTATGAGGATTTTGGGATGTGAAGCTTATGTGAGAAAACACTTTCCGGAAAACTTTGACCCAAATAGGAAAATTATTTTATTTTTTAGGATATCCCATGGAAATCAAGGGATACTACTTGTATAACCCATCAGACAAAAAATATTTGTTTTTGGGGATAAGCCTTCCTAGAAAAGGAATTTATTTTCAAGAGAATTGTTGGGATAAAATAGAATTCAAAGAGGTTTGAGACAAACAAGAAAACATTGAACATATAGAAGTATAAAAGGAATAAGGAGAATCATATATTAATGTGGAATCTCAAGTTCCTTATATAATAAAAGACCTCATAGAACTAGTAGGACATGCTTTGAGCCTAAAAGATTTGGATATCTTGTGACTCAAGAAGGGAATGAGTAGGTCATACATGATGAGCCAACAACCTACCTAGAAGCAAATGAGGGACCAGAGTCTGAGAAATGGCTTGAGGCAATGAGATGAGAGATGAAATCCATGTACACTAACAAGGTATGGACCTTGGTAGATAAACCCAAAGGAGTGAAACCTATAGGGTGTGAATGGGTATTCAAGAAGAAGACTGACATGGATGGTAATGTATAAACCTATAAGGACATGTTGGTTGTAAAAGGTTTCAGACAAGTTTAAGGTGTTGACTATAAGGAAATGTTTTCAGCAGTTGTCATAATTATTTCCATCAGGATCATGCTTGACATTACAGCTTATTATAACTACAAGAATTGGAAGATGGATGTTAAAATTGCTTTCCTTAATGGGATTATTCTTGAGTATGTGTACAAAACACAACCCGGAGGTTTTATAAATCCAAACAATGCAAATAAAGTCTATAAATTGCAAAGGTCAATCTATATATTGAAGCAAGCATCTCAGAGTTGGAATCCTTGATTTGATGAGGCGGTCAAAGAGTTTGACTTTAGTCAAAATGAAGATGAACCTTGTATTTACAACAAGGTTAGTGGGAGAATAGTTGTATTTCTCATATATATGTAGATGACATACTATTGATGGAGAATGACATCCTACCCTACAAATGGTAAAGAACTAGCTGGGAAGTACATTTTCTATGAAGGATTTAGGAAAAGCATATTATATCTTAAGAATCAAGATCTATAGAGATAGACCTAGAAGGCTTCTTGGCCTAAGCCAAAGTATATACATTGACAATGTTCTGAAAAGGTTCAAAATGCATGACTCAAAGAGAGGGAACATGCCCATGTCCCATGGAAATAGCCTCTCTAGAGCCCAATGTCCCATTTCTTGTGAACAATGGAAATGCATGAGTAATATGCCATATGTGTCCGCAATTGGATCTATCATGTATGGAATGTTATGTACTCATCCTAACATCGTGTATGCTTTGAGCATGATAAGAAGATATCAGTCAGATCCTGGTGAAGGTCAATGGACTGTCACAAAGAACACCCTTAAGTACTTGAGAAGAACTAAGGATCAGTTCCTTGTCTATGGTGGTGAGGAAGAGTTGGGTGTAAAGGGATATATCAATGCAAGCTTTGAAAAGATCTAGAGGGGGTAAATATATCTTTATGATAATTTTAGAGAAAATAAATTTATTCAAATTAAAGTGAAGTGAAAAT
Source organism: Alisma plantago-aquatica (assembly GCA_963693085.1). Classification (NCBI taxonomy): domain Eukaryota; kingdom Viridiplantae; phylum Streptophyta; class Magnoliopsida; order Alismatales; family Alismataceae; genus Alisma; species Alisma plantago-aquatica. The sequence continues at coordinate 1,358,337,364 of OY856409.1, forward strand.
AGAAGATGTAACCACAAAAGGATGGACGATATAGAGTGGTTCTGTAAAATGATGCCAGTCCACTACCTGATTGTTTCCAACTAAGATTTGCAAAATGTGTATTTTATTCCTTTTGTATACCGATACACAAAATTTATCAATGTCTTTTGTGGTGCAAAACTAAGCCTCCTTTTCAGCTCGAGGAGAACTCCCACCTTTATTGACGGGCCATGAAAGGTCACCCTCTTCACCTCTTCTTTCAACAGATGGGGAAGAGCATCGATCACCTTGGTCACAATCTTCAACCTTGATGTATCATCAAGAAGGCTTCACCAAAGCCTTCCTCCTTGAAGTAGTGAGAAGAAACATCAAACTAGAGCACAGGAACTGGAATGGAAGAAGAAGACTACAACGCTCTTTTACAAGATATACAATCAAGCACTATGGACAAGTGATGATGAACCACTCTAAAAAGGTTTAGGAAAAGTAGTATTAGGTGGATAGGATATTAGGATTGATGTTAGGGCTTAGATAATGATGGCAAGGTGTAGGGTAGATCTGAGCTCTTTGAGAATGATAGAAGGTGGTAGTATACTCAAGTTTGTATGTAAGATCTCAAGTCTTGTATGCAAAATTGTTATCTAGGTGTCCTAAGGTCACTCATATTTATAGAAATGGGTTGCAAGTGGATAGGAAACCTTAGGTAAGTGTCTAGAGAGTTCTTGGATGAGAAATAGCCATTATAGTTGAGTCAAGTTAGGTGCAATGGCTAATTTGGTCATTTCTAGAAATATCATTCTCGAACCCAGTTCGGCCGACTACTTTTTCAACCAACAGTGTCTCAATCATGAATTTTGTCAATTGAGGGTGGTCGAGTGCTCAAGTTTGTTTCTTACGGCTAGCTGTCATTTTGACTTCTTGGTCAACTGGTTTAACAGTCAATGGTCATTCGACTAAATATGGTTCGGTCGACCAACTATTCGACTGAGAATGACTCAGAGCAACTGTATTATAAACATTTTTCCAGTGCATTGAGTCCTCGACTGAGGGAGTCTCCATCGACAATTTTTTTGACCGAGAAGGACTCTATACAAAGATTTGCAATGTATGTGAGGTCCTATTATTGACATATATGAAATCTATCAACCCTAAAGTCTTCATGTGAGTGTAGGATATGGTTTTGGGTAGGTTATAGAGGATCATCACCTTTCCTTACATAATAACTATCAAGTTGTATGAAAAAATGATTTGTACAACTATATTCATGGTACAACTTGGCCTGCAAGCATCTAACAACGTATAGAATTGCATAGTTTTTGTAGCTAGATCTTGACATAGTTCCTTGATCACCTTAAATACTTAATACACATGTTAGTAACAGCATTTGGGAAATATTTTCATCATCAAATTTTGAGTGTGGCATATCAAAAAAGCCACCAATCTCCCCCTTTTTATGATGAAAAATATTTCCATAAGATAAATTGAAAATAGAAAATTTAGAACTTCATTCCTTTATACATTTACATTGCTTTTATAGATAGCCAATTTATCTCATTGGTTATTCTCCCCCATTTGTCAAAGTAAAAAAGGGTCAATACTTACCAATGCTCCCCCTCAACGAGACACTCCACCTCAACAAGATAGTCATTTCAAAGAGGGAAAAACTTATACTCGATGTATTAATTTAAAACAAATACCAATAGATGGGAAATCCAAAAAATAGACATTAAGACAAGTCAAAAAGCCATATGATCAAGGAACATAAAAAGAAGGGCTAATTTCCAATGAAAGGAATGTTAAGTCCTTCATGATAAAAATATCCCATAAAGAACAAATATCAAGAAGATACTTTAAACCAATGGTAAGGAATGTAATTCCACCATGATATAGAGATGCCATAAGAATCAAAAGTCAAAACTAAATTTGATATATCAATCATTTTCAAGGGATGCTTAGCACAAAAATGATTACATAATCCATTAAGAACAAAAATGAGGTCAATAGAAGTATCTCTATAAAGGATGTTAAGCCTATATTGGTATAAAGGATCCATTAAGTTCCATAAAAGGGTTCTTAAAGTAATCTCTAAACCAAAAATCAAGGTTGTTAAGCCTTTGTTGATATATAGAGTCATTTAAGAGTGGAGAGATATGCAAGCTAAGAATTTGAGCTCGTCCTTAATCTCATACCAAGTAAAAGAGTGCAATCATAAGAAAAAGGATTCACCAACAAGTGTCATTAGAATTCCTTGATAAAGTATTTATGTTAGATATATAAATCAAGACATCAGTAAAGATTTGAATATGCAAACCTAAGTTTTTAAAATTTCAAATAAATTTGTTAGTGATGTTATTTCGATTGATAATATTTTGACTGACTTTTTTCTCAATCCAAGAGTTAATCGATCGAGATTCTCATAGATTTTCTGTAGAAAAGTAATGAGTACATGAATGTGATAACACATGTTGTTTAAATCCATGTTAAGATTAAGGGGATTTACTGAATTACTTCTCCTTTTAATATAGTATTCCTATAAGGAGGCGGATCACCCCCTCACTAAAAATTTGAATAATAAAACATCCATTCCAAACACACTCAAAGGTACGTTGGAATAGGTATAAATTTTCCAAATTTATTATAATGGTATCAAAAAGACCAAAGTGTAGCAGTGGAGTAAAAACAATGACTATATTCAATTTTCACAAAAGATTACAAAAGTACATCATAATATCCCATAAGGGTTTACATGTATGATACAACATAAGGATCTATGTAGAGGGAAATCAAAACCATAACAACTTTGTCTCCAAGATTTAACTCCTTAAGCTAGTCCAAAACTTCATGCCTTATCATCCAAGTCCTTCACCTAGGGTTGGGATCATACCCCTACAAGAAGAGAAAATAGAGGACATCAGTAAAGGCTGGTATGTGCATATGAAATAGGAAATTGAGCAATATATGGAATAAAGGACATCAAATATAAAAGGCTTCCCATAGAAAGGATAAGGACCACCCAAATGGGTATCAAGACAAAAGGAATTGAAATCATATGATAACAAAAGAATACTTGCCATTAATAAAACATAAAGATTGTACCACACAAGCACATATAAAGAATTAGGGCACACACCCCATATCATCAACCTGCATGCATGTGAGATAAACATAGCCCCAGAACAATATAAACACAAAGGCGGACAAGTGTCATAGACTTGAAACCTGAAAGAGAAAGGAATATTGCCAATCTCTCAAATATATAAAACATGGGCCAAGAATCACACATCTTACCCTAGGTATGAGGTTCCTTTCCATCCCAAAAAAGTAGGAAATATCACCTCTGCTCGGCAGGAAATAACACATATTCCATAAAAACCAATGCAATTACACTACTCTAGTGCTACTGAATCACATAGCATGTTAAATGTAGAGGCAAGTAGAAAATATAGTCAGAATATATAAACTAGTCACTACATAAGTGACCAACATATACATCCACCTCATAAGTGGGCAAAAGACATCACATGTCATCTTTTTAGAGTTCCATCATGAACAAAGCATAAGATAAGAGTTCAAAAGAATATACATGATCACATGATCAATATCAAATAAGGTTTGAAGGTGTTTTGCCCACATGTTTCTTTCCAAGGGCATTTTAGGGATTACTCTCTTTATAAATGAGCTTATATTGTTCTAGGGCTATGTTTATCTCACATGCATGTAGGTTGATGATATGGGGTGTGTGTCCTAATTCTTTACATGTGCTTGTGTGGCACAATCTTTACATTTTATTAATGGTAAGTATTCTTTTGTGATCATATGATTTCAATTCCTTTTCTCTTGATACCCATTTGGGTGGTCCTTATCCTTTCTATGGGAAGTCTTTTATATTTGTTGTCCTTTATTCCATATATAGGTCAATTTTCCTATTTAGTATGCACATACCAGCCTTTGCTGATGTCATCTATTTTCTCTTCTTGATGGGGTATGCTTACAACCCTAGGTGAAGGACTTGGATGATAAGGCATGAAGTTTTGGACTAGCTTAAGGAGTTAAAGCTTGGAGATAAAGTTGTTATGGTTTAGATGTCTGTCTACTTAGATCCTTATGTTGTATCATACATGTAAACCCTTATGGGGTATTATGATGTACTTTTGTAATCTTTTGTTTAAATTGAATATAGTCATTTTTTTATCCCCCTGCTATACTTTGGTTGTTTTGAATACCATTTATTGAAGTTTGAAATTTTGCACCTATTCTAGCATACCTTTGAGTGTGTTTGGAATGGATGTTAATTCTTCAAATCTTTAGTAAGGGGGTGATCCCGCCTCCTTACAACATGGTATCAGAGCCCAAGGTAATTGGAATCTGACTATTTCAATTTTGTCTCCTTAGTTAGAATCATTGCCTTACCTTTAAGTGACATGTTTTCCCTAGAGTTGATCAATAGATGGTCAAGAGTTGATTTAGGATCCTATAGTTTCACATTAGAATAATGATGAATAGAACCCTAAAATACTTACAACTAAAAGATGCATAAGTAACCACAGTAACTCGAGGTTGTTTAGCTTGGCCTTTAGGCAACTATTAGGACATGAAGTTGAAGCAAAGGTGTCTAGAGTGGATCAAGGTTTCAGGGGCTGGAAATATTTTCCTCTGAACCACTAGCTTGGTTACAAAGACTCCCGAATCCATATGATATTGGTCTGGCCTGAGCTGATATGAATTGTCCAAAATAGCATGCTTTTAGGTAATAGTAGCCTTAGACATCTATATGATTTATCTTTAGGGACCCTAATATGTTGAACTAGTCTCCCAAGTGTAAAGACTTGTTTGAGGATAAACAAGAGCAAGTTAACCCATAGTTTGTATTAGTCTTTGCAAGTTATGTTTGTTTTTTTACATGATGGTTATGTAGTTGGATGTAAGGAAGTGTAGATGGACCTTTTGCACCTAAAGAATAGTTTTGACTTAATAAGATGAATCCTTTAAGGGGTGGTGAATAAGTTGTTTTCTTATATGTGAATGTTTTGATTTTGAGGATGAAATTCCTTTAAGGGGTGGTGTGTTGTAACATACTAGATCTCGGATCCTACCCTGGAAGTTGACATTTTGGACTTAGCCAAACAAGGTTGAAGGTTAGACCTAAATAGATGTTTAGCATAACCCCAATGAGCTAATACATTTATAAATCACCTTAATGTAACCTAATGTTCTAACATTAATCTTAGGTTTATAATGGATACATAAAATATGCCACATAACTCATTTTGGTGGTAATACGAAGATAAGAAACTTAATTGAATGAATAATTTAGATAATGGGTCGTTAATGGGCCATATGACATATCTCATAAAAAGAAGCTCAAAAGTGGAAAAAAAACTTCAAATTCAAAATCTACATATAAAATTAGCATACATGTCAAATTTCATCAAATTTGGACTACCTTGAAATATTAGGATAAGTTTAGGAGAGAGAAAATGAGTAAAAGGCATAAGTAATGAATAATGTGAATATATAACTTTAAAATATGGAAATAATGGAAATTTAATATTCAACACATCAAAGAAAACATGTGGATGAAGTTTGGTCCAATTTGGATGTTGTTTTTGCAAGTTTTGCAATTTTAGGTACATTTTCTTTGTGCAAGTTATGCAATTTTAGGTACATTCTGGACTTTTCTTCAATTTTCCCAATTGGGAGATTTTCTTTGCAAATTGTCACATGCATTATAATCCTTATATATTACCTTACCACTCTTGAGTTTTTGAACCATAGGGTTCCTAGTTGCACCTTGGTTTGAAGGTGTTTCTTTCCTAGGACATTTTAGGGATTACTCTCTTTATAAATTAGCCTATCTTTAGAAGCTATCAAGCAATGGGGTTATTTCTTTGATTGGAGTTCGGTTTGGATGGACTATAAGTGTCCATAAACTGACATTTGATATTCAAGAAGCCTCTATGAGCTGTCCTCTTGCATGGCCATGAAATCCCTAGGCTAAGGACACATGGAAAGCTCCACGGACACCTCATGCTTGACTTCTTCCTTATCCATAAAGGTTTGCATGTCCATAGTCACCTTTAGCATTGGGCACATGGAAAGTAACTTGACACCTCGTTCTTGACTTTTTCCTTATCCATAAAGGCTTGCATGTCCATGGACACCCTTATACATGACACATGGAAAGCCTCATAGACACCTCATACTTGACCTCTTTCATTTATATAACCATATCTACCCCTTCCCAACTCCAAATTCAAAAACTATTGCTCTTCTTTCTTTCCTCTAGCTTAGAGCTTAACTCCTACTCTATTTGGCCACGAAGGTGTTGTCCCAAGGTAAAAGAAGGTGATATGGAATAAAGGACATCAAATATAAAAGGCTTCCCATAGAAAGGATAAGGACCACCCAAATGTGTATCAAGAGAAAAGGAATTGAAATCATATGATAACAAAAGAATACTTGCCATTAATAAAACATAAAGATTGTGCCACACAAGAACATGTAAAGAATTAGGGCACACACCCCATATCATCAACATGCATGCATGTGAGATGAACATAGCCCTAGAACAATATAAACACAAAGGTGACCAAGTCTCATAAACTTGAAACCTGATAGAGAAAGGAATATTGCCAATCTCCCAAATATATAAAACATGGGCCAAGAATCACACATCTTGCCCTGGGTATGAGGTTCCTTTCCATCCCAAATGAGCAGGAAATATCACATTTGCTCGGCAAGAAATAACACATCTGCCATTAAAACCAATGCAATTACACTAGTCTAGTGCTACTTAATCACATATCATGTTAAATGTAGAGGCAAGTAGAAAGTATAGTAAGAATATATAAACTAGTCACCACATAAGTGACCAACATATACATCCACCTCATAAGTGGACAAAAGACATCACATGTCATCTTTAAGAGTTCCATAATGAACAAAGCATAAAATAAGAGTTCAAAAGAATATCCATGATCACATGATCAATATCAAATAAAGTAGTTCACATGAACTATGATTTTAAAAAGAAAAGACATTGTGTATAGGATAATGTCCATAGGACAAAGAGAATGAATAAGCATAGGTGAATTGCTCAACATAGAAGAATAGGGGATACATCATACCTCAATAGTCCAAGTCAATCCTAGATCCAAGCCTAAGCCTCCAAATAACCTCTTGGTAAGGTGGACAGGTCCAATAATTTAGGTTCCCAAGATTAGAGAGGCTGGTTTCTCCAATAAAGCTCCTATCTCGAGCAAGAAGCACCTTCTCCACTTTGAAGGTGAAAAACCCTAACAAAAGAACATGGAGATGGGGTGTTTAAGGGATCTAGGTGGGGTTTCACCATGGAATACCAGGGTTCCAACCTAGAGGAAGGTGGAAGAAAGACTAAAAACATGAAAATAGGAAAGGAAAGGAGGATACTTACTAGTTTTTGTCAAAATCACTTAGGAGGAGCTTAGGAAATCCTAAATAGAGAAATATGGAACCCTAGGAGCCTTCTTCACCAAGGTAGGAACCTCCTTTTACCTTGGGATAGAACCTTCATGTAAAAACGGAGTAGTAATGATTCTCTAAGCGAGAGGAAATAAAGGAGAGCAAGAGTTTTCGAATTTGGAGTTGGGAAGGGGTAGATATGGCTATATAAAGAAAGAGGTCAAGTATGAGGTGTCTATGAGACTTTCCATGTGTCATGTATAAGGGTGTCCATGGACATGCAGGCCTTTATGGATAAGGAAGTAAAGAACGAGGTGTAAAGTTACTTTCCATGTGCCCAATGCTAAGGGTGCCTATGGACATGCAAACCTTTATGGATAAGGAAGAAGTCAAGCATGAGGTGTCTATGGAGCTTTCCATTTGTCCTTAACCTAGGGATTTCATGGCCATGCATGAGGACAGATCATAGAGGCTTCTTGAATATCAATTTTCGGTTTATGGACACTTATAGGCCATCCCAACCGACCTCCAATTAAAGAAATAACCTCATTGGTTGATAGCTTTTAAAGATATGCTCATTTATAAAGAGGGTAATCCCTAAAGTGCCCTTGGTGAGAAACACCTTCAAACCAAGGTGCAACCAGGTTCCCTATGGTTCAAAACTGGAGAATGGTAAGGGAATATATAATGATTATAATGTATGTGACAATTTGCAAAGAAAACATCCCAATTGGGTAAATTGCAGAAAACTCCAGAATGTACCTAAAATTGCATAACTTGCACAAACAACATCCAAATTGGACCAAACTTCATCCACAAGTTATTTTTGATGTTTTGAATATGAATTTTCCATTATTTATATATTTTTAAGTTATATAATCACATTATTCATTACTTATGACTTTTACTCATTTTCTCTCTCCTAAACTTATCCTAATATTTCAAGGTAGTCCAAATTAGATAAAATTTGACATGTAGGCTAATTTTGATATGTAAATTTCAAATTTGAAGTTTGCTTCCACTTTTGAGACTTCTTTTTATGATATATGTCATATGGCCCATTAACGGCCCATTATCTAAATTATTCATCCAATTAAGTTTCTTATCTTCATATTACCACCAAAATGGGTTATGTGGCATATTTTATGTATCCCTTATAAACCTAAGATTAATGTTGGAACATTAGGTTACATTAAGGTAATCTATACATATATTATCTCATTGGGGTTATACTAAACATCTATTAGGTCTAACCTTCAACCTTGTTTGGCAAAGTCCAAAATGTCAACTTCCAGGGTAGGGTTTGAGATCTAGTATGTTACAGCACACCACCCCTTAAAGGGTAGTGGTGCGGAGGAAAATATTGTCAGCCCCCAAAACCTTGATCCATTCTAGACACCTTTGAATCAACTTCATGTCCTAATAGTTGCCTGAAGGCTCTGATACCATGTTGTAAAGAGGCGATATCACCTCCTTACTAAAATTGAAAGGAAGTACAAAACATCCATCTTTTTATAAAGATAAAAGATATTGAGAGATGCATGTATAATATTCCAAGTAAATAAGTATGCACCAGATACAATATAAAATGTCAATAGCAGCGGAAATAAAAGCACTAAGCCTATTACATGGCTTTCATTGTTCATTACATGATTATTCCCAAAAGAAAAAGATAAGAGAAAAGGATCTAGCTTTAGCAACCTAGACATCCTTTCAGATAGCTTGAGATCTATTCCTGAGATAACTTCCTTCAAACTTGTCCTTCTCCTTGCTCAGCACCAGCACCTGGGTGGTTGGGAAAGCACCCAATAAAAGGGGAAAGAAAACAAGGTATGTGTCACAAAACTAGTCTAGGATAACAATATAAGTAAAGCAAATAAGAACATGCTAGGGTTCATCATAAGATGAAGATAACAAGAGTATGAGGCTATATTTAAAAAAACTTGCCATTAACAATTATATTAAAAAGGATTTGCATGTAAGATAATTATGTCTACCTAAGTAAGTAGGGTTGAGGCACCTACTGGACCTCTAACCTATAGGTGAGGGGAGAATCAGACATTCCCAGTCACCTACACAATTATATATGGGAGAATAAAAACATTTCCCCAGGTGATTAAATACATGTCCTCTGTGGGTGGTTGTACATAAGTACCGCTACTTTAAATTAAATAGAACATAAATCTACATGCTAGAAAAGTAGTCATGGCAAGAGTAGTCATAATATTCAATAAGCATGGTAGTGGGGAATAAGACCCAAACAAGAAGAAATTATAATCTGATTTGAGGCATGAACAACATTAGGATTAAAGAATAGAAGATGTAGGGTTCATTTAAGCCTCATTAGGGAAATATAGAGTTTGGCTGCAATTATCCCAACATAGGGTGTAAGGAATACACATACCTCTCTTACTGATATCAATTACTAACTTTCACCACTTTAATTGAGTCCAAATTCCACTTTGCCTATTTTCAATGTATTAACATGTATTATAGTACATAGTGCACATTAATGTATAGAAACCCTAATTTTAGAAATTTTTAGCAAAACTCAGATTTAGATTTTGAAAATATCACCAATGAACTTATTAGGTTCTCCTGATGAAGAAAATATATTTTTAGGTTAATTTTAGAGTTATGATGATTAAGATGTAATTTTTATGAATTTTATGCATTAAATTCATTTTACAAAAATCACCCTTTGTCAAACCATGAAATCAGACCTTGAAATGTTTTTATTAGATAGAGATTAATTTTACAATTCCAAAATATATTTATTTGTCAAATTTGGATAAGCGGATTAGAAGATATGAATTTTTCAATACTGACCAATAAAAAATTGCCACATCATCAAATCGATCGAGATAATTGAAGAGAGAGGGAGAGGGAGAAAATACTATTTGACCCAAGATTGGGTTTGAAGTTGCATAGGTAACCAAACTAGAGCTTCTAGATAAGGTAAAATCGTAAGAAACCAAAACCCTAGAAGAACATGGTAAAAAGAGATGGAAATCATCGATCTTAAACATAGAAGCATGAGTTTTAAGCATGTAGTAAGCAATATATGAGAAGGGGGTTTTCAAAAATTTCCTATGGGAAGGTAATAAGGTCCAAACATTGACAATTGGGTAAAAGAAAACCTTTCAGTCGGGTAAATTGTAGAAAAGTCCAGAATGTACCTAAAATTGCATAACTTGCACAAACAACATCCAAATCGGACCAAACTTCATCCACACATTATTTTTGATGTGTTGAATATGAATTTGCTATTATTTCCATATTTTGAAGTTATATAATCATATTATTCAGTACTTATGCCTTTTACTCATTTTCTCTCTCCTAAACTTATCCTAATATTTCAAGGTTGTCCAAATTAGATGAAATTTGACATGTAGGCTTATTTTGATATGTAGATTTCGAATTTGAAGTTTGTTTCCACTTTTGAAATTTCTTTTTATCAGATATGTCATATAGCCCATTAACGGCCCATTATCTAAATTATTCATCCCATTAAGTTTCTTATCTTCGTATTACCACCAAAAAGAGTTATGTGGCATATTTTATGTATCCATTATAAACCTAAGATTAATGTTAGAACATTAGGTTACATTAAGGTGATCTATACATGCATTATCTGATTGGGGTTATACTAAACATCTATTGGTTCTAACCTTCAACCTTGTTTGGCAAAGTCTAAAATGTCAACTTCCAGGGTACAGTCTGAGATCTAGTATGTAAATAAAGGCTAGGGTTCATCATAAGATGAAGATAATAAGAGTAAAACATAACTCATAATGTGAAACTATAGGATCTTAAATCAACCCTTCATCATCTGTTGATCAACTCTAGGGCAGACATGTCACTTAAAGGTAAGGCAAGGATTCTAACTAGGGAGACAAAATTGAAATACTCAGATTCTGACTACCATGGGCTCTAATACAATGTTATAAAGAGTGGGATCCACTCCCTAAAAATAAAATTTGAAGAATAAAACATCCATTCTAAACACACACAAAGGAATGTTGGAATAGGTATAAAATTTCCAAATTTATTATAATGGCATTCAAAAAACCAAAGTGTAGCAGCGGAATAAAAATAACTGACTTATTCAATTTTCATAAAAGATTACAAAATTACATCATAACATCCCATAAGGGTTTACATGTATGATACAACATAAGGATCTAAGTAGAGGGAAATCTAAACCATAACAACTTTGTCTCCAAGCTTTAACTCCTTAAGCTAGTCCAAAACTTCATGCCTTATCATCCAAGTCCTTCACCTAGGGTTGGAAGCATACCCCAACAAGAAGAGAAAATAGATGACATCGACAAAGGCTGGTATGTGCATACTAAATAAGAAATTGAGAAATATATGGAATAAAGGACCTCAAATATAAAAGGGCTTCCCATAGAAAGGATAAGGACCACTCAAATGGGTATCAAGAGAAAAGGAATTGAAATCATATGATAACAAAAGAATACTTTTCATTTATAAAACATAAAGATTTTGTCACACAAGGACATGTAAAGAATTAGGGCACACACCCCATATCATAAACTTGCATGCATGTGAGATAAACATAGCCCTAGAATAATATAAACACAAAGGCGGCCAAGTCTCATAAACTTGAAACCTGATAGAGAAAGGAATACTTCCAATCTCCCAAATATATAAATCATGGGCCAAGAATCACACATCTTGCCCTGGGTATGAGGTTCCTTTCCATCCCAAAAGAGCATGAAATATCACATCTACTCGGTAGGAAATAACACATCTTCCATAAAAAACCAATGCAATTACACTACCTTAGTGCTACTGAATCACATAACATATTAAATGTAGAGGCAAGTAGAAAGTATAGTCAGAATATATAAACTAGTCACCACATATGTGACCAACATATACATCCACCTCCTAAGTGGGAAAAAGACATCACATGTCATCTTTTAGAGTTCCATCATGAACAAAGCATAAGATAAGAGTTCAAAAGAATATTCATGATCACATGATCAATATCAAATAAGGTAGTTCACATGAATAACGATTTTCAAAAGAAAAGACATTGTGTATAGGCTAATGTCCATAGGATAAAGAGAATGAATATGCATAGGTGAATTTCTCGTTATAGAAGAATAGGTGATACATCATACATTTAGAGTGAAGAATTAGAAATTACTCAATATAGAAATAATGTGGGATGCAATCATACCTCAACTTCAGAGTCTAAACAGTCCAAGTCAGTCCTAGATCCAAGACTAGGCCTCCAAAGAACCTCTAGGGAAGGTGGACATGTCCAATAAGTAAAATTCACATGCTTAGAGAGGTTGGTTTCTCCAACAAATCTCCTATCTCGAGCAAGAAGCACCTTCTCCACTTTAGAGGTGAAAAACCCTAACAAAAGAGCATGGATATGGGGTGTTTAAGGGCTCTAGGTGGGGTTTCACCATGGAAGACTAGGGTTCCAACCTGGAGGAAGGTTGAAGGAATACTAACAACATGAAAATAAGGTAGGAAGGGAGGATATTTACTAGTTTTCATCAAAATCACCAAGCAGGAGCTTAAGAAATCCTAACGATAGAAATTTGGAACCCTAGGAGCCTTCTTCACTAAGGTAGGCACATCATTTTACCATGGGACAGAACCTTCATGGAAAAATATAGTAGTAATGATTCTCTAATATAGAGGAAATAAAGGAGAGCAAGATGTTTTTAATTGGGAGTTGGGAAGGGGTAGATATGGCTATATAAAGGAAGAGGTCAAGTATGAGGTGTCTATGAGACTTTCCATGTGTCATGTATAAGGGTGTCCATGGACATGCAAGCCTTTTTGGATAAGCAAGAATTCAAGCACAAGGTGTCAAGTTACTTTCCATGTATCCAATGTTAAGGTTGCCCATGGACATGCAAACCTTTATGGATAAATAAGAAGTCAAGCATGAGGTGTCCATGGAGCTTTCCATGTGTCCTTAGCCTAGGGATTTCATGGCCATGCAAGAGGACAACTCATAGAGGCTTCTTGAATATCAAAAGTCGGCCCTAAAATCCCCTAGAGACTTCTAGGCCATCCCCACTGCCTTTCAAATAAAGAAATAACCCCATTGGTTTATAGCTTCTAAAGATAAGCTCATTTATAAAGAGAGTAATCCCTAAAATGCCCTTGGAAAGAAACACCTTCAAACCAAGGTGCAACTAGGCGCCCTATGGTTCAAAAACTGAAGAATGGTAAGGGAATATATAAGAATTATAATGCATGTGACTGTTTACAAAGAAACCTCCCAATGGTAAATTGAATAAAAGTCCATAATGTACCTAAAATTGCATAACTTGCACAAACAACATCCAAATTGGACCACACTTCATCCACAAGTTAACTCTGATGTGTTGAATATGAATTTGCCATTATTTCCATATTTTTATGTTATATAGTCACATTATTCATTAATTATGCCTTGTACTCATTTTCTCTCTCCTAAACTTATCCTAATATTTCAAGGTGCTCCAAATTAGATGAAATTTGACATCTAGGCTAATTTTGATATGTAGATTTAGAATTTAAAGTTTCTTTCCTCTTTTGAGACTTATTTTTATGAGATATGTTATACGGCCTATTAACGACCCATTACCTAAATTATTCATCCAATTAAGTCTCTTATCTTCATATTACCACCTAAATGAGTTATGTGGCATATTTTATGTATCCATTATAAACCTAAGACTATTGTTAGAACATTAGGTTACATTAAGGTGATATATACATGCATTATCTCATTGGGGTTATACTAAACATATATTTAGGTCTAACCTTCAATCTTGTTTGGCTAAATCCAAAATGTCAACTTCTAGTGTAGGGTCCGAGATCTGGTATGTTACAGCACACCACCCTTTAAAGGGATTTCACCCTCAAAATCAAAACATCCACATATGAGAAAACAACTTATCAACCATCCCTTAAAGGATTCATCTTATTAAGTCAAAACTATTCTTTAGGTACAAAAGGCTTAACTACACTTCCTTACACCCAACTACATAGGCATCATGCAAAAAAAACATAACTTTTAAAGACTAAATATGAACTATTGGTTAACATGCTCTTATCCATCCTCAAATAAGTCTTTACACCTGGGAGACTAGTTCAACATATTAGGGTCTCTAAAGATAAATCATATAGATGTCTAAGGCTACTATTTCCTGAAAGCATGCTATTTTGAACAGTTCACATCAGCTCAAGCCAGACCGGTATCATATGGATTTGGGAGTCCTCATAAACCAAGCTAGTGGTTTGGAGGAAAATCTTGTCAGCCCCCCTGATCCTTTCTAGACACATTTTCTTTCAACTTCATGTCCTAGTAGTTGCCTAAAGACCAAGCTAAACAACCTCAAGTTACTATGGTTACTTATGCAACTTTTAGTTGTAAGAATTTAGGGATCTATTTATCATTATTATAATGTGAAACTATAGGATCCTAAATCAACCCTTCATCATCTATTGATCAACTCTAGGGCAAACATGTCACTTAAAGGTAAGTCAAGGATTCTAACTAGGGAGAGAAAATTGAAATAGTCAGATTCCGACTACCATGGGCTCTGATACCATGTTGTAAAGAGGTAGGATCACCCCCTTACTAAAAATTTGAAGAATAAAACATCCATTCCAAACACACTCAAAGGTATGCTAGAATAGGTGCAAAATTTTCAAACTTCAATAAATGGTCATCAAAACAACCAAAGTATAGCATCAGAATAAAAATAATGACTATATTCAATTTTCACAAAAGATTACAAAAGTACATTATAATATCCCATAAGGGTTTACATGTATGATACAACATAAGGATCTAAGTAGAGGGAAATCTAAACCATAACAACTTTGTCTCCAAGCTTTAACTCCCTAATCTAGTCCAAAACTTCATGCCTTATCATCCAAGTCCTTCACCTAGGGTTGGGATCATACCCCAGCAAGAAGATAAAATAGATGACATCAGTAAAGGCTGGTATGTGCATACAAAATAGAAAATTGAGCAATATATGGAATAAAGGACATCAATTATAAAAGGCTTCCCATAGAAAGGATAAGGACCACCCAAATGGGTATTAAGAGAAAAGGAATTGAAATCATATGATAACAAAAGAATACTTTCCATTAATAAAACATAAAGATTGTGCCACACAAGCACAAGTAAAGAATTAGGGCACACACCTCATATCATTAACCTACATGCATGTGAGATAAACATAGCCCTAGAAAAATATAAATACAAAGGCGGCCAAGTCTCATAAACTTGAAACCTAATCGAGAAAGGAATACTTCCAATCTCCCAAATATATAAAACATGGGCCAAGAATCACACATCTTGCCCTGGGTATGAGGTTCCTTTCCTTCCCTATTTTCATGCTTTTAGTATTCCTCCCACTTACTTCCAAGTCAGAACCATGACCTTCCATGGTAAAACTCCACCTAGAACCCCAAAACATCTCATCTCCATGCTCTTTTGCTAGGGTTTGCACCTCTAAAGTGGAGAAGGTGATCTTTTCTCAAGAAAAGAGCTTGGCTTGGAGCAACCAGACCTTCTAATCTTGGGATCCTTTCTGTTTGGACCTTCTTACCTTCCTAAAGGCAAGTTTTTTTAACCCCTTTCTCATATATTGATTACTACATGCTTAAAACTCATGCTTCTATGTTTAAAATCGATGATCTCCATCTCTATTTACCATGTTCTTCTAGGGTTTTGGTTTCTTTTTGTTTTACCTTCTCTAGAAGCTCTAGTTTTGTTACCTGTGCAACTTCAAACCTGATCTTGGGTCAAATGGTGTTATCTCTCTCCCTCTCTCTTCAATTATCTCGATCGATTTGATGATGTGGCAATTTCCTATTGGTCAGTATTGAAAAATGCATATCTTCTAATTCACTTATCCAAATTTGACAAATAAATATGTTTTGGAATTGGAAAATTAATCTCTATCTAATAAAAATATTTTCAAAGTCTTATTTCATGGTTTGACAAAGGATGATTTTTCTAAAATGAATTTAATGCATAAAATCCATAGTTGATGTACTTTTGTAATTTTTTGTGAAAATTGAATATAGTAATTATTTTTACTCCACTGCAACACTTTGGTCTTTTGCATACCATTATAATAAATTTGGAAAATTTATACCTATTCCAACGTACCTTTGAGTGTGTTTGGAATGGATGTTTTATTATTCAAATTTTTAGTAAGGGGTGATCCCGCCTCCTTACAACATGGTATCAGAGCCCATAGTAGTTAGAATCTGACTATTTTAATATTGTCTCCCTAGCTAGAATCCTCACCATACCTTTAAGTGACATGTTTGTCCTAGAATTGATCAATAGATGATGAAGAGTTGATTTAGGATCATATAGTTTCACATTAGAAAAATGATGAATAGATCCTTAAAATACTTACAAGTAAAAGATGCATAAGTAACCATAGTAACTTGAGGTTGTTTAGCTTGGTCTTTAGGCAGCTACTAGGACATGAGGTTGAAAGCAAAGGTTTCTAGAAAATATTAGGGTTCAGAGGCTGGCAAGATTTTCCTCCGAACCACTAGCTTGGTTTACGAGGACTCTCGAATCCATATGATACCAGCCTGGCCTCTACTGATATGAATTGTTCAAAATAGCATGCTTTTAGGCAATACTAGCCTTAGACATCTATATGATTTATCATTAGGGACCCTAATATGTTGAACTAGTCTCCCAGGTGTAAAGAATTATTTAAGGAAGGACAAGAGCAAGTTAACCCATAGTTCATAGTTAGTCTTTACAAGTTATGTTTTTTTTGCATGATGCTTATGTAGTTGGGTGTAAGGAAGTGTAGTTGAACCTTTTATACCTAAAGAATAGTTTTGACTTAATAAGATGAATCCTTTAAG
Organism: Alisma plantago-aquatica; assembly: GCA_963693085.1. NCBI lineage: Eukaryota > Viridiplantae > Streptophyta > Magnoliopsida > Alismatales > Alismataceae > Alisma > Alisma plantago-aquatica. Next base: position 1,358,354,680 of record OY856409.1, read on the forward strand.
GAGTGGTTAATAAGTTGTTTTCTTGTATGTGGATGTTTTTATTTTGAGGACGAAATCCCTTTAAGGGGTGACGTGTTGTAACATACTAGATCTCGGATCCTACCCTGGAAGTTGACATTTTGGACTTAGCCAAACAAGGTTGAAGGTTAGACCTAAATAGATGTTTAGTATAACCCCAATAAGATAATGCATGTATCCTTAATGTAACCTAATGTTCTAACATTAATCTTAGGTTTATAATGGATACATAAAATATGTCACATAACTCATTTTGGTGGTAATATGAAGATAAGAGACGTAATTGGATGAATAATTTAGATAATGGGTCGTTAATAAGCCATATGACATATCTCATAAAAAGAAGTCTCAAAAGTGGAAACAAACTTCAAATTCAAAATCTACATATCAAAATTATCCTACATATCAAATTTCATCTAATTTGGACTACCTTGAAATATTAGAATAAGTTTAGGAGAGAGAAAATGAGTAAAAGGAATAAGTAATGAATAATGTGATTATATAACTTCAAAATGTGGAAATAATGGCAAATTCGTATTCAACACATCAAATATAACTTGTGGATGAAGTTTGGTCCAATTTGGATGTTGTTTGTGCAAGTTATGCAATTTTAGGTACATTCTGGACTTTTCTGCAATTTACCCAATTGGGAGGTTTTCTTTGCAAATTATCACATGTTGTAAAGATTGGGATCACCCCCTTACTAAAAATTTTATGAATAAAACATCCATTCCAAACATACTCAAAGGTATGCTAGAATAGGTGCAAAATTTTCAAACTTCAATAAATGGTATTCAAAAGAACCAAAGTATCGCATCAAAATAAAAATAATGATTGTATTCAATTTTCACAAAAGATTACAAAAGTACATCATAACATCCCATAAGGGTTTACATGTATGATACAACATAAGTATCTAAGTAGAGGGAAATCTAAACCATAACAACTTTGTCTCCAAGCTTTAACTCCTTAAGCTAGTCCAAAACTTCATGCCTTATCATCCAAGTCCTTCACCTATGGTTGGAAGCATACTAAAAAGGCTGGTATGTGCATACTAAAAAGGAAATTGAGAAATATATGAAATAAAGGACATCAAATAAAAAATGCTTCCCATAGAAAGAATAAGGACCACCCAAATGGGTATCAAGAGAAAAGGAATTGAAATCATATGATAACAAAAGAATACTTTCCATTAATAAAACATAAAGATTGTGCGACACAAGCACATGTAAAGAATTATGGAACACGCCCCATATCATCAAACTACATTCATATGAGATAAACATAGCCCTAGAACAATATAAACACAAAGGCGGCCAAGTCTCATAAACTTGAAACCTAATAGAGAAAGGAATACTACCAATATCCTGAATATATAAAACATGGGCCAAGAATCACACATATTTCCATGGGTATGAGATTCCTTTCCATCCCAAAAGAGTAGGAAATGTCACATTTGCTTGGCAGGAAATAATACATCTGCCATAAAAACCAATGCAATTACACTACTCTAGTTCTACTCAATCACATAGGATGTTAAATGTAGAGACAGGTAGAAAGTATAGTCAGAATATATAAACTAGTCGCCACATAAGTGACCAACATATACATCCACCTCATAAGTGGGAAAAAGACATCACATGTCACCTTTAAGAGTTCCATCATGAACAAAGCATAAGATAAGAGTTCATAAGAATATCCATGATCACATGATCAATATCAAATAAGGTAGTTCACATGAACTATGATTTTCAAAAGAAAAGACATTGTGTATAGGCAATGTCAATAGGATTTAGGGCCATGTCTATAGAATATCATTAACATCACCAACTTTGAAGATAATATGATGAATTAAATTATCTATGATCTTTCACCAAAAGCCAGGAGATCCTTCTTTTATCTGACTCTCCTCAAGTAGGAAAAAACAAGATTCAACAAGAGATTACAAATATACTTATAAGATGTGTATCATAACCCTAAAACTAAAGATCATCTAGAGCACTCACAAAGAAATCCCACGCACAAAAGCTTGAGAAAATCCTCATAAGAAAACATCTACAAGGAGGCAAGCTCGGTATGCCAAAAAGACATAAACCATATCTTTCTCCATCTATTTGAGAAACAAGATACTCCATGTCTCCCTCTCTCTTCATTTTATTTGAGTCTCTCTCTAGAAGATTAAGAGAGTTATGAAGATGGGTGGGTTGAATATGTTCCCAGAAAGGGGTAAGGTTAAGGCTCCTACCTTACAAATGTACGCTAATGATATATTCTTTTGTTAACTTCTCGACCTTCTTCTATTTCATGTGTGGACATGATTTGTGATAACTATGATGCGGTCGTAGGACAAAGAATGAAACAGAGCAAGTCATGGCTTATTGTTGGTTTTGATGATCATGGCCTGATTGATGACATGTCCAATACCCTATTGATTCCCAACAACACCGAAGGCTTTGACTATCTTGGTGCCCCTTTGGTCAAAGGAAAGTTGCATCATTATAATTTTGATGCTTTGATAGGGAGGGTTCATAATAGGACGGTTAGGTGGAAAGGACAGTCAATGTCCCTTGTAGGTAGGATTGTCCTTATTAAATGCACTATGGCTTCTATTCCTTTTTACCTCCTATCTACTTCTTTGGCTTCTGTGTTAGTGGAGAATAAGATTAACTCCATCATGGAGTCCTTTTGGAAAGTCAAGGATGGGTCAGAACATCGGGTGTGGGTGGATTGTACATATGTGGTTGGTGAAACAGAGGTTGGGGATTAGTAATCCCAGACCTACATCTGACTCACAAGCCTTCCTTTTGAAACCTTACTCGAGAGTGTACACAGGTTTGTTGTTGTAGAGAGTTTTTTGCAGGCGAAATCATAGCAGGATGAGGTTCTATTTAGATGATAATCATCCCTCATCTCTCAATCTTAGTACTTGGCCATCCCCACACTAGAGGAAAATTTGACAAATGTTCATGGTGGTGATGTCTTATACCCGGTGGGATGAGGGTAAGGGATTAAAGGTGTTCTGGGTAGATAGATGGTGTGGGCTTCCTTTCACAATGCGGCTTGAAAACAAAGTGATGTTAAAGCCCTCATTCAGATAAAAGGCATCTAGTCGGAGGAAGAAGATTGGGATTGGCACCTTTTGGCAAAGATGTTGACTACCAGGTCGCTAAATCTGGATACATGATCAGGCAACATGATGATGATCATTCTCTATGAATGGTGCAGCAAAATGGGCTTTTGTCTTTTCTCTCAGAGAATAAGATTTTGGATAGAACCCAACATGTGCAGACGGATGTCAATAGAAGAATATAGATGTGGGACCTACCACCTAGAGCTAATTTTGTAGTATGGAAGGCTCCCTACATCAGGCATTACCTACCGACAATAATGTTATTAGATGCAAGATTCGACAGTCTGTTGCAAAGAGGTGCAAGGGGAGACTTCTAGCCATCTATTTGTGACAAGAAAGCTAGGGGAGCATCTATGGAAGAAGGCAAGTGAGCTCCCAAGTTTGAATCTTAATAACTTAATGATGCAGCAAATTCTAGATTGATGTTGCAAAGAGGTACAAGGGGAGACTTCTAGCCACCGGTTTGTGACAAGAAATCTAGAGGAGTATTTATGGAAGAAGGCAAGTGAGCTCCTGACCCTGGATTTGAGTAACTTTATGACGCTGCAAATTCTAGATTGTTGTTGGGATAAAACATATGGTTCATCCCTTAAAGTTTGGAAGCAAGGTTGTAACAATAACCTCATTGTGTGGCTAATTTAAAGGAGCCGATGTAAAGCTAAATATGACAGTGTACCTATTGATGGAGATAAGTTATGGGAGGAGCAGATGGATATGTTGAGGAGACTGAGCAGGAAAAAATGCTTTAAAAGGGTAGATGATAATGACTTCTATGATGCCTTACAATTGTTTTTTTTTTTTTGAAATCCTTCCTTTATGCTTCAAAACTTGCATATGTGTAGATGGATCCCACCGTATATAAACAGTCTGAAATTTAATTTCACTTGTGGAAAGGAACATGATCCAAATAGTGGGAACAAAGATGGATGGTCAGTATATTCAGGAACCTAAATGGTAACATGGGGATGGCTTTCAGATCTTGGCTCAGATCTTGAGGTCATATCAAGGACGGCATGTGGGAGGTTATCATTGCCATCAAGCTTTATGGGGACCCCATCCTGGATATTTTGACTTATGTGGTGGATGATAAGTCATTGACTAATTTGTTTTGTGACATTGTTACTCCACCTTGGTGGTCAAAACATATACATAGAGACGTTAAAACTCTGCTTGAGGAGTAATATACTTGGGGATATTGGTTGGATAAAATGGTATATTATACCTCTAGAATCAGGTATATGACCCATTGCACCTAACTTGGAGGATTAGAGGCTTGATAGCTTTAGACATAAAGAGAATCAATTTTTTACACAATGGGGGAATGTTTGGAATTATATTTAATTTTCTAAATATAGACCCTTTGGTATACCTATCGAGGACCCTTTTTGAATGTCTAATATCAATTAAATAATGGTGATCTGAATGTCAAATTCATTAAAATTTTCTAGTGATTACCTACATTTATAACCCTACTATACACATTCAAGTTCAGGATAAGCCAACCATCATCCTTTGGGTGATCTTAGTGCTTTATTTGTCTTGCCAGCTTCACATTCTACATAGTTGAGATTAGCTTTTCATGCAATGACGGGAAGAACAACCCATCGATTTAATCATCTCTTCTAAAAATTTCTACAACCTTTTGCAATTTGCACTAACAATGGAAATAGGTGTTTCCACCTTGTAATTGATTGGGGAGGCATATTTATGGCTCATCCTGTCGACCATCAAATATTAAGCTAGAAAACATATAATACTTACTTGGAAGACATCAACTATGATGGAATTAATGCTTGAAACTCAGCAACATAGTCATAAAAAGCACCTTCACCTGCAACTCAGCATGATAATGATCATGTCAGTCTACATTTACCAATAAATGACCTTTAAGTGTGTGCAGATGGAGGAACATCACGCGTAAAATAGAACTAAAAAGAAATCTAGGTAGAATAAAAATACCAGAAACATATTTTAACCAGGAAGTCTTGTTTACAATGAGTTCCATCAAGTGTTTCTAATCATGTGTTCTCTTTAGGTGAGAAAATTTCCATCAGTACATGTTCATATAGTTGGTGTGACTTGTATATCACTTTTAAGAATCTTCAACTGTGATTGACAGACCTATGGGATGGCGAGCATGAAGGTTTACAAATTGTAATTTTTGATGGTGAAATAAGATTTTCCCGTTAATACATTATCACTAATTCCTTCCACAAGTCAACAACTATAAAGACAACACATATACCAAAGTTGAGAGAATATATGAAAATTCGATAATAAAATATCTATATTAAGCAATGCTTTTGTATCCACATACATAGTGAACTTCATGCATTGCAATATGAAATGAAACATCTAGCTATTGCTTTGCACATTGGTAAATAAATTAGCTTAAAAAATAATCAGCTAAATGAGGCTTAATGCATGCGTTTTGCACTTAAAGTAGTGAATTCCTTAAATCCATGAGCTTTATGGACTCCCATAACGTATATATCAGTTTCCAAAAAGGTTGTCTAGGCAATGTCCGCCAGAGAATGGGTGCCTAGCAAGCCTGGGTGCCAGGGCACCAAAGCCTAGGTGGTCTAAACATTTTTTTTACTTTATATACATTTAAATACATGAACTTGCATATATATATATATATATAGATATATCCACATATATACTTCGATGAGTTCATCTATATTTGTGTTCTCTAAGCTTGTTATTCCTAAGCACACCAAAACCACACCTCAGCTGCCTAAAATTAGATCTAACTTGACATAAATTAGACATAAACGTGACTTAGCTTACCATAAAATTTTCTAAACTAGACCTGGTTAAAAATGAATTTCCCTACTTTGCCCCGATATAATCAAATTGAGCATAAGCAGACCTATTTTTCAAAATTAGGCTTAAATAGAGAAAAAAGAGAGTTAAATTGACATAACCAGACCTAAGTCAAACCTAACTTGCCCCAAAAATTACCTCACTTGAACAGAATCAGACCTAATCAGACTTAGTGTACCTTAGAATGACCTACTTTGAACTAATACATACCTAAAATAACTTATTACCGTAAAAATGACTTAAATAGGGCCAAAAGCCCATGTTTGACGCCATCTTAGGACCTCCCTTCAGATCCTAGACTGGCCCATGCCCAACTATGGTTTTCGGTGACCTCAATCAGCCATAAATTCAAAAAAATCTAGCTAACAAGACCTGTATTAGTCCTAATTTTCCATAGTTTGACCTATGAATGACCTAAATGAGAAATGTCATACCCTAATTTAGCTAGATTTTGATCTAATTAAATCTAACTTGCCCTACTTTGCCATAATAAGACCTAACTCGAGAAAAAATAAACATAATTCTACCTAATCAAACATTGATAGAGAAAAATCAGGCCTAAGTTCCACAGATCTACCTCATTTGAACCTTTTATGTTGTAAAGTCATACCCAGGGTGAGTAAAAAAACCTAACTTGACCTAAACTGGACCCAATTGAACAATTTTAACATTAAAATGATATTACATTGATCTGATGCATATGTATGCTAATTAATGCAGCTCAGACTGAGTTAAAAGGGGTATACCAAGGCCCAAGCTGTAGAATGAGTTGAGCTATAGGAACCTTCTTCAGCAACTACGACGCCCGTCTGAGTTCATTCGTCAAATTCAGAATTGAAAAGGTTGTGTACCTAGATTATTAATGCATAAATGGTATGTTATATACTATGTTTAAAATGTATGATATTAGCACCTAGGATCCTAGCTATGGTTGTAGTTGTTTTCGGTCCATAACTTCTTGAATATCTTTGTTCGTAAGAAGTACTAAGGCTGCACTAGCCGTTTGATGCATCTGATTTAAACTAGCTACTAACTTTATTTTATTTTGATATTCATGGAAACTAGAAAGGAATCCTTGGTATAAATTTGTATCCATCAAAACTATAAGGAATTCACACTGCATATCTTATAACAGAAAGTCATATTAGCCACACAAAATTGGACTTGTATCTTATATTGTATTATTAGCAGCCCCTATAAAATATTGAACGGTTGGTTCTTATTAGTAACTGATAAGGGGCATATACTTCATAGTCCTAAAGTGCTTTCCAGATAAGAAAATTCTAGCAACTACTAAAAATGGTCAAAATTTAGTGCTGGTTATACTAAATTTGTTTTAATTATTTAAAATCAGAATGCATTTTGTTTCGTATTATAGTATAGATACTTACACAACAATATAGGTGGCACACCTGTTTATAATCTCTCAAAAACATGTGCCTTCTAATGAAATCCAGGAATAGAAATCGTAGTATGTCTCCGCAATCATTAGAGAATTTCGTTCATGTATGGAAAATGAGGATGAGTATAGTCTTTAGCTTGTTACATACATCGTAAGAGAGGATGCATATTGACGCACAAGAAAACAAGTCTGTCAAATGTGAGGTGCAATATAAAATCAAGGGAAATTAAGAGCACTATCAACCAAGCGCCTCCTACATAGGGATATGCATAACATTACTAGTAGGGGGAATTAGGAGCACGGCCAATTGGGATCAAGAACGATATCCACGGGAGGATTAAGAGCGTCGTCAGTTAGAGGATCAAGAGAAAAACTAGCCAGGAAATCAATCATGCCACTAGCTAGTGAACATCCAATGCATGCTGCCGTCAGTGAGGAGATCAACAACACTGCATGCAGCTAGATAATTGGGTGTGCCTTCCAGTTAAAGAATAGCTACAACTTCAGCATCACCAACCAGGAGAAGGCGCAATTAGGGTGGGCAAGAACATTTCAGTCTTCACCTCTCCGGTGATGAACGCGTTGAGAGGAGAGAAGGCGCAGAGTGGTGTGACCTAGGATAGAAATAGTTCTGAAGTAGAGGCAGCGAGTCATTTCCGTATCTAGTGATGGAATCATTGAGATGAGAGTAGTCAGAGTGGTGTTACCTGGAACGGAAGGTGATCAACATCAGTGATGAAGTCGGCAAGAGGAGAGGTAGAAGGTGGAGCAGTGTGACCTGAGACGGGAGGAGATCAGGAGCACAGCCCGCTTGTCACCTACATTTTCCTTTCTTTTGTTGTTTCTCTCAGAAATAGATCATGTGGGTGGGGTGGGGTTGGGTGGCGTGGGCGTGGGAGGGTGCTTCTTGCGGGCATCGCAGGCGTGCCTTGAATGGGTAAGAAATTTAGTTTGTGGCATCTAATTTTAAAAATGTCGCAATAAAATGCCGTCAAAATCAAGGTTTGTTGTACTGAAAGAGAATAAATAAGCACATGTTAATTGTTCAACATAGAAGAATAGGGGATACATCATACAACAAGAGAAAGAAATTGCTCAATATGAATAATCGGGTCTGCAAACATACCTCAACTTCAGAGTCTAAACAGTCCAAGCCAGTCCTAGATCCAAGCCTAGGCCTCAAAATAACCTCTAGGGAAGGTAGACATGTCCAATAAGTAAGGTTCCCAAGCTTAGAGAGGCTAATTTCTCCAACAAATCTCCTATCTCGAGCAAGAAGCACCTTCTCCGCTTTAGAGGTGACAAATCCTAACAAAAGAACATGGAGATGGGGTGTTTAAGGGCACTAGGTGGGGTTTCACCATGGAAGACCAGGGTTCCAACCTGGAGGAAGGTGGAAGGAAGACTAACAACATGAAAATAGGGAAGGAAAGGAGGATACTTACTAGTTTTGGTCAAAATCACCAAGGAGGAGCTTAAGAAATCCTAAATATAGAAATCTGGAACCCTAGGAGCCTTCTTCACCAAGGTAGGCACCTCATTTTACCTTGGGATAGAACCTTCATGGAAAAATAGAGTAGGAATGATGATCTAAGCTAGAGTAAATAAACAATAGCAAGAGTTTTCGAATTGGGAGTTGGGAAGGGGTAGATATAGCTATATAAAGAAAGAGGTCAAGTATGAGGTGTCTACGAGAATTTCCATGTGTCGTGTATAAGGGTGTCCATGGACATGCAAGCCTTTATGGATAAGGAAGAAGTCAAGCATGATGTGTAAAGTTACTTTCCATGTATCCAATGCTAAGGGTGCCTATAGACATGCAAACCTTTATAGATAAGGAAGAAGTCAAGCATGAAGTGTCCATGGAGCTTTCCATGTATCCTTAGCCTAGGGATTTCATGGCCACGTAAGAGGACAGCTCATAGAGGCTTCTTGAATATCAAATGTCTATTTATGGACACTTATAGGCCATCCCAACCGACCTCCAATCAAAGAAATAACCTCATTGTTTGATAGCTTTTAAAGATAAGCTCATTTACAAAAACGGTAATCCCTAAAGCGCCCTTGGTGAGAAACACCATCAAACCAAGGTGCAACCAGGTTCCCTAAGGTTCAAAATCAAGAATGGTAAGGTAATATATAAGGATTATAATGCATGTGACAATCTGCAAAGAAAACCCCTAATTGGGTAAATTGTAGAAAAGTCCAGAATGTACCTAAAATTGAATAACTTGCGCAAACAACATCCAAATTGGACCAAACTTCATCCGCAAGTTATTTTTGATGGTGTTGAATATGAATTTTCCATTATTTCCATATTTTGAAGTTATCTAATCACATTATTCATTACTTATGCCTTTTACTTATTTTCTCTCTCCTAAACTTATCATAATATTTCAAGGTAGTCCAAATTATATGAAATTTGACATGTAGGCTAATTTTGATATGTAGATTTTGAATCTGAAGTTTGTTTCCACTTTTGAGACTCATTTTTATGATATATGTCATATAGCCCATTAACGAACCATTATCTAAATTATTCATCCAATTAAGTTTCTTATCTTCATATTACCACAAAAATGAGTTATGTGGCATATTTTATGTATCCATTATAAACCTAGGATTAATGTTAGAACATTAGGTTACATTAAGGTGATCTATACATGAATTATCTCATTGGGGTTATACTAAACATCTATTTAGGTCTAACCTTCAACCTTGTTTGGCTAAGTCCAAAATGTCAACTTCTAAGGTAGGGTCTGAGATCTAGTATGTTACAGCACACCACCCCTTAAAGGGATTTTGTCCTTCAAATCAAAACATCCACATATGAGAAAACAATTTATTAACTACCCCTTAAAGGATTCATCTTATTAAGTCAAAACTATTCTTTAGGTACAAAAGGTTCAACTACACTTCCTTACACCCAACTACATAAGCATCATGCCAAAAAAAACATAACTCATAAAGACTAACTATGAACTATGGGTTAACTTGCTCTTGTTCATCCTCAAATAAGTCTTTACACCTGGGAGACTAATTCAACATATTAGGGGCCCTAAAGATAAATCAGATAGATGTCTAAGGCTACTATTTCCTAAAAGCATGCTATTTTGAACAATTCATATCAGCTCAGGCCAGGTCGGTATCATATGGATTTGGGAGTCCTCATAAACCAAACTAGTGGTACGGAGGAAAATCTTGCCAGCCCCCGAACCCTGATCCTTTCTAGACACCTTTTCTTTCAACTTCATGTCCTAGTAGCTGCCTAAAGACCAAGCTAAACAACCTCAAGTTACTATGGTTACTTATGCATCTTTTAGTTTTAAGTAGTTTAGAGATCTATTCATCATTATTATAATGTGAAACTATAGGATCCTAAATCAACCCTTCATCATATGTTGATCAACTCTAGGGCAAACATGTCACTTAAAGGTAAGGCAAGGATTCTAACTAGGGAGACAAAATTGAAATAGTCAAATTCTGACTACCATGGGCTCTGATACCATGTTGTAAAGAGGTGGGATCACCCTCTTACTAAAAATTTGAAGAATAAAACATCCATTCCAAACACACTCGAAGGTATGCTAGAATAGGTGCAAAATTTACAAACTTCAATAAATGGTATTCAAAACAACCAAAGTATAGCATCAGAATAAAAATAATGACTATATTCAATTTTCACAAAAGATTAAAAAAGTACATCATAACATCCCATAAGGGTTTACATGTATGATACAACATAAGGATCTAAGTAGATGGAAATGTAAACCATAACAACTTTGTCTCCAAGCTTTAAATCCTTAAGCTAGTCCAAAACTTCATGCCTTATCATCGAAGTCCTTCGCCTAGGGTTGGAAGCATACCCCAGCAAGAAGAGAAAATAGACGACATTAGCAAAGGCTAGTATGTGCATACTAAATAGGAAATTGAGCAATATATGGAATAAAGGACATCAAATATAAAAGGCTTCCTATAGAAAGGATAAGGACCACTCAAATGGGTATCACGGGAAAAGGAATTGAAATCATATAATAACAAAAGAATACTTGCCATTAATAAAACATAAAGATTGTGTCACACAAGCACATGTAAAGAATTAGGAACACACCCCATATCATCAACCTGCATGCATGTGAGATAAAAATAGCCTTAGAACAATATAAACACAAAGGCGGCCAAGTCTCATAAACTTGAAACCTGATAGAGAAAGGAATACAATCAATCTCCCAAATATATAAAACACGGGCCAATAATCACACATCTTGCCCTGGGTATGAGGTTCCTTGGAGGCACTAGGGAGACAAAATTGAAATAGTCAGATTCTGACTACCATGGGTTTTGATACCAATATCAACATATCAAACATGTCCTTAAAGGTAAGGCAAGGATTCTAACTAGGGAGATAAAATTGAAATAGTCATATTCTGACTACCATGGGCTCTGATACCATGCTGTAAAGAGGCGGGACCACCCCCGTACTAAAAATATGAAGAATAAAACATCCATTCCAAACACACCCAAAGGTGTAAAATTTTCAAACTTCAATAAATGGTATTCAAAACCACCAAAGTATAGCATCGGAATAAATATAATGACTATATTCAATTTTTACAAAAGATTACAAAAGTATATCATAACATCCCATAAGGGTTTACATGTATGATACAACATAAGTATCTAAGTAGAGGGAAATCTAAACCATAACAACTTTGTCTCCAACCTTTAACTCCTTAAGCTAGTCCAAAACTTCATGCCTTATCATCCAAGTCCTTCACCTAGGGTTAGAAGCATATCCCAGTATGAAGAGAAAATAGATGACATTAGCAAAGGCTAGTATGTGCATACTAAATAGGAAGTTGAGCAATATATGGAATAAAGGACATCAAATATAAAAGGCTTCCCATAGAAAGGATAAGGACCACCCAAATGGGTATCAAGAGAAAAGGAATTGAAATCATATGATAACAAAAGAATACTTGTCATTAATAAAACATAAAGATTTTGTCACACAAGGACATGTAAAGAATTAGGGCACACCCCCCATATCATAAACTTGCATGCATGTGAGATAAACATAGCCCTAGAATAATATAAACACAAAGGCGGCCAAGTCTCATAAACTTGAAACCTGATAGAGAAAGGAATACTTCCAATCTCCCAAATATATAAAGCATGGGTCAAGAATCACACATCTTGCCCTGGGTATGAGGTTCCTTTCCATCCCAAAAGAGCATGAAATATCACATATGCTTGGTAGTAAATAACACATCTTCCATAAAAAACCAATGCAATTACACTATCTAGTGCTACTGAATCACATAGCATGTTAAATGTAGAGGTAAGTAGAAAGTATAGTCAGAATATATAAACTAGTCACCACATATGTGACCAACATATACATCCACCTCATAAGTGGGAAAAAGACATCACATGTCATCTTTTAGAATTCCATCACGAACAAATCATAAGATAAGAGTTTAAAAGAATATCCAAGATCACATGATCAATATCAAATAAGGTAGTTCACATGAACCATGATTTTCAAAAAAAAGACATTGTGTATAGGCTAATGTCCATAGGACAAAGAGAATGAATAAGCATAGGTGGATTTCTCAACATAGAAGAATAGGTGATACATCATACATTTAGAGTGAAGATTTAGAAATTGATCAATATAGAAATAATGTGGGATGCAATCATACAACAAGAGAAAGAAATTGCTCAATATGAATAATCAGATCTGCAAACATACCTCAATTTCAGAGTCTAAATAGTCCAAGTCAGTCCTAGATCCAAGCCTAGGCCTTTAAAGAACCTCTAGGGAAGGTGGAAAGGTCCAATAAGTAAGGTTCCCGAGCTTAGAGAGGTTGGTTTCTTAAGGTTCCCGAGCTTTAGGATATGGTTGGTTTCTACAACAAATCTCCTATCTCGATCAAGAAGCATGTTCTCCACTTTAGAGGTGAAAAATCCTAACAAAAGAACATGGAGATGGGGTGTTTAAGGGCTCTTAGTGGGTTTTCACCATGGAAGACCAGGGTTTTGAGTTGGAGGAAGATGGAAGGAAGACTAAAAACAAGAAAATAGGGAAGGAAGGGAGGATAGTTACTAGTTTTGGTCAAAATCACCAAGGAGGAGCTTAAGAAATCCTAAAGAGAAAAAATTTGGAACCCTAGGAGCCTTCTTCACCAAGGTAGGTACCTCCTTTTACCTTGGGACAAAACCTTCATGGAAAAACAGAGTAAGAATGATTCTCTAAGATAGAGGAAATAAAGGAGAGTAAGAGTTTTTGAATTGAGAGTTGGGAAGGGGTAGATATGTCTATATAAAGGAAGAGGTCAAGTATGGGGTGTCTATGAGACTTTCCATGTGTCATGTATAAGGGTGTCCATGGGCATGCAAGCCTTTTTGGATAAGTAAGAAGTCAAGCATGAGGTTTCAAGTTACTTTCCATGTGTCCAATGATAAGGGTGCCCATGGACATGCAAACCTTTATGGATAAGGAATAAGTCAAGCATGAGGTGTCCATGGAGCTTTCCATGTGTCCTTAAGCTAGGGATTTCATGGCCATGCAAGAGGACAGCTCATAGAGGCTTCTTGAATATAAAAAGTCAGTCCTAAAAGCCCCTAGATATTTCTAGGCCATCCCCAATGCCCTTCAAACAAAGAAATAACCCCATTGGTTAATAGATTCTAAAGATAAGCTCATTTATAAAGAGAGTAATCCCTAAAATGCCCTTGGAAAGAAACACCTTCAAACCAAGGTGTAACTAGGCGACCTATGGTTCAAAAACTCGAGAATGGTAAGGGAATATATAAGAATTCTAATGCATCTGACAATTTGCAAAGAAAACCTCCCAATTGGGTAAATTGCATAAAAGTCCAAAATGTACCTAAAATTGCATAACTTGCACAAACAACATCCAAATTGGACCAAACTTCGAGACTCAATATGCTGCTTGGATAATTATGGAGTTCATGAATTTATTCCATATACCTATTAAATACATCCATTACACCCATTTCCCATAACTTGGTGGATTTCATACAAAAAGTATTATTATCTAGACTTAAGTGTAATTTTCCCTTTTATTCATCTTTTTACAAGAGTTTTTTAATTAAATTTTCCATTTGGATTATCCTGAGTATAATATTCACTTTTTCTTACGGGATATACAATTGTCATTGTCTTCATTTTTTCTTGGTTGTCTAAACTATCTTGCTATTTTTTATTTCTTGAAAAGTGTCTTTATAATGCCAAGTGGATGTAAACAGGAGGGGAAAAGAAATAAAAGTTGTAGATCAAGCTATGGGTATATATATGTACATCAAACCAGGATTTAAAAAAATCAACCACCCATGAACAACTACAGTAGAGATTATCGTCAGGAGCTTTAGGATGAGATAAGGAAATTCCAGAATCAGAGGGCCATCCATCCAACCTGAGAAAACTCAGGAGAATTTATCAAAATTCAGAGAAAACCAGATAAAACCAACAGGATCATCAACACAGGATAGGCAAAGAAATTTGAATAGAAAAAGAAAGGATTAAATAAGAGTCCCAAATTGTGATAGAATCCAGGTAGTAGGATAAAACTTCCTCAACAACCATTAAAGGAAGCACAGTGAAACGTAGTATCTCCATAAGAAAATTTAACAAAAAAATACTAGCATTAGAAACAATGAGTTTCCTACTGAAGTCTGATGGTCTAGAAGTGTTTTCATGAACTATCCTATTCCTTTCCATCCATGTGTGAAAATTAACACTTGCAATGTAAGACATAAAATTGTTGTCTCTATTAGGGACGATGTCTTCCCAGCTCCTGGGACAAAAAATTTTGGGAAATAACAACTTCATGTTGAGACATAGATCAGTAGAAAACAAAGAATGAAAGATAATATAATTTATACTTCCATGAATCATTTTGCATAAAAAACAAGTGGAATATAACTGGATACCTCTTCTTCTAGCGCAGTCCAAGGTGGGAAGCTTATTGTGGCTAGCATTCCAAAGATTTAGAAGAACAAGTTTTGGAGCTTTGCATTTCCAAATCCATTAAGAGATCTCACTTAAACCCTTTAGCTCTAACCTGATCCTAAGCATATTTCAATCTTATATGTTTCATTCTGAAAAATAATAATTGGTCTTTTTCATCAAAGACAATATCAAGACTATAAATAGCAGAAGCAAAGCCCTTGGCATTTCTAGTACTAGGAAGGACCTCGGACACCATTAGCAATCGCACAACTAAGAAATGAGTCTCTAGGTAAACCAAACTTTATAAAAATATCATTACCAAATAACTAGAAAGAAACTTTCCTTTGACCCAAGGATCAAACCAGAGTTTGAACAACGAGCCATGACCAACTTTGAAATTGATAGAATGGATCAGATCATCTCTACTTCTAAGAAGATTATTAAATAACCAAGAAAAGTTATTAGATGGGTAAATAGACCAAAAAGACTCTTTCTTCAAATATTTTTTATTAATCCACTTGACCCACAGGGAGTCTTTTTTCCTTTCTATATCCCAAGCATTTATAATGAGGCATGTAGAAGTAATGTCTTTACTTTTCCTTAAGGCTAGACCACCTTCTGCATTCGGTAAGACAACAATATCACATTTAATCAGATGTAAATTTCTCTTACTCTCAGACGATCCCCAAAGAAAATCCCTACATAGTTTATCAAATTCATCCATAATAGAGCAAGGGATCAAGAAGGATAAGAGATAGTAGAGATGCATGCTAGAAATAGTAGACTTGATTAGCTCCAGTCTAGCAGCCATAGAAAAGAGCCTAGATTTCCAACTTTCTAATCTTTTCTTGATTATGTCCACTAGACACGTGCAATAGCTTGTAGATAACTTGCTAGTAAATAGTAAAACATTAAGATACTTAGAAGGAAGGGAACCTTCATCAACATTCATAATACCAGAGATAAGTTCTTTATTAACACCATTGCTAAAGAAAATTGAACTTTTCTGGGAGTTAATGCATAAAGCAGACAGGTTATCTAAAGATGAAATGACATTTTTAATAATAGTATCACTATGAGGGTATGCTTTTGAGAAAATCTTCAAGTCATCAAAAAAATAAAATGAGAAATATGAGTATCCTTGGAAGCTTGAATAGGCATAATGTTGTTGCTAGCCAAGCTATGTTTCATGTGAACAAAGAACCCTTGTATAGACAAAACAGAATGATAGGGTGCAATGGGGTCACCCTGCCTTATGCCATTTGAAGGCTTAAAAGAAATATTTGGCTCACCATTAACAAAGACTTGATAAGAAGAAGAGATGAAAATTCCTCAATCAAACCAATATAGGAAATAAGAAAACCCATGTTGAACAGAACATAACATACATATTTCCAATTGGTTGAATCATATGCTTTTGATATATCAACATGTAAGCACATTTGTCAGAGGACTTGTTAAAATCACTAATAATTTCATTTATGAAAAGTAAAATATCTTTGATAGACCACCCTTTAAAAAAGCACACTAATTTATATCAAATAAAGAAGGTAACACCAGCTAGAGCCGATTAGCCAAGATTTTAGATATATTTTATAAATGTCATTGCAAAGTGCTATTGGCCTCCAGTTCTTTATGTCAGTAGTATCACCATTCTTCGGCATAAGATAAATAAAGGTACGAATAGCCTCCATGAGAAATGTGCCATCAATAAAGAACTCCTTAATAGAAAGAATAATATCAGAACCAATAATAGGCCAAGCCTTATTGAGAAAAAAACCATTGAACCATTAGACCCTGGGGCTTGTCTTCCTTTAGATTAGAAATAATATCATCAATCTCAACTTGAGTGGCCCAGGAGGTGAGGAGAGTTTTCTCTAATTCATTTAAGATAGACCCCTCTCACAGACCAACCCAAATAGAGCGTGCATTATCATTATTGAAAAGGGACAAATGGAAATTAGAAGCAAAAGCATGAATTTCACCAACATGTGTCAAAGATTCACCAATAGTATGGCACTTGATTTGGTAATGTATCCTTCTAGTTTTTGTAGAATCATAGAACAATTTAATGTTTTTATCACCCTCTTTCAACCACTACACCCTCGAATTTTTCTTGAGAAAAGATTCTTCATCAAGGTTTTCCTGGTGAGCAATCTTTTTCTTTTCAAAGGCATTATCCCTCATAACATCATTGGTTGGACAAAGATCATAGTTGGATTGTGCAATCCTAGCCTCAGAAGAAGCGATTTGAGTTGTAACACTAAATCACCAATAAAAGACCAATTCCAATTCTTGAGTTTGACTTCTAATCTATAAAGTTTTCTATAAACTTTATGCATAGCATGACCCTGTATCTCAGTATTACAACCATCACTAACAATGTCAGGAGATCACGGTTGGCCCATAGATTAATGAATCTAGAAGGAGAATTATTTTCCCGCTTGAACCAATTTTTAGGGAAACAATTTTGTAATCACTAACCGTATTTGAAATAACATGACCAAAAATCTCAGAATTAAAGTTGAGGAAATTAGAGTTATGAATGATCATATCAATATTGGTTGTTGTAAAATCCAAACCATGTTGATGGTTGTCTCAAGTGAATAAAGCACAATGCAAATTAAGTTGAAAAAGACAACAGTCTAGGAGGCAGTCGTTGAAATCAACCAAAGACTTTTTCAAAGGAGGATGTCTCCCAATTATCTCTTCCTACTTCCTAACTATGTTAAAATCTCCCATAATGACCCATGGTTCATTAATATCATTATAAATGTCTTCAATGGAAGTCTACAAACTAACTATGTTATTATCTACATTATGGTCACAGACAGTACTTAAGCTCAAACTTAAGTCACCTAAAAGAACATGAACATGCATAAGTTGATATGTCTCCTTAACCTTGATGATAATAGAGGAGTTCTCCTTCCAAAGAATAAAAATTCTCCCTAAAACATGGGATTCATGATTAGCAATCCACCTGTAATCATTGAAGTATCTAGCCATGAATGGAGCCTTATCTCTTCTAAGTAATGTCTCAACAAGAATAACAACATCACACTGTAACCTACTGACCTCCTCTTGGATAGCAGTAATCTTCTTATTGATAGTTCTAACATTCCAAGAGGAGATGTGGAGAGGGTTGTTGGATCAAATGGGCTCTAAAGGGGCAGTGAATAGAGCTAAAAACACTTGCACAAAAATCGTTAGACCTTCAAGTTACAACTATGTATGGGATTGCAAGTATTGAATTTGCAGTGCAACTAAACATACATAACAAGGATGAGAGAGATTGAACAAATACAAGAACACAAGCTATTTAAAGTAGTTCCAATCCACAAACTAGGAAATAGTCAGTCAAATACCTAGAGAGGTCAAGCCCTAGGATTTTGCAACCAATGTATACTTATACTCCATTATATATGACATACAAGATGGCCTTCCTTTTCCAGGACAAGGATACCCATCCTTCCCTTTGAGGACAAGGGAGCCAATAACCAACCAAGGTCTTACCTATATGGATGAGCTAGAGTCTTCTACCTCTACAAGGTCTTACCCAATCTAGCAAGTAGCTGGACACCTTCGCCAAGGAGATCCCCTTCTTGCAAAAAGTCTTTTGCCTTAAATGATTTACCCACTCTACTACCGAATCTTTAGGCTAGACCTTCTCCTTCACCTTAGAGAAGCTTTTACACCTTCTTCTACAACTTGAAGAAGCTTGCACCTTCTCCTTCACTTTGAGAAGCTTTCACCAACTTGATCTTGAAGAAAGGGGTTGGGAAAAGGGAAGCTTTGAGAGCTTTACAACTTTACAATGATGTAGCTCTCTCACATAGATACTATCACTCATATGTATGTTTTGATTTGAAAACATGAGAGAGAAAGGGGCTCAAGTGGACTGGATGCAATCAACTATATCTAGGAGGTTGAATATCATGAAGGAGCAACCTTGGAATGAACTCTACGAGGTCCTATTTGTAGTTGGAGGTGTCCACTAGTGTATAGGAACACTTAGGAACAAATTCTAGTCATTTGGGGTGTTGCAACAGATCTATTTTTTATGTTTGCAACATTCCAATGGCTAGAATCACTTTTTCTACACATTCCATATAGTGCAGTCGGTCGAGTGTTAATAAAGGTAACTCAATCAATTGCACTATGCCACAAAGTCAATTTGAATCATCAGTCGAGTTTATCCTGGATGAAACTTGACCGAACGATTAGATCATCGATTGAGTTCTATGAGTGTGCAACTTGACCGAACCTATTTTTTTTATAAAATCATGAATGAGTGAAAATCCGATTTTGTACAAAACATGAAGTACTAATGGCTTAGGCCCAAAAGTTCTTTGGAGTATCATACTCTGAAATCATAGTCCTAGTCATTTATTATAGTGGCCTATTCTTTATCTCTACAACCCCATTTTGTTGAGGTGTTCGAGGTGAAGAAAAATTATGTGCATACCCTGATTCCTCACAAAACTGTTTAAAAAGTCATTTTCAAATTCTCCCCCATGGTTACTGTGGATAGATGCGATCTGGCAAGAAGCTTCATTTCAACTCATTTACAAAAAGTAGAGAAAACATTAAGAGTATTGCTTTTTTAAACAAGAAAGAAGGTCCAAGTATAGAGGGAAAAGTCATTGACAATCACAAGATAATACTTGCTACTGTAAAGCGATTGTGTATGCATTGGTCTAAAAAGATCAATGTGAAGAAGTTCAAGAGCTCTTTTGGTACTAAGGATTCCTTTGGATTTAAAGGATGACTTAGTTTGCTTTCCTTGGGTACAAGGTTGGTGTTCCTCATCCTTTTCAAAATCCAATTAAGGAAGTCCCTTTACCAATTCCTTTTTGCTCAACTCCTTCAACTGATGTATATTTACATGACCAAGCCTACAACACCACAAAGAAATATCATTCAAATTGGAAACAAGACATGTACCAACAATAGGAGAACAATAATATAGAGATTAGAATTTCTAGTTCCTTTATATATGACATTCTAGGAGAGGGGATTTTGAATCAAGCATTCAAGGGAGGTAAAAACAACAATATATCCATTATCTCATAGTTGACTGACACTAATTAAATTTTGATGTAGGCCATCCACAAGATAAGCATTCTTGATGTGTAGTGAATCACCTACATCACCCTAACCTATCACTCTACCTTTGTTGTTGTCACCAAATGTCATTGTTCCTCTTTTCTTCTTTATGAATTGGTTGAAGTGGTTGATTTTAAATGTCATATACTTTGAGTAACCACTTTCAACAATCCAATTTCCTTTTACCTAAATGAAATAAAGATGCCATGCCCAATTCAAACCTTGGGATCTGGTGTTAGCTTGGGGACTCATTTCATCTTTAGGTTGGTCCCCTTCTATCTATAAGGATAATTAGTAGAGTAATGGTCATCACTCTTGCAATCCACACAAACCATAGGGTTCTTAGAGCCAGATGAATCTCCATGGAAGATAGGATATACCTTACTCTTTTTCTTACCCTTTATCTTACTCTTGATTTGTAGAGTTCCCCCATATCCCAAACTACTTTTACCACTATGTTTGGTAGAGTGATCTAGAACTTCATTGAGGGACTTTTTCCCTTTGAGGAATTTCTGCAAGGAAGCTATTAGTTTGTGATTATCATCACTAAGAGTAATGGAAGTAGAAGATAAGATAGAAAGATCATCTTGTACATGAAGTAAGTCAGCCTCCAAACAAAGGGCTTTAGTAAGATAAGAATCTTTTTTCTAAATTAAGACTAGAAACTTCATTACTCGGCAATAGAGGTCTAGAATAAAGATCATTTATTTGAGCAAAAAATCTAGCTTTTCAATTCTAAGTATGACAACTTCATCAACATAAATCCTATTCTCATCCTTACTAGCATCATAGGAAAGTTTGAGACCATCATATTTAGTTCCAAGTAAAACAAGCTCATCTACTCGGGTTTGGTTTTATTTCTTAAGACTTTGATGTTCTTAAGGTAGATGTCATTCTCTACTTCAACTCCACTTTATTGGAGCTTAAGGTTAAAAAACTACCCTTGCAAGGAATCAATGCTATCAAGATGCAACTTCTCATTTTGATCAAGAATATCAATTTAGCATACATTTCATCTATGATCTTCCCTAACCTCTTCTTCTTAGATTTGTATTCTAAATAAGAAGAGTGTGTAGCATTAAGCATGTGAATGAGAGATTCCTTAGATAACTAATGCAAGTTTACCTTACTTAACCCACTTACCTCACCAATGTCTTCACTTTTATAGGCCATGAGTGCAAGATGGCATTCTCCCTCATTGGAGCTTGAATCATTTGAAGAAGACTCTCCCCATGCGTCATGGGTTGCATCCTTGCTTTTTCTTTCCTTCTTGTACTTATTCTTGTACTTGACATCCTTCTTGTAGTCATCTCTTTTCTTAGAGTTGCTCTTATAGTACGACTTCTTAGCCTTAGGGCATTCATTCTTGTAGTCCCCCTTTTGCCCACATTCATAGAACCTTGGCTTGGGGGAGGAGGATGGGTTTCCCTTGAAGTGCTTCCCCTAGGAGTAGTTTGCTTCATGGTCACTAGGGGCTTCATCTTCATTTGAGGAGATAGGAGAAGACCGACAAGCAAGTTGTTGGTGGAGAATCATTGCCTCCATTTGAGTTTTTAATGCACTATCTTTTATATTCTTTGATTCCTTCTCCTCTTTCTTTTCATCTTCTTCTTGCTTGTCTAGTCTTGGCACATGGGCTTGAAGGTTGCCAATGAGTTCTTCTGTGGCTATGTCACTGAGGCTTCTAACTTCTTCAATGGTGGTCACCTTGGATTCCCATCTCTTGGGGAGAGACCTTAAGATCTTAGAGTTGATTGTCCCTCTATTCATGGTGTGTCCCCAATTGAGCAAGTCCATTGATGATGGTGTTGAGTCTTGTGTACATCTCCGCCACTTTCTCCTTCTTGTCCATCTTGAAGTTTTCAAGGAGACCCTTGACCGTGTAGAGATTGGACTCCTTGACTTGCTTTGTGCCTTCATAGGTGATGCACAACTTGTCCCAAATCTTATGGGTTGTCTCCCAATATGAGATGCAGTTGAACTCAGAGGGGGTGAGGGTTACATAGATGATGTTTATTGCCTTTGCATTCAACTGTGCCTTCTTGATCGTAGCTTCATCCCAAGTGGATATCTCACCCATAGGCTCTTTGTATGGAAGAATCACCACCTTACACATGTCTTAGTTCATTCCTTGAAGGTATAATTTCATTTATCATTTTCAATAAAGGAAATTAGTTCCATTGAACACTGGGGGTATCATGGAGAAGCCTCCCTCTAGGTTGAGGGACCCAAGTAGGTTGTCGCCCATATTCTCATCTCATAGGAGATCTTGTTGGATAAGACTGTGCATCTAATACCATTTGTTGGAACAAATGATCTCTAGAGGGGGGTGAATAGACCTAAACACATTTGCATAAAAATTGTTAGACCTTCCAGTTTCAACTATGTGGGGGTTGCAAGTATTGAATTTGTAGTGCAACTAAACATACATAAAAAGGATGAGAGAGATTGAACAAAGATAAAAGCACAAGTTGTTTAGAGTGGTTCCAATACTCAAACTAGGAGATAGTCAGTCCACTACCTAGAGAGGTCAAGCCCTAGAAATTTGCAACCAATGTATACTTATAATCCATTATAAGACATACAATATGACCTTCCCTTTTTGGGACAAGGATACCCAGCCTTCCCTTTGAAAATAAGGGATCCAATAACCAACTAAGGTCTTACCTATCTGAAGGAACTAGAGTCTTCTACCTCTACAAGGTCTTACCCAGTCTTGCAAACATCTGGAAACCTTTGCCGAGGAGATCCCCTTCTTACAATAGGTCTTTTGCCTTGAAGGATTGACCCACTCTACTCCTGGATCTTTAGCCTCGACCTTCTCCTTCACCTTGGAGAAGATTTTTCACCTTCTTCTATAGCTTGAAGAAGCTCGCACCTTCTTCTTCACTTGTAGAAGCTTTCATGAACTTGATCTTGAAGAAAAGGGTTGGGGAAAGGGAAGCCTTGAGAGATTCACAAGTTTATAATGAAGTGTCTCTCACACAGATTGTATCTCACTGACATGTACATTTTGATTTGCAAACAAGAGAGAGAGAAAGGGGCTCAAGTGACTAGATGCAATCAACTATAGCTAGGAGCTTGAATTACATGAAGGAGAAACCTTAGAATGAACTCCAAGAGGTCCTATTTATAGTTGGGGTATCCACTAGTGTATAGGAAGAAATGAATCCTAGTCGTTTGGTGTGTTGCAACGGATCTATTTTTGATGTTTGCAACATCTCAATGGCTAGAAAAACTTTTTTTGCACATTCCATACGGTGCAATCGGTCGAGTTTTAATAAAGGTAACTCGACCGATTACACTATGTGACAAAACTAATTTGAATTATCGGTCGAATTTATCCTAGATGAAACTCAACCGAACAAATAAATCAATTTTTCTCAGTGCAGGGATAGGTCAAGTTTTGTGAGTGTGCAACTCAATCAAACCTGAATTTTCTCAAAATCCAATAAGGGGATTCGTCGAGTTTATCACAGGTAAAACTCAACCAAAAAACTCCCTATAATGAATTTTAAAATGCCATTAAAGTAATTAATCATTCTAATTAAGTGCTCCTTATTTTTTTCTCATCTTAGTTACAAGTCATTACAGCAATACAAATGATTACAAAAATTATCCTAAGGGTTTTAAGGTGTTTTCCACAAAAGTGCATTTGCATAGCTTTTGACTTGAACTAGATCAAGCTAGGGCTTGATGAATTTGTTATGTACCTAATGCCTAAAATCAATCTAAAATAGACATAATAGATACATATGAGTAGAATGGTAAAGTCTTTATCAAAATACAGACAATGTGTAACACTTAGGTCAACAAGGGGTACTCATTTGATAACATTGGTTGTCGAGATGACAACCTCATCTTTATTTTCATTAATAGTTTGTAAGCCACTAGGGGAAGAGTGAATTGAAGGAGATAAAAAAAGGCGATGGAACATACTTGAGTTAACTTTCTTATATTGTCAGGGGGAGGAGAAATAGTAGTATTACCCTACCTGGAAGATGAGATGATACTCATGTTATTACTTAAATTGAAAACTAGAAATGGGGTTGATGGAACATTCTTCTTCCCCTGAAGAGACTCGATAATGGCATCATTATGTTGTAGACCCAGGGGGTTCAATAAAGTTTCAGATAATCATTCACCAGAAGGATCAAAAGAAAATTAAACAACATCAAACATATTGTCTTTCTCAGTTGAAGGACCAAACTGTCCAAAATCAACATAGACTTTGCATTCTATTTCTTCACAAACATAGAAGGAAAATTTAGAACATATATAAGGAATATATTCATAGTAAAGATAAATTCTATGTGAAGGACCATCATCCGTCTAAAGATCAATGAAGATGGGGAAAGTCGAAGATGACAACACTAAAACCAAGATCCTAGCATAATCCACTCTTAGACAGAATCTTGTAGCTTCATCAGCATACATTGGGTACCCAAATATGATCCAATACATTCATACATCTTCTTTTCCTAGATCTCAATAGACATATTATATATACGAACCCATATGGGAACATTTTTTATCACAATCCTATCTAGATCTTATCCAGGTTTCCATTTAGAAGGAATTAGAGGATGGCTTTTGACATACCAAGGCCCACCATTAGTAGCAACCTTGAGATCTGCTACCTCTGAATATCAGATGATGAATAGACCATTACCTCTTCCAATCACCTCTAGAGAAACACCCAGATTCCACAACCAGTAGAGGTAGTTTTTAAGAGTACAGAGATGCAGATTGAATCCAAGCACATATCCAACCAAGCAATATTTCCATCTGAGAGAATTCCCAATGAGTTTTGATGTTGGTTAGATAAGTTTATCATTTTCCACTACAAGAGACGTGGCTTCCAGGGCATAAGAATCATCTACATTGGTTTCTTTCAAGATTTATGACTACTCCATTGACCATTAGATGGAAAGAGTGAGGCATTGGATGGATATGGATCATCATCACTCTTCTTCTTCCAGATATGTTGTTGGTTGTGAGGTTAGGGGTGGTGGCACGCAGTTTCCCATTTGCACTCTCCCTCTAGATCCATCACACTCCTTCATGTATGTTAATGGATAAAAGCCCTAATTTCCATTGTCTTCATAAAAGTATATCTTTGATAAAAAAGGAAGACTTGGCTCACAAGTCTTATCTCTTATCTTCCTTCCTTTTCAATTGAATTATAATTCATCATATTACACAATCTCATGATTCAAACCACTTTAATATGAAATATTTTAGAACATTCTCTTAAATCTAGAAACTCATATTTTTCTTTTCCTTTGTTTTCCATCCTAGAAATACCTGGAGGAATCTTATGTTTTTCCAGGTGCCACATGATGGAATCCCATGTTTGTCATGAGGTTGGCCCTATGGATTTCAGCATTCCACTAGCCTATTCCACAATCTTTCATGGACTCTCCAAACCTAATTTTAAGTTATAAACAAACCCCCCATATGCGATGTTCATGATCGCCTCTTTTGACATTTCTAAAGCTAGACAGCCAACTATTATCTTATTTATGTTCAGTTTCTTGAGTGACTAGAGGATACTTCCCATAGCACAACTACCTTCCAAACACTGTCAGGCTGTCAAAATATTAATATTGGTTAGTTGATATTATTTTGATCAAAAGTTTCTTCCTAACTATTTGTCTTTATTGTTTTGATCTAAATTTCTCATCATGATCTAATCTTAAGTACTTAATTCATTTTCCATGATCTCAATTTCTCCTCAACTATCAACTCAAACTCCACTACCCTGATGAATTAGGATAAAATTACCTCTCTCATTAAATTATCAATCAAAATTATATGGTTTAGATCTACTCACATGTAGTCTAGCTATTTTTCAAACATCTTGCAAGATTTAATTCAATCTAAGGAACTAGATCTTTCTCATATCAACTCTCCACCATCCCTCTTTCATTTCCCACCATTTTACTCCCAATTATTCAAGATGGGTGCCTAACATGGGAAATCCTATGTGATTGAGACCCCATTACCTAAAATTAAGATCTTTTATGGATGGGAGGAAAAGTCACAATCATCTCCAGCCCTAATTATATGCAACTAAAATCACTTTTTTTACCGCTTTGTTTTTATTAATTAACCCCTATTGCTTTTATGTTCAAGATTTTTAAAATACAATGCCAGGTGTGCCTAACACCTTGCCACTCATAATAGGACTATCTGGTTTCATCTGTAGCTACACTTTTCACTTCCATCCGCCCTTGGGTGGAATCAAATTTTGTCTTCTTGTTTTGTGTTCTCCCATCGGTTTAATCATGTACCCTCATTTTTTCTTACTTTTTTGTATAAAACACGATGATGACTCTGAGTTTCATTCTTTTTTATTGTTTTAAGAGTTTATGTGACCTCTGGTTAGCCTCTTGTATGGATGTTTTATCGTGGATAAAACATGTACACATGAAAAAATAGGTGGGAAAAGAGGGGAAATTGGGAAGGCAAAGGGAAAGAGAAAAGTAAAATGATCAAACATGTTATTCAGGATTAAGAGAGAAATATTTCTCTCTTCTATCTCATAGATCATGGAGGAGGTCGGATGCCTCGAAGGGTGATAAATAGAGAATAGTTTATCTATGTGGTTTTCAACTTTTGTCCCTTTATTTGAAAGTGTTGTCTAATTAGATTTATGTAGGAAAATGGATAAAGATGGGGAATAGTTAAAATGTTGATTATTACTTTGTTACATGATAGGGATACAGAAAGTTATCAACTTGTATAGTATAATGTATAACTTTATAAAATTAAGATGGTAGATTGACTCGACTATATTTTCATCAAAATACATGACATAAACATTATCATTATTTTTTTATATCTCTCATTGTGAAATTATAATAAATGAAATAAATATCAATGGTATAAAAGAGTATTAATAATTTTATTTCTCAATACATTTAAAACAAGCTAGTCGAAGGGAGAATTAACAGGTACAATTTTTTCATATAATTTTTTTTTATTGATAATTAAGCATAATATGGATAGCCTTTGTCAATCATGGTAGTCATGACTCACTCATGTTTATGTCATACCAACGAAACAAAAAGCTTTCATCATGTTTGTATGCTCAACTATATATGAATAAGAATTTGTAGATAAGTTGTTTAATTAATCTAGAAGGATTTTTTGGAAGAGAAATAAGTATTAGTGGGAACTAATTACTTGTAAGGAACTGAAAATTCACAAGGAAGAACTTTTTTCTGACAAATTTTCATGAAGCAAAATGCCTAATTAGATTGAACTATATTTTTGACAGAAAAATAATATGAGAATGATGTCTTATGACAAAATACTATTTACTTTAAGGGAAACAAAATGATATACGTAAATTAGTTCCATCAATTAAATTAAGTCTAGGTGAAAACCAAACTTTTGATAGGAAATGTTAGCTACATGGAAATAAAGTCTCAATAGAACATTTTATCTTTCATTGTCTGAATGATATTCGAGAATGGAATTTAATTATTTGAAAGAAAAAAAAATTGCAAGGATGTAAGATTTTAAGGGAAGGAACACATTTTTGGCTAAAAGTTCTTGTAAGAAGTATAATTTTAAACGAAAATTCTTTACTTAAAGGAAGTGAGAAAGGTGAATATTCACTTCAGGGTAACAAATTGTTGTTGGAAAATCATACTTATTAGGAGAAATTTTGAAGGAAATATTCTTTTTATGATAAGAAAAATATTGGACCTTGGATTAAGTATTTTCTTATCATCCTCATTTTTTTAATGGGGCTAAAAATGAATTCTCAATATTTTTTCTTCTCTGGCTAAAAATGAATTCTCAATATTTTTTCTTCTCTACCCATTTTCTAACCATTATGGGAAAGCACAAACCCATGGTTATAATAGAGTGAATGTTATAAAAGAAAGATATGTCCTGGATTTGAAATCCAACTATTTTTTAGTGTTTCATAAATTCATCCTAATTGATGTATCTATATATTTATTCAAATGCATCATCCAAATCTACTAATAATTTCCTCTTCTTTTCCTTCACTTGCAATCTTAGATATGTTTCATGCATGGTTTGGAAATATTAGATTACTTTGAATATCATAATCATAATATTACATTATCCTATTTAGCTAAAGAAAAAGAGAGAGACTAGGGTTAATAGACAATCACATCATGAGTAAGTTAGAGAGAGGGAAAATATCTACTAAAACTTATTTCAACTAATATCATACCAGACACACTATTAAGGAAGAGGAAATCAGTATAAAGACATGTATGGGATAAAAGTAGTAAAAAAAGTATTTATTGGTATCAGTGACACCACATGTGGTTTATTCCCAATGTTGCATCAAAGTGACTACATCCTCCAATATTAGTTAGATTGTTATGCAACTCCTAACCATATCAATTGCAAAAAGTGACAATATGTATAACTTTATTATAAATAGTCTGAACAAGAGAAGTATAACGTAGTTAATGAAACCGCAAACATATGCCATCAGTTGTTTTCCAACAAACTGATGCCACATGTTTTTTTGGAGGCAACATTTATTTTATAGGTGGTAAAGTCCGAAGAATTGTATGGTCGGTTCCTTAAAAACTTATGTTGTATTTTTTTCTTCAAACTTGTGTGGGTAGTCTATGACCTTGATTTCCTACCAAGAATATGATGTTGAAAATTAAGCAGTATCATGTTTTTTTTCTCAGTAGCAAAATTTGACCACTTACGATGTTTGCATTCTAATAGATGATGTGATAGAGTTGTGGTGTAGATTTCTCTAGTAAACTGACACTAAAAAATGTGACGCCAGAGAATGTACTAGTGAATATTTCATCCCTCATGTGAATTTTTATATAACTTTATTATAATACACAAGGACATTTTACAAATAGAAAAATTACTCACAAACTCATATATGATCTTACACGATTTCCTTATTAGTTAAAAGACTAATTTGTGACTTAAGTATAAAAAATTACATAGAATTTAGATAAAATTATAGTTTACTTCTTTGTTATATGATAGGGATATTGATCTTTTTTAATTCATCCTATGTAATGTATAATTTGTACACAATTAAGTTGGTAAATAGATTCACTATGTTTTTTCATCCAAAATATGGCATAAACATTATTGTTATTCTCTCAATATAGCTCATCATGTAATTATAATAAATGAAATCGATACCAATAATATAAAAGAGACTTAAACATTTTTCCTTGTCAATAACAAGTCAAAAGAAGCATAGTTGAAGAGAGAATTAACAAATACAAATTTTTCACATGGCTTGTAGTTATCCTATTGGTAAACATAATATGGGTAATTTTTCTCTGTCATGGAAATTATTACTCATTGATGTTCGTGTCTGTGGAAAACAATAGAAAAGCCATCATCATGTTCGGATACTCAACTAAATATGGAATGAAACATTTCTTCAATCTGAAAATTTGTTTGGAAGAACTTTTTCTCAACAAATTGTACTTGCAGCAAAATGTATGATTAGATAAAACTATTTTTATATAAAAATTACTACTACAACAATTTTTATAACAAAAATATTTACCTAAAGGAAAGCAAAATAATAAAGGCAAATTATGTGCTTTAATATAAACAAGTTTAGGTACAAACAAAACTTTTCATGAGAAATGTTATATAGATGGAAATAAGATCTCAATAGGATATTGGATCTTTAATTGTGAGAACGATACTCATGAATGGAATTTTAATACCTGACAAAAATTCAATTTTAAAGAATGTAAGATTTCAAAAGGAAGGAAAATATTTATGGAGAGAAAATCCTTGCAAGGAGTGAATGATCAATTGAAATTGTTTACTAAAAGGAAGTAAAAAGATGAATATTTACTTGATAGATTCAAATACTTTTTGTAGAATAATACCTCCTAGGAGAAAAGAAAATTTGAATATAAATATTTTTTATGTGTAAAGCAAAATGTTGGAATTTTTTATCTTGTCGTGATTAATAATATAATGGAAATTTGTATCAGGTAAAATATTTTCTCATCATTCCTCATATTCGTAATGGGGCCAAAAATGAGGGTTAAAATCTTATGTACCCAGCCTCAGTCCCTATGTCTGTACCCATACATCTTAAGTGTGTGTTTGTCATTCGGTTTTCAAGTGAGCGCACTGCACTCAGAGATGCATGGGCATTGTCTTTGGTACATGAAATTTGTACCTTCTCAATATTTCCCACCCTATCCATCTATTTTCTAACAATGATTGGAGAAAGAAGAACCCACTATTACTATAATAGTAAATACTAAAGGACACATGTTGCACAATTTGAAATCAAACTAATTTTAGGTGTTTTATAAATTCATCTGATTGATGTACCCATCTATTTTTTAAAAGCAACGTCCAAATGTATTAACAATTTATTTTGTTCATTTACATGACATTCTTCCTAGTTAGGTATGTCCCATACAGAGGAATGAGAATAGTAGATTACTTTAGACAGAATAAAGTTCGTGTTGTATTAACTCATTTATCTAAACAAAAAGAAAGAAATCAAAGTTAATAGATAATTATATTATGGGTAAGTTCGATAGAAAGGAAAAAGCATATGCTTAAACTTATATTGACTAATATACTAAGAATAAGTCAGTAAAAATAAGGAATAAAAGTAACAATAAATATGTCTTAGTGTCAGTAAAGTCATCATGTGTAGCCTTCCATGTGTCACATCACGATGACCACATCATCCAACCTTAGTTTAGTTGTTCCACAACTCCCAATCCTATCTGTTATAAAAAGTGATAGTATATATAACTTTATTGGAATACAAAATTCAATTAGTCCTAAAAGAAATTATGTATACAAATGTTTCCACAACCATTCATTAATAACTAGATAAGGGTCAATTTGTAATATAAGAACCAAAAATAAATTTTACATTCAATATGTGAGGTTGTGGAATTCTGGTATTAAAATACTAAATTTATTATCATATTCTTTTTTGTATCTAATTTTTTCTATCTAATCTCACTTTATCATGGAATCAATGCTTGACTAATTGTACCTCCACTGTGGAGTATGATGCTTAGTTTGAATATTATGTACAATGGAACATCAAACTTTGATTGAATTAGGTTATTTATCAAATAAATTAATTGAAGAGATATAATAGTGTATTTTTAAGTCTTAAACTTTTTATACATATTTTATTCTCATTGTGAGCCTTTAGATACAATTTAGATCAACTAGAGTTTCCCACTAATTACTATGAAAATATGAATTTACAAGAGAAAATTCAAATTTGTTTATTTTCCCTATCTCTTAAGCCTAGGCAACGATCTACTTGTGCTTAGCCTAACTAATGTAGTAAAGATGTCTAGATTTGAAGACCCAACATCATGGTCATTTCTCTTTCCTTGCCTAAGGATAAGAAAGCATGGTGTAGGGTCGGGCGGCCACGTCAATCTTGGTGACACATGTCAAGCATGGCCAAACACGCACACGACCCTTGTTTGGTCCCTTTCTATTTGTCTTAAACGCTATATTCCTTTTTGTAGGGAAATATGGTGATAGATATGGAAACAAAAATAAAAATTTTACTAGCCATATTCCTCTTAGATAGCAGATGGTATTAACAACTATAGATTGGGAAGGAAAGTTGCAAGACATATACCTGGTCTCGGAGCAAGTCCAACGACTATCCTTACAGTATCATGCTTCTTTTGCAAGAAACACTTGGACGGATGTCGACAGTGGCCTCCTGGTGTAGCACCATGGGTGGCAGTTGAAGACATACTCCTAGCAGGTGACAAAGGCCTCCTCGCCTCTACATAGTCTACACGGACCATCGAGAACTCCTGTCATTCTTTTGGAGCAGACAAGAAGGAGTTGTCCCTTCGAACATCAATGTGCTAGGGTTGACTTGGTTCTTGTTGTCTCTCCCTTGATCTTGTTGTCTCTATATTTTATGGGTAAGACTTGATCGGGTTCTCACATTACCATAATTATGAGAAGACAAAAATGATTGGAGCTTATTGTTGTGTCTTTTAAAAGCCTCAACAACCCCTCTATTTATAGGAGGGTTAAGGTCAGGATTTTCAGATCAACTGTGAGTCAAAGAGAGAAAATTACATGAATATTATAGAGCATGTGAACCATGAACTAGTCAGTTCACCATTAGTTCAATAGGTTCACACATGAGTCGATCTATTCAACACTTAAATCGATCAGTTCAACATGTCCTACTCCCAATCATATTGGCTTTCAATATTTGATTTAATGCACAACATGACATCAACATCAATCATTGATCCAATCTTACTGATCAACCAACTAGTCAGTTTACAACCTAAACTGGTTGGTTCATACATCTAAACATGTTGGTTCACTAGCAAAACTAGTTGTTTCAGACTTCTGAAAGTCAATCTTACTTAAATTAAATATCTAACACTTTTGTAATCAAGCTAAACCATATTCATGACTAAACTCGTATTCCAGGTAAAACCTATGTGTGTGATCCTATATGTTGCAAGTTATGTTGGCAGTGAATGTCCATAACCAATTTATGACATGACAGGAAATGAGCAGTAACTAGCAAAGCATCATTGCTACCCAAGTAATTGGAAAGTTGAAGAAGAACTTCAACCTACAATATGTGATTAGTGTCACAGTGATCATATAGTTCATTTGTCTCTGATATCTAGATTGAACTCGAGCCATGGAATCATCATTCTCTTCAACATTCAATCCATTTTTCTTGAACTAAAGTGGACTGTCTGAGATGCATGTGAGCTCACATATCATATATTGATTCATATTGATTCACATGAATATGGACATACATTTTTGAGTCTTGCTTATCAAGTGGCCTGAATATCAACTCCAGTAGATGGGACAAATGCCATCTACATTACTCAATAGTCAATCCCATGTGTCACAAAGTATACGAACATCACCTTTATGGTAACCCTTATTCAAGGTCACGTTGTATGATGCCAAAGTATATTGAATGACATGTGATGAGTGTAGTCACTAGTACAGAAATGACGTATAATGTCACATTTGATGTCATCGGTTGGAAAGAAAAAATTGATGCCAATATGCTATGACGTCGGCTTAAAATGACAACTGACACATATATGTGAAGGCCAACCGATTTACAGAAGACACGAATATCACTTTTTATTTAAAATCAGTTGTTTGACATAAAATCGAAGTTCAAAATCACCCACAAAATACAATTTTTCAGGAAAAAATTTTGCCTAACATTTTTAATTCGGCGTCAGTTTTAAAAACACCTACAACAAATGT